>JAWWEN010000025.1:176709-221830 GCA_035582955.1 Sycophila texana
TTTGAAATTCGAAAATTCGTAAAGTGCCCCCTTTTTCCGTGTACTTGATACGGCACCAAACGCTTGACCCTCCTTAATACTATAATAACCACAGTACGTGTATGCTTATTATTCTAATTGAAAAGCATCGTTATTAATAATTATAACTTTACAGTTTAATAACATTTTTTTTAAATTTTCAAAAACCTTCATCTGGTTCGTTGCTCAGCAATTAACTCGGTAACTTCTGATTTCTTGTCTATATAGTGCTCGTTGACCAGTTACGGTATTAGATGTTGCTTGACAACTATTCTAAATACTTCGACAAGAGGAGCGGAGTATAACCAAATTAATTATCGGTCAGTGTACCGACCACTGTATTATTATTTTCCAGCATATATCAGAAAGAAGAAAAAAATTAAAAAACGAGAATTCAATTAAAATACACATACGTATTATTTTACGGCCCGCGGTATAAATTAAAATATTGGGATAGAAACGTTAAAAGATAGGAATAGTTTATGCACCAAGAAAAATTCGGTCGTAAGTCAATCAAACTGTTGACATGGTAGCGTTAAATTTATTTTGACCAGTTTATTGGCACTTGAGCTGTGCATGTCATTTAATTAACAGCGCAGAACAGAATGCAGTCGAGATACCGGTTAGAAAATGTTAGTCTCAAGATGGTGTTGCTAAATTTTTACGAATTGCAAAATAGTTTTTTTTTTCATTAACAAAAATAATTAATTTTTCAAAATACTAATCGTAACTGCTGAAGTCGTTAACTCGAAGCTGAAATTAAAATGGACGGAGGAGAATGAAACAGAGAAAATAAGAGAGACGCGTTAATGGCTATTTAAGAAATTAATAGTCTCAGTCGCGGAGGCGCACGGGTTGTCCTCTCGTACACGGCTCTCTCGCTCCTTCTTTCTCTCCCAGGGAGCATCTTATGCGTATAAATGCGCTAATGCCACGTTGAAACGAATTCCGATTGAGCCGCCCGCCGAACCGGCTACCAAAGCTCGGGCAAGCGGGAACGCCGCATTTATGGACGGCTAGTCGACTCGTTCGAGTGCAATGAAATTCTTATTCGAGATGATACGAGCGATTGGTCATTCGAGCCTTTTTTTTTTTCTTTTTTTTTATACAATTTATTTTCGCGTGATAGCAGAGAAGAAAAGTTTAGTCTTTTTAATCTTGGAATAGAACAGTTAGAAAATTTCTTAATCCTATTGATAAAGTTTATTTATAAAAATATAAATTATAATTAAAAATACAATTTTCTTAATGGTAAGTTATTAAGCAAAGTTGAAGGGAGTAGATAAATATTAGAGGGACTTTTGTGCCATTATTTGCGCATTGTATAGAGACCTTCCCTCGAACACGAAGTTTGCTCGTTTGCAAATATACTCTTGGTACCGCACGAGTAACTTCGAACTCCGGTTCTTTAATGTGCCTTGCGATTCAAAGCCGAGGCGGAGACGTCCGCAACAAAAACAGAACGACAGGATGGACGTGTAACACGAGAATAAGCCGAGTAAAAAAAAATTTTAAATTTAAGAAGTGAGTATCGAAAATATTTTGACACCGCATTTTTTCTCGCACTTTACCATTTTCATAAAGTAAAAGGCAGGCTAATTAAAGTAATTATTTAATTACAGGAGTGCCGCAAATATATTGATCAGGCGATTATATTTTGCACCACACTTTAGGTGTAAATTATGCACTGTTTTATACACTGAACAAAAATTAATATAATTTTATCAAAATATTTCTTTAAAGGTGTGCCGAGTAAATATTTCTTTGAATCCACTTGACCTTTTACAGTTTCAAGAAAATATTTCATTATTTTAAAGAAAGATTTATTTGGCGAACCTTATTAAAGAAGTAAAATTACTCATTTTTTTCGTTTTATAAATGTGTACATTGCAGTTCGCTTAATGAACCTAAAGAAACCTGAATAAAACAGGGAATACAGATATCAATGTTTCAGAAAACTTGGACTTTAAACTTTGGTTGAGGTTTGAATGCTCATCATGAAACATTTCTGGAACGTAATGAAAGTTGACCAAATATTTCTGCATGAAAGGTATTGCGAAAATAATAAAATAAATGCAATATTCGATTCCACTCTACGTTAAAGACGATTTTAAAGATGAGGCTCTTAATGAATTTAAGTCCTAAATTAATTTTCTTAATTTCAACATTATAATTTCTGTTATACATTTTTCGCGTACTTCTATATACTACCATCATAAAAATGTTTTATTTCTGTACTTCATTGTAAAAGCGTAACGTCCGCTCATCATAGAAATATAAATAAAATATCTAAGAACGCATAGAGACTCACCAGTATCGGGATCGACGGCGAAGCTGCTGTTGGGCTGCACCACGGCATACCTCAGGAGGGCGTTCTTGCCGAGATCGGGATCGGATGCGCTGACGGTACCGACGTGCACGCCCGAGGGCAGATTCTCGAGCAGCTCGAAGGAGTAGAGCTCGCGCTCGAAGCGCGGCTCGTTGTCGTTGTCGTCGAGGACGCTGACGAGCACCGAGGCGCTGGCGGTCGCCGCGGGCGAGCCGTTGTCCGTCGCCAGGACCGTCAGGCTGTACCGGTCGACCGACTCGCGGTCCAGCTGACCAGCCAGCACGATCCAGCCGGTGTTGGGCCTGACGCGGAACGGCCCGGTGCCCTGCAGCCGGTAGCTCAGACGCGCGTTGTTGCCCGTGTCCAGGTCCACTGCCGTCACTTGCACTATCTGCATAAACAATCGTCGGCCGTTCGTTTATTTTTTGTACTTTCCGTTTTTCTTTTTTTTTTATTACGAGGAGATTTAGCATTGCGGTTCCAGCTCATTCATCTTTTTAGATAAATCACGCGCGCAAACGACTGGGAGTCTTCATGACCTCGGCGATCATTATCGCGCTTCATGAGAAAGAACATTATCTATTATGCTTAATAACACACATTACTCTAACTCACGTGGAGCCTGGAGAGTGCTTTAGATCGAAATATCAGTTTTTTTTGTTCTCTCTTTTATATCGCATGAATTGTTATTACGTTGCGCGCATTAGTTTAGTTCTTTTTTTTTTGGAATTGCAGAAGAATTAGAGTTTATAATTATATTGGAATATGTAAAGTGAAAGAGCCGTTATATGTTTGGAGACTGCTATTTTTCGAAGAGAATACTTTTGCGGCTTTTTACGAAGAATTGATGCGGGATGAGAATTTGATACTGCGACCCGAATTAGATAGCCTAAAGTTCATTTGACTAATCGCTGAATGAGCAATAGAGCGGAAGGCTTGTCTCGTCCCGCCGGAAGTTTTTATAACGTCCAGAACTTCTGCGGGCTCACTTTCTAATTTGAATAAGTGCAAAACTGCTGTCAGAAAATTATGAGATTCGTTTAATACACAAATGACAGGATATAAGCAAATTTTATTAAAAAAAAATTAAATAATACAATTGATTTAATAAAAGAAATAAAAAAAGTAGGACGAAAATAACTGCATTTACGGAGAAAAATGTGGAAAATCAGTTACGACGATAAACTTAATGATAAAAATAATAGCTGAGAAAAGACAAGCAGTGCCTCTTGAAATAAAAGAACGAAAGAAAGGAAGGGAGGTGAATTCTTGATGTAAGTATGTGTGAGTAAAAGGCACCGGAGTGATGAATGATGAGCTGAAGAAGATAGAAAAAGAAGCAAAAATACAGCTGGACGAAAATATTAAAGTTAATTGACGTGGGAGAACGAAAGAGAGCTCGCATTGTGCTGTTAGATAATAATGCGTTTGACTGTTTGTTATTACAGTTTGATTGGGATTACGAAACAGTTATTATCCGCTGTCTCTCTTTCGTTTTTTTTTTCTGCGAAGGAAAGACTCCAAGATCTATTTTGGCGATAAACAATTAATGTTTCGCCTTCATAATTTAACTTTCGTAATTATCTTTTTACTCGTAAAGTATTTTTTATTAATAATCAACTTTCACAATTTACTCGAGAAATTCACACAAAAAAAAAAAAAAAAAAAAAATGAAAAACCGCATTAAGAAGAATAGTTCTTCGTTCACTCACTTGTGAATTGAGTTTAGCAGCCTCAGAGACTTCGACGTAGTACTCGTTTCTCTCGAATACCGGAGGATTATCGTTGACGTCTTGAACTTCGATGCTGAGGCTCAGATTGGCGGACAGGCCAGCACCATCCAGTGCACTTATCAGAAGCCGATGCCGCTGTTGCGTTTCGTAGTCCAGCCGACGAGTCAGGTAGACCTCGCCGGATCTTGCGTCAATGCCAAAAATTTCGTTGCTGTTCTGTTGGAGGGAGTATCGCAGTGGCGTTGCTGGTGTGATGTCCAGGTCGATGGCGTGGGCTACGTACAGGGCAGTGTGGAGTGAGTGAGACTCCGCTACCGAGATTCTAACGCTGCTCAAGGGAAACATCGGGGGATTGTCGTTCACATCTTCTACGATTATTTCCACCTGCGAGGAAACATTAATATGTTATTAATTATTTAATTTATGCAGATATTGCTATTTTAAATTAATCTTCCAAGATAGTGTTGTACAGACTACCCAAGATTTATTTAAAAAAAAATATATAGTCCTCGTCAATTTCAAATGTAAGCTTCAAACCAATTTGCGCGAAGGATCCACATTTGAATGATAAATTGCCGTTTCTTGTGAAAAAGGCCTATAAACATCTGTAGAGAATAATTACGTTAAAATTAATGAACCTCACACGCGCGAGCAGGCAAGTGAATTTTTTCGATCGGCCGCAGGTTGTCTGTCATCAATCATCCCTCTCCTACGCCCAACACTAGGATTATTGAACCTGACCTTAAGATATTCCGCTCCTCTCCGAGTACAGGTCTTCCAATCAATTAATGGAAAAATTTCCTTGACATTGACTTCTTTACCACTTTAACCGTTACTGCTTATAAAAATAATTTTCATAAAATGCAATAAATCAATAACTCACGTGTCAAACGACGCAAATTGGGTTGAAATTCAGTAGGTGTCAGGTATGCAGCGCGAAGTAATTACGACCCTGATAAATACCGCAGTATATGCCAACCGAAGCAGAGGATCATTTAAAAGTCAAACAATATTCCTCTAAAGTGCCGCGTTTTAAAATTTGACTATATTCGCATTTTAAATGTGACTATCAAATCATCAGATTTAAGAGATGCGCAGACGCAAAGTCAAAGGACGCTCATCCGTCATCGGGAATAATATTGCAATAAATCGACCCGCGCGTTACATAATCCGTGCGGATATATACGAAAACCAGTACCAAAATCGGTTAACTGGAAGTTTCGAGGTAAGGTACGAATACCGCAGCAGCCTCTTACGCCTTTGGGGCTACGGCGTATAAATAAGCGCATCTTCGCGTTTGCATAAAGTGCTACCTCGCAAAGAATGTATGCGAGCTACTCCTGCCTATAGGGAAATCGCGCCGCGCCGCGGGTTGTAAATCCGCGAGGTGGCAATTCGCGATCTTTTGCGCGTACGAAGCTTTACAGCCGCACGTACTTTACCTACGAGCGCCGCAGCTGCCTCCTGCGTCCGAAGAAGCTACGCACTTTCATAAAGCTACTTTGGTGTAAAACATATATTTTGCCCCGCGCTGGGATTACAAGCGACATAATTCCGTTTCGCTCGGATAAATCAGCGAATTCTTTTTATCTCTTTAATATAGACTATCTTTTTTTTTTCCTTTTTGATAAACGCACCAATTTTCTATGCTTTTATAGGACAAATTGAGACACTCCAATTAGAATTTCAATGTGGTAGCGTCAGTATTTCTTTTTTTGATACGATGAATTTTAATGAAGCTCAACATCACCTTTGGCATTAATAGCTACGTTCGACTGACTCTGCCTGTATCATTATTTTATGCTTAGTATATAAGAAGGAATTTCTTTGAATAAATTAGAGGGGATAAAGAGATACCTCCCTATTTTGCAATAGTACCGAGTGTCCGATCCGATCGGGTCTCGCTTTATGAGAAAAAAATTTTGATTATAGAAAACGAGCCGTTTCGACGAAAGAATGATAAGGAACAATTTTTTTCATTAATCACTTATCGTTTTTTTTTCCTTGTCCCGGGAATGTCAAGCAAAATTAATGAGGGTCTAAATAATAAGTAAAAGTAAGTAGATCAGTCGCGAGAACTCGGGACGGTTCATTTATAATGGAGATAAGACATGCGAGTACGGAAAGAGATGGAAGCGGCCGTTAATGAATTTTCTGAAGGAAAACAAAAAAACGAGGCGCGTTTCTTGCGCGTGCACATGTCGATAGGAGAATAAATTAGATGCGCTAATTCTCACCTGGCAGTAGCCGACGGAGACGCCGTTGCGGGCCTCGACGCTGAGGACGTAGCGATCGCGCGTCTCCCGGTCCAGTGGTAGCCTCGTGCGAATCGCCCCGGTGCCGGCCTCCAACGACAGCTCGGCCTCTTCCGTCACTAGGTAAAACCTGTTCAGTGCATTGCCTGCAAAATAAAAAGGATGTTTTATTGATTTATTCGGTGGAAATGCTCTTAGCTCCGGGCTTCGTTATGTCTAATTACTCATGTGTAAGCGTGCTCTAATAGAGATATAAATTTCTAGGAAACCTTTGCTTCACTTGTACTTTTATTATTCGATGAATTTTTATCGAGCGGATAAACTTTGACGACGCATTCTTTCATAACGCTATAAATTTGCCGGCTCATGTTACTCTTCTTTTCGCGTGCCCTATACGACGCTATGACATCCGCTCAATATTATAGAGCTCGAGCGAGCTTTGTGGATAGATGCACCTATACATGCACAACGAGGAAGGAAGATTTTACCGGCGCTTGAATGGTTTATGGTACCGCGCATGTTTATGTTATCGTAAACAAATGCATTGCAACGGTAAACAACAGAGTCCGCATAAATTCTCTTGTTTAAGATTGCTTAAATAGGCACGCATAATTATTTTCGCGAAAAGTTATGACAATGGTAATTGCCTGAAAATGTGTCGCTGGCGAGGTGATATCGAAAGCACTCGGAAGACCTTCCATATGGCTTTTATATTTTTATTCACGCTATTACACTTACAATAATGTATAATGTACTTGCTATCACTTTAATTTGCGAAAGCGATGGGTGAGTTATATGTTTAGTATATTTCTTCTGAGGTGGCTCTTGTCGAAACTCAATTACTGTGCATAAATTTAGCAAAAAAAGGAATAATTGCGGTCTTTTTTAAATCTTGAAAAATATTTCAATCCGTTTCTGGATATCAGTTACCGAATAAATCGTGTTGAAAAAATACTTAAAATTTGCAAGAGCAGTGGTATTAAGATTTTTATTAAATATCTATTGTTGATAATATGAAAACGGTTGATGTTATCCTTAATCTATTATATATAAAATGAAACGATTTTATAGTTTATAAAAAAAAATTTATTTCGCTTTGAAATTACCTTGAATTACGATAAATACAAGTATTAAGCTTACATATTGAAATCGTTCTTTTCATTTAACTTTTCATGAGCACTCCACTGCGACTTTGAAGTCCGATAAGTCTTAAGTGCTCAATAAAGATTGTTCACCAAATAAATATATAAGAATACTGCTTTTCTTTATTTCTATACAAATTTATTAAATATACCTAAAGCTTTTGATTGATCTTGAACTTGGAGTAAAGAAGACGTGGTACTAGCAGATTTTTAATATAGAATTTCAAATTTGGAAACATTCGTCGTCACGAAAGGGCACCCGGAATTTTTCTCGAACGCGACATCGGGCGCAGATCAAAAGATTATAAAACGATTGCGAATAAGAGGGTTGAGGCATTAAAGAGCCATAAAGGAGCGCTACTAGCCGCGTAAATCAGCCTCCGCCGTAGGCTATTCGAGTCATGTCGATAATGACGCGATTATCGGATCATTGGCCCGGCTTATCCTATCTCTGAGTGATGCAGTGCTCTTGTATCTTAGCGACTGCTCCTTATAAATGCGCTATTTACTTGATTGGAGAAATCAACGAGGACCCCGTCGCAAAATAATCCCAGGCACGCTTTCTTTTGCAGCATTTATAAAGGATTTTATTGCTCACTTTTGTACTTTAAGTTGTAATTTCCGTAAAGTAACCATCATCCCGAAGCGGAAAATATTGTTAGCTTCTTTTTTCCAGACGTAAAAATCGCCGAATTATAGTGTACGAATGAGCCTTTAATTAAGTGAATAACCGGCTTTTATCGTCGAGTCGTAAAATTATTTAGCAGATATAAAAGAAAGGAAAGGGTGAGCGAGAGAAAGAAAAAAATAGAATGAATAATAATGAAATAAATGATGGAAGGCACACACGAGGTACAGGTGCGAGTTCTGCAGTTTTAACATCTCATGTCTCGTAAGAAGTGCGTTTAGACGATTGCCGAAGGGCCCTGAGGTCCTGTGCTCGCGAAGCTAACAATAATTATTAATTATACATTAGAGACCAATAATTGGTATTGATACTGTAGGTTAAAAATTGATTACAACATTATCAACAAAAGCACAAACGCGTTTATATTTGACTCTGAAAGGGAACTGATTTTTTTATATTGTTTAACATTTTTGGTAATTTTATCGAATAATAAAGTTTTGATTATTCGTTGAAAATACGAATAGTAGTTAGTCTTATCAAAATTAATTCACTAAGGCATTTGACGATTTTTAACGGGCGGTAAAATATCTCATAGCTTTGATTGTTTTACATGTATATAATCATGTTAACCAATAATTTTTATCAATAATGATGATTGGCAATTTAAATTTCAATTACTATAAAAATCGTTAAGCAAAGGCAACAGCTATTAGCCATTAGCCTGCCTATATAAAAACCGTGTAAAGTAGATGACTGTAGAACATTTGTAGATTGGCAAAAATGTTGTGCTTCAAAGGAACAGCTGCAGCAAGCGTCCTCCTTTTACTTCTATTTATTGGAGTTACGACACAAACACCAGTAAGCGGACGTAAGTACATTTTAATTAATATAAAATTCCTTGTTATACCATAAACGTAGATTAAATATTTCTAAAATAATATTGTTCATAGAAGAAAGATTTTTTATTAAATTAAAGTTCAATAAATTATTGTTCTATTAAGATTATTGCATAAAATTAAAATTTTATTTCATATTAATACTAGAAATTCTTTACAACTTTTACATTTTAGTATAACGCTGCACGTGCAAATTCTCTAAGAAAGATCACTTATCTGTACAATTGTTAAATTTTGCAAAATCAAGAATAATACAATATTTATGTAAACATGCAGATAAAAACATTTAATCAATAAAATTTGTTTCTAAATAATAGCTCAAGATGCAGAAGATATGAAAGATGAGGGAGACTTGCCGGAAGATGATGGAGAATTGCCAGAAGATGATGGAGAATTGACAGAAGATGATGGAGAGGAAGCTTTACTAAGAGAAATTTTAGACGATGCAGATGCCTTACTGAAAGAGTATGAAGGTCGAGCATTTGAAGATGAAGGCGATCTTAGCCTAGACTCTGCAACTGATATCACGCGCAGAGAAGAACCAATCTAAATTTGTTCGGTATTTCGTAGTTAAAAGACCTGTCGAATCTTATCTCTGACATTGATATGTACTTAAATGCACGTTGTGTTAATAAAAAATAACTAAATTAATTATTTCCTGTATAATATAACGAGCGTTTTCATAACTGTTTCTGAGATTTCTATGAAATCAAGAACTCTCTCCTCCAACAAATTTCTCTCCTAAAGCTATGTGATACAGGCAATCCAATGACGATTAGATTTGAAATTATAACGTAAATTTGTGTAGAATGGCGCTAAAATTCAAAACATTTTATGGGAATTTAGTTTTTCAATTTCTATCATCAATCAAAGAGAGGTTCATTATATTAAATTCTGAGACTGTCATTGCACAAAGCAAGTACAGCACACCTAAAGTAACGAAACAAAAACCCAATTCTTTCTCAATCAATGTGACTTCTTACCACACTTTATACATCTCTCAAAAGAACAAGTATTCAATATTCTCTACCGAACGCAATAAATTCTCAATTTTGACATTCCTAATTAAAATGTACATAGTAAATCGCATCCGCAATATTCCTTTTGCGAATAACTCTCAAGACTTTTCACACCCGCGAAATGTGAGACCAGCGAAAAGGAAGTATAAATGAAAAAAATGTCGAGGGGACAGCCAGAAAAAAGGTGTGAACGTCCGACCGTCTCGGAATTTCGGACAGCGAGTGCCGGTCGGTGTACACCGCATCGCAAGCCTTCGGTGCGAAATGAATCGTGATATTCGACACTCATCGAGATCACCATTGTGCGACTCGAACCGTTATACTCTCGCGGGCGGCGCGTCCCGCGAGTGCGCCAAATTGTTGCGGAGATCGAAAAACGTCGAGGCCTCGGCGAGGAGAGTTAGGAGAGGCTGGGGGCCGGGGTGAGTCGGGGGAGAGAAAGAGCATCGCGATATACCCGTGTTATTAACCGGCCGCGCCGCGCGATTCGCCCTCTTTTTATTCTCTCCTTTCGACGAGGAGGATCGCCGGGCGTGTATGCGCTTCCGCCTCTCCTCCTATACGCGTACGCATCGCCTTCCGTGTAATTACAATTTACCAACGTTTTTTGCTCTCCGGCCAGGCTTGATCCGCGGCGTCGGGGAAAAACGATATCTCGGAGCCGCGCAACGCATTCTCGATTTAAGTATTGGAATATCGGGAGAAATTCGTATCCTCCTAGGTGTATAAAAGAAAAAGTGTCGAGGCGTAACGTATGTGATGACTCGGTGAGTTGCGCCTTATTTCTTTAAGTATATTTCGCAGATTGTGATAAAATACTGGCAAAAGGTATTTTAAAAAATACTTAAACACTGGACATTTATAACCATAGGAATGAATGACAATGACGTACAAAAAAGATTTCTCTTTCACGTCGAATTAATTATTTTCCATTATATTTTTGAATTTCTCATTTTCTAAGCGCAGTAACTGTACTTTCCATTTTCCAACGTGTAATGAGAGTCAACCAGAGAGATTTTCGCTGCAGCACACAACTCGAAATTTGAATCACCGCAGGCAGTTGTTTGATGTACGAGGATCATTCGACGCGCGCTGAAATATTTATATACCCGCGAGACGGAGAATTAATGCCGTCGCTCGGAATGCAACATGTCGAACATGCCGAGCGACGAGGCGAGGCTTTTTAGAAGTTGGTCGTTTCCTTAATTTGCATGAATGCACCTGCGACATGTTGAATTAGGGAAGCAACGGACGCCTCGCTCTTCTCTTCGCGCAAAAGTAGAAATCGGCCGATCCTCTTTCTCTCCCGCGCTCTTCTCCTGTCTACCCCTCGCTAAAGAGTCGCTCTTCCTCCATTCGAAATAATGCCCTGTTCTCAGTCCTCCTCCTTTATTTACGATCTGTCCGTGCAATTTCTTTCTTCTGCACGTTTCCCGACCGCGTCTTGACCCACTCTATCTTCCCTCTACCGCTCTCACGTACTTCCTCTCTCTTCGTTCTCCATTATTCTAAATTCTCCCCTGCATCTTTCCTACTCGGCACTCCTCTTTTTTCTCTTCGAGTTGCTTCTTGAAAAAAATGCGCCGCATTTGCAATGAGTACTCGCGCTTTGCGCATCGCAGTTTAAACAAATAAAAGCACAGCGTCGCGAAGGCTTAGTATATGCATTAGACTCATTTTCAGTATTTCCCGTATTTTATTTTACCTGGAGACAGCGACAGCGACATTTCAGCGCGCAGGACGCTCGACCACGGAGAATATAGTCGCGTATCCCGGACAGAGCGTACAGAACGGCGAATTAAAGCGGATACTTTTGCAGCTCTAATCGCAACAAGCGCGCGCGAGTGAGCTGCCTTAGTGGCCTTTTTTTCGGCAATTAAGAGCTTCTCACGGGAATCTCGCCTAATGAGAATGTCATTTTCATAGCGGAAATTGTTTATAATCTGCGAGACGTTATGCGCTTTAGTAAAACAATCCCGAATCAGCCTCGTAAATTGGCGAATTTATAAGAGCGGCCAATAAAAGCCGCATCGCTTGGTCTCTCGCGCTTTAATAGAGGAGCAGCGGAGCGCCCCTCCCGCGGCCGGAAGACGGGGAGGGGAGGAGATTTTTCGAAAAAGCTGCAAAGTACAGGAAAGGAAATTTTTAAAGTGAGCTTATTAAAGCCGCTCGTCTACTCGTTCCGCGGGAGGTTCGCGCTCGCTTCGATCTGGTTTTATCGCCGGCACGCTGCCGTTCCGCGCGCTCTCCTCTTATTTTACTAATTAACTCGTAACGGGCTCTTCAGCGCGTCTCCTCGGCGAGAGCCTCGTTTTCTGATTTCCTTATCATTGGCCGCTCGCGCGCCTCTCTCGGGGCACGCGTGTTATGCGCGTTACATGAGATTTTAATAATAGGGCCTGGTGGAGAGTGAAGGGGCGAAATGGGAAGGAAGGAGGGGGTGTTTGAAGGAGGGCCATCGCTTTCCGAGAAAGCTCGAGCAAACACGATATTACGATACGCTCGTAACATAACGCGAATATATTGTCACATACTCCCGCTACAAAGCCACCCGACTTCCCTCCGTCTGGAGGGAGGGAGGAGGGACGCCCTCCTCGCTCCCTCGAATTCCTTTATTTTCCGAATAATGGACAAGTTACGACTTTTCTGCTGCGTTCTTCGTTGCCTTCGATCCCCCTCCCTCGCCGCCTGCTCTCCGCAGCTCTTTAAGAATGGAGGAATGAGTCGTGACGCACGAAGAATCGTGAGGGTCGATCAATTATTTTCAGCCTAAGCGACGGCCAGCGACGGCAGCAGCAGCATCGCGGCCTTTGACAATAAATTTTAATGTGTACGCGCGCCCCTGGGCTCTCAGCATATTTCCCTGGCATCTGCCTTAAGCCGGGTATAATTGAAAATATCCCTATTAATTTTCTCTTAACGTCGCCTAGCCGCGCTTAACTGAAAGTCCACGTCTCATCTCAATCGAGTATAGTTTTTTGCAAGTAATACTTTATGGCGAAAAAAATGTTTGCCTTTTTTTTTTGCTCCTGTATTCTACATTTCGCTTCCTACGGTCTCTTCTCTCGATCTACGTAAAAACAGGTTCTGGCCAATCTAATGAAGATTTTTTTAGACTTCGTTTTGCAATCGCAGTTTCTTTTTATCATAAAATTCAGTATAAATTGCGGTTCGAAATGTTACGAAAGAGCGACGATCAAAATTATCGTATAAAAGAAATAAATTTAAAAAAAAATGTTACGCTCGTAGTAGATTAGTATTATAAGAATTCAGTTAAAAGATTCAGCGTAGCGGCGAAAAGCTCAATGAACTCATAAGTTGCGTTAGAAATCCGATGAATAATTAAGTATGCTGTAGCGGGTCTTAGGCGGGTAAAAAAATTTTGGCCAATCGACAAGCTCGGTGATTTATGACACTCCGGAACGAAACGAACAGTGAAAGTCTCAAAAGGACAATGACTTATCTATGCTCGCTTCCTTTTCCTCTGTCTACTCGGTGAAAAGTTTATGTAAATCAAGGGATACATACACCGTACCTTGAGAATTCTTCATTCAACCACTTATTGTTTCTCATGCATTTTCAACAAAAAATAGCACCGGATATTGATGATGCTGACAACCAGCTTCTTTGCTTGTGTAATCTCCGCATAAATATATAGAAAGCTATAAACTAGCGGCAACGTGAGATTATTTTTTATTCTATTTTTATTATTTGTTTTATATTTTGATGATATTTTTAGTTGGCGAGAGATACTCCTTTCTCTTATGTAATTTTGCCTATTATCGAAATTTTTATTACATCCAGCCATCAAGACTACACGCGTAGAATAATTAATTGTATAAAAGAATTCGATAGCAGTTTTTTCAAGAATCAATAGCTGTAAGCATATAACCATACTATACATCTGCCGTTCATGTTTTCAATTTTTTTTTTCACGCACAGTGGTCACAACGTCGCGCTGCCCCTTAGAGCATTTCGAGCTCTGTGCATTGCATTTTCCCGACGTGTGGCTGGAATTGCCAGCGGTGGTCTCGCGCGTGACACGAACCGAGCCTTTTGCAGCAGCCGGTAGCCTAGTATAGCGCGGGATTCGCGACGTCGCGATAGAATAAGAGGAGGAACGGAGATGGCCTATAAGACCGGAAAAAAAGAAGTCGCCGGCCGGCCGCAAAGGGCCAGCGTAAGAGAAAACGCGCCGCAGCATCTCGGAGGGACAAGACAATAGGGCGGCGACAATAAGGCCTATGGTAGGCATCGCCTCCCCCAGCGTGTGCGCGCACGCGCAGAGCGAACCTAAATTAAAGCGATGCTCGACACGCGCCGCCAGGCGCTTGAAGATACCCGGAGGAATCCGCTACTATACCGCGCCGCTCGCGCCGGGAATAATCGAGTACGTAGCTGAAAGCTACATGGCCAGCTGGTAGCGGTGGTCTCGTCATGCGTTTGTACGCGTGTAATCGTGTAGCTCTTATATACACTTTAACGAAGCTCTGCGGCTGCATCGTATAGCTACGGGTACCCCGCTATATTTTAGTGATTTTCCCACGTAATGAATTGCAATAAAGTATAAAGAACATGAAGAAATTGAAGAAAAAAAAAAAGAGGAACGGAAACGGAAGAACCATTACGATATAGAAAACTGTTTTTATTTTGTTGTCGAAAGAAGCTGCGTTTGCTTTTAAAACCGTCGGAGCGACAAGTTTGCTGAGAATCTCGTGCCAAGTGCCATTAACTTTCTTCTCCAATTATAGATTAATTAAAACTAATTTATAGACCCCAGTTTTTTTTTTTCGCTCTGGGTATAATTAATCGGCTCTAGTTTACACTATAGAGTTTACTTTATTGCGCGGCAATTAAAAGAGGCCGGCCTTTACGAGACTCGCGCAGAAGAAACTTTTAGAAACGTCCGCTTTAAAGTTAGGAGCGAGCGAAAGAATTTTATGTATCGTGTAAGCGCAGGGGTGGCGAGAGAGGGACGCACACGGAAAAACAAAGAGCAAAACGAGGCAAAAAAAGGCAGCGGGAGTATTTTTTTTGTCGATACACAAGTCATGATAATGCAATATTTAAGTAGCAACCGGCCGGGCAGTATCAAAATCCGCGTATGCGCGATCGTGCATGCATACGCGAGGGGGGCACGTAACACCTGAATATAAATACAAGGTTGTATGTAAAACCGAGACGTTTGCGCATTCGATGCCATCGATGCGGATGATTTTCAGGCAGCGCGAATTTTTGAGGGATTGCTGCATCGGGCCCTCCTCGCGTCGCCTGATGCCGCGACTCTGCGGCTTCGTGCGCGCTGCCCCAACTGGAATAAAAAGAAGGCCCGCACAGAGAGTCGCGAGCTTTCGGCCTCGGAATCGAATGGCATGAAGAGAAAGAGAACCGCGAGAGAGCAGAGAAGGGAGAGGAAACGAAACGAATACTCGAAAAAAGGCGAACGTGTGCCGGCGTCCCGGTACACACACGTACTTTTGCTTGTGTATGGGAGCAACCGGTCGCGCGAGACTTAACGACGAAGGAAAGAAAGAGAGAGAGAGATACCCTTAAAAGCTAATACAGTAGTTTTTACAAAAAGTATTATATAAACAAATTACTTATACAAACTAAAGTACGAAAATTTTGCACTTCATTCGCATTAATAAAAAAAAAACACATAGTAAAGAAGGAACTTTAGTTACTAAACTAAGGGAGTGAGAAATCAGCTGTAAGGCTTATTTTAGAAACTTATAAAGCCATTTAAAATTTTTTTGTATTTTAAAATCCTTCTACCTTATATAAAATAACCTATTACCTTGTAGAAAAGGAAGGATAGGAAGTATCCAATGCGTTTATCGTAATACAGAGAGTAGATGCTCGCGGTATATCCTCCAAATATCTCGAGATTCCAGACATCCTTGCATTCTCTCCCACCACTCGGCGAACACTTGATCTGGACGTAGCGTATTAGAGAATTTTTCGCTGATTCGATTGTTCCTAGGTTCCCGGCTCTGTCGGAGCGTCGGCCTGCGCCGGTATACTCCGGAGTGCTCTCCTTTCTTTTTTTTTTTTTTTTTTTTTTTTTTTTTTTTTGTCAAAAACTGAGGAAACAATGGCACGCGGGAGAGCCTTTCCTGATTTATCGGAGACATCCGAGACTTTATCTCCTTTCTTTTGGCTCGGGCCGTCGCCGGCGGGCCCTTTCCCCGTTCCTCGCGAAAGAGCCTGGCTCATCCTGCGGCTCGCATCATTAGAATATAAGCCTTCTTTCCTCCGACGCAATTAAAAGCTTCTCCGTCTTATTGTAGGAGGCAGATCGCATGCCCGCTCTTTATCCGCCTCTCTCCGTTCCACTATGCCCCGATAATGAGCTGTCGAACGGAGGAAATGGGCCAGCCTTTTTACGAAGCCTGACGCGATCGTTCCGTTAGCGCTGCGCAATTCACGTCAACCTGCACAGTGCGCAAGGCAAAAGCAATCAGGGGTATGCCTTTTTTTTATATAAGGAAGGAATTCGCGCGGATTTCGTTTCTACAACTTTATATACACCGAGAAAAGAAGGTGTAAATAAGCGTGGAGCGAAGGTTTTAAAAAAAACAGCCTAATGCGAGTGCGTAAGACGAAAGAAATGTAAACGATTTTACCTATGTATATGTAAGAGGGCTACTGCGTTTTCCGCTTTTTACCCGAGAGTGACCTTGCAGGTGGATACCGGTTTAACCGTGGACGTTTATAATGCAGCTCTTCATACGCAAATGTTCTTTGCGTTTCCATCGAGAATCAAGATTCGAAGTTACATGCCGAGTGAATTGCGCGGTAGCGATGTATTCTATATGCACTCTCTCACGATTATGGCTGTGACCTTTGTCCAGCCGACGACTCTTCGGGAACGTCGCGAAAAGCGCCTCGTCTATACGCTGAGAGTTTCGCAACGGTGCCACGAGGTCGGACCAATTTTCATCGGCGGCCGTTAAAGAGCCCTTGTCGAAAATGATGTAGACGAGTATCGCGTGTGCGTCCGGCACGGCGGTGGCATGCGCGCGCTCGAAAATTAACTGGTAATATGGCTGATTCTTCATGTGTCAGTACTCGCGGTGCAGTCTACTATTAACTTTGGCTTTGATTTAACTTTTTGTAGCTCCTCTTATTAATGACTTAAAATATCGATACACGAACTGGTTGCCGTACGCGAAATGATTCATATATAAGAATGCGCATGCGCGCAAGGATGAAAAGTAATTGAAACCGGAAAATTTAACGGCGCGCTTAAGGTGCCCGCCGATAAAAAGCTTCGACTCGGCTTAACGTTGCTCCGTTTATTCTTTTTTTAATCGGTGTCCTTTTAATATTAATGCTGCGTCGATATTTAGAGCTACTATTGGGCGTTTGGAAATGCAAATTTGGTAAGGGATCGAAAATAATGACATTTAACGTCGACAAACTTGGTTATCGGGAGATTCAATCGCGGCTGAGTCGTTTACTTTATCGGAGTTGTTCATTGCATTACACTTATAAGGCCGAGGAATCCTGCAGCTTTTCGACGAAACTATTTTAGGACTGCGTCTTCAATGCCGAGATTAATTCTGCTCGCGCGACAGAGATGCCGACGTACTCGTCATAATCTTATCGAAATACCGAAGATAGATCGTAAATTTTCATCGAGCCTACCTTACCTTAACCATGCGCAAGAAGTTTAGCTACCTAAGAAATTATTTCGTTGCACCTAATGAAAACATTTTACTTATTTACTTATTTACGCAAAGCCTGTTTAACATGTGGAAAAACGTTTAAAGACGTTATTTCTCTAATTTTGGAAATCTCTGAATATCTCTAGAAATTTAGTATGAGACAGTAAATCGATAGAAAGGTCAGTATGACGATCCGGACGAATCAGGTGTTTTTAACGAAGTATTTTGTTACAAATTGTCAACGTTTCAACAGCATTATTTTCTGTCTTCTTAGATTTGATTGATAAGATTTAATGCAACTAATGTTCTTATTTAAACTGATTATTTATTTATTTAATTTATTATTTAACTGATTATTTAATTTAAACAGTGCATTCTGCAATAAACGACATTACTAGATTCTTAATAATATTTTTCCCAATAACCACCAGTCGTGCCTATATATTCAAAGCTTTGACTATTTTCAGAAATCTCGCAATTCTTTTGCAACTTATACGAATTGATTAAAAAAAAAAAAAGAAAGGAGCTAGTTTTCACTAAAATTGACGATTCAAGCATCACATCGACGAGCCCGAAATAGTTGTCGATTTGTCCCGAACCCAGCGAGCAGTCAGCCGTGCGAGGTGGCTTAGTGGGCCTGACGTACAAGCCGCAGTGCTCAGCCAAGAACACAAAAAAAAAAAAAAAATTTGTGGACAGGCGTAAAATCGATACATGCGATCAGCAAGCGCGATCCCCGCGCGCGCTGCTATATACGCAAATCAGACTGGCCGCGCGGCGTGCGAGCGGAGCCGCGGGAGTGCCGCGCGGAATACGGCCCTATCTCCCGCGTATCTCGCCGTGAGTAAGGAGCATCGGGGAGGGTGGCCGAGTTGGAGTTCGCTGCGCGCGGCGCGGCCACCGATGAAATTTGCAAGTCCCCCTGAAAAACACGAGCGCGCCTCGCTCCCTCCCGTCCGCACCGCGGCGGATCGAAAAATGAAAGGTACACGCATATAATGCGCCGGGCGTATAACCGCGACCTTCTCGCGCGTAATAAGAAAACGCCGAGTGGTGCGAGAAAAACAAAGGCAGACGGCCGCAGCGACGGCGACGACGACGACGACGTTTGGAGAGAGAAAAAAAAAAAGGAGCGGCAAAATTGACAAAAGCGCAAAGGCGACGGCGTTTACGGGTGGCCCGAGTTCCATCGAACTGGAGGCGAACAAAAAGAATTTTCGGACGCGAAACAAAAGCGCCAAATTAATTCGCGGTCATCGCTTCGCTCGCTTTCCCCCTTTAGCGAGTTCTTGTTTGGCGCGCTGTACACGCTATACTGGGGCCGCGGTCCGTCTTGGCCCAGGCGCGACGCGCTCCTAATTTTTTTTTCCTTCGCGTTTTTTTTTTTCTTATTTTTGCCGAAGCCCCACGCTTTGGGTGAACGCGTGCCGGAGGCCTCAAAGCCGCGGCGAGCGAGCGGCGATATTTAAAGCGTATGCAAAGAGTGCGCGAATCGCGAGGCCGAGAAGAGCCGGAGACGATTCGACGGGAAGAAGCGGAGAAAAGTATGGAGGAGGAGGGAGGAGGGGGGGGAGGACAGTCACGCAGGTCGAAAAGGGAAGAATATAAAAAGTCGCGGACAATGGCGGCTCGCGTTTAGCTGCCTGGAATCCGACTCACGACGATTTATGCGACCTCAGCCACAATCATTCCCTCTCTCTCCTTCGTTCTCGCTCTCTTCCATTCTCCCTCTCTGTCCTTTTTTCTATATGCACCTTGTGCATGCTTATGCAGTTTATAGTGCACCGAACCGGGGAAGATTACCTATACGAAAACTATTTCAAAACTTTATTTTTATTTCTATAATGGTTCTTATAATTATCACTTAAAGAAGTCGCTTAATCCTGTACAGAGTACAAACGTTACTAAATTTTTGTAACGTTTGTACTGTGAGGTATTAACAAAAATTCCCATTTATTTCTGAAGCATGAGTTTTAAGAGAGATGGCGAATATATTTAAAGTTACAAATTTAAAGCTTCCACGTACAAAAGAGTCATAAAGTTTTGGTTACTTTAGGCTATGCGCATTTATCGAGCAATAAATGCACATCGCCATTAATTCAGCTTCAGCATTAGATTTATCAATTCCATCGGGCGATTTATAAAAAGGGCCTCGGCTCGTAAAGCGAAAAAATTACGATGTACCCTGGGAGAAAGCACAAATTCTAGGAAACCAAGCCGAAAGAGATAAATTGGCGCGTCGCGAGTGAGAGAAGCGAGTGTGGGTGGCAATCAAGTGCGCTGACTTTTAAGAGTCTCCAGTGAACCTACGGCAGGTTCCAAATTTACATTTGGAAGGTCCGCGTATACGAAAGAGGAGCCGGCGGTGGACAGTGGAGCCTTTTTTATTATAGAAAATTGTCGCATAAGCCTGATGAAAAAAAAAAGGAGCGAGATAAAAGTATAGAAGCGATCGCCTCGGGGGGAAGAAGAAGAGGTCGATTCCCGTGGGGAGGAGGCCCTTTTACCGCGGCCCGTAAAATTGCGAGCGATACTCGTTCCTTCATCGGATTTAGTGCGCAGTTCTTCGAGAGGGACAAAGGGGAGAGCGAGCCTCCCGTTTCGCGTTGATTCCGTAAGGGCATTTATAAGGACGTTAAAAATGATCGCGCGCGCGCGCCGTCCCCGCGTGTCTCGGGACGCCCCTAAGCGACGGCCTTTAACCGGAGGGGGAAACAATTTCGCTAGGCAATTTCACAGACAATTTTGGCCAATTTGAAAAATAATTACGCGCGCGCCGAACGACGGCATTATACTCCCGGCCCACGACCTTGCGCGGAATCCTCCCGTTCGACCGGCCGAAGTGAGGAGCGTGTAATCGCCGACGTCGGCTCGGCTTATCGCGCGGCCGGCGGCAAATGGAGCGGCCGATAACGATTGTTCCCGGGTGCCGCGCGGGACTTTCCGAGCTGTGCGGCAATTCATGCGAAACTAATGCCCCGACGCCCGGACTCCCTTGGCAGCGGATGAGGGAGCCGAAGGACGGAGTGGCGACTGTCGATAATCGTTTGCTCGAGGTAATCTGATAATCCGATTGGCTGCCGTGCGTCAAATATTGCGAGTGCGCGTGCGTCGAAAGTCCCTCGCGAACCGAGCGATGCAACTGGTTTTCGACGGGCACCCGTCGCATGTGCGAGGAGGATTCGTCGAGGTGGCTCGAAATCTCTTTTTAAGCTCCCATTATCGGTGTGCATTGTGGACCCCTTTTAATCAACTTTGATTTTTCAGCAGTAAATAACGCGCGGTGCCCTTTAAATGCCAGGCAAGCAAATTTCACTGAAAACCAGTACAAATCAGATCGTATTTACTGACTTTCAGTGAATTAATCAATGTATTCGTACGGCACACGTCGCTGTAATTTTTTTTTTTTTTTTTTTCATTAACGGATAATAGTTTAGTGTGTAATTATAGAAAATTTGATTAAAGAATTAGCACCAACGAATCAATTCGAAGCTAAGTAATCTCACAATTGTTCTCTATTCAGTGGTATCAAGTGGTTTTGATCCCATTCCATCATGTCAGAGGACTGCCATTAGAAATCTCGCTAATCCATTTTTACCTAGTCAAACAAAGCGCTGGCTTCTGTGGGAAATAGAAATTTGATGAATTACTTGAGACAAAAGAAGCTGGTGTTTGCTCGTAAAATCGAAGAAGAAAAAGAAGATAGAAGCTCGGTGCAAAAACACGGGATGGTATTGATATGCAGGATGGACCCGCATCGCTTAGCCGTTTCCCCTTTCGCTCTCGGAACAATACTTGACCACCGTTGGTATAAACTACCATAAATGGCGGATACGTATATACTATACATAATGCGATGAGCGCAGGAAGGAGTGAGTGAGAGAGAAAGAGAGGAGCGGGGTAAGGAGGGGGAGAAAGAATGAGAAAGATTCACCACCCCGCGAACTCTAGCGCGGCCCATATAGCAGCTCATCGATTATATAGCGTTAGCCTGAACGCGCGCGAATCGTGACGCTTCGTATCTTGCATCGGATGTACCTCCAGTGTGGAAACACGGATACGTGCCTTTCCTACTTCGTCTTTTTAGAACCTCTCTGCGAATCTTGTGCTCCCCTGCGCCCCCCTCGCCACCCTCGAATCGTCCATCCTTTCAACTCTATACGCTTTTCCCACACTGAGAAAAATGGGTTAAGCAATAATTCCATCTTTTTATGATGTTAGAACGATTCACTCGATCTCGTGGTGCATTTTTTAATAACTTTACTATTTAATTAAATCTGTTTTGATGATTCCCGTTGTGCGTACATCATTATTATCTCAATATAGGTAATAATTTAAAAGAAAAAAAAAACGCACTTTTATTTGAATTTGCTGCAGTTCACTCTCAGATGTAATAAGTTAACCAACTTTATACGAGGGTTCTAATAAATTTCTTACATTTAACGCTGAAATAATTTTGCATAATTTTACTCACCAGTAGAGGTAGTGACACTGGGATCTCTGACACTGCCAATGAAGGTGTTTAGCGCGACATTTTCCTTGATGCTGATGCTAAACCTCGGTCTGTCGCAGTAGGCGACCCTCTGGCCGGGCGACGTCGTGGTGATTTGAACGAGCGCATCGACGATGCTCTTCAAGCCGGCGGCGTCGGTAGCCGTGACGTTCAGGAAGTACGAGGACGATCTCGTCAATCGACTGGGACGCGCGACGTGAATCTCGCCGGAAGTCCTGTCGATGCGAAAGATGCCCGCCTCGTTGCCCCCTGAAATTCTGTACGCCACTTGACCGAAGATCCCCGCGTCTAAGTCAGTGGCGATGCAACGGAGAACCGGCCCATTCGTTGGCCCGTCCGTCCGTAGGGTCGCGTTGTAATCGCGCGGCTGGAAGATTGGTCGATTGTCGTTTACGTCGCTGACCAGCACTCGGACAATGGACGTTGTACTCAGTCCTCCTGGGAGTCGATAGTTTATTCATTAAATATATGAAGAAATTGATTTTTTAATTTAAAATTATTTTTGTGTGACGCGTGCAAGATTTTCGCGGCCTCTTCGCGATTATACTCAGTGAATTTCGTTTTTTCAAAAGCTATTTCCTCGTTCTTCTAAAATTAGTAGGGAAATCGGAAGAAATCTCTAAATTTAATATGCGAATGTACTCTGTAACTTTATTTTAAAAAAAAATGTGTAAATAAAAATGCAAAGATCCAATTACCTTAATCAAGAAAATACTTTTATACGGGCTCTTTTTATTCGGCCAGTATGATTAATGGACAGATAAAAAATAAGTTTAAAAACGAAAGTGTGCACCGAAATAAATAAAACGGTTCTCTTTTTCTTTTTTCCGCGTCCTCCTCTAACGCGATACGGGACGGTGAGGGTTCAAAGCATTAACACTGTTAATATCGAAGACAGTATGTAAAGCGAGTAATCCGCTGTTTAAACGGTTTACACCCGTAACTCATAATAATGTATGGACTCGAGCGGTCGCCGAGAGAAGAGGGAGAGAGACAGAGAGAAGCTTTGGAGAGCACACACATTCGCTGATTTATTTGCTTCGGCGCACACCCGAGAGAGGGTAGCCCACGTGGCTTTTTCGCATTCCCACAGCAGGATAATTCCACTCACACGTAGGCGCCTAGCGGGAAGAACGCCGGGGCCTTTGTGCCCTCGAAATAGCGGCAGCGACGTCGAAGCGAGGTGTGCAAGTGTCGCTGCGGAGTCGCGCGTCAACGGCCTCCGCCGCGCGGAGCGTATAACCTCGCGCTCTCGCGTGCGCGCTATCCTTTAGCCGAGGCGCGCGAGAGGGCATTTCTCTTGTCGCGAGGGTCTAATGAAACCTAACTTGAGCGTCCCGGGAAAGCCGGAGAGGCATTTGCATTCGCTTATGCGCGCCGCGCCAGGAAGCCCCGGCCGGAGCCTATCGGCAAAATATTTGCAATCAGGGCTCGCCGCGCGTGAAATATGAAATGTGCCAGCTTTCGCGGCACTTCGCATGCCCCGCGCAGCCAGACTCCCCCCCCCCCGTTCCCCCCCGCGTGTAATCTACTGCCAGCGATAATTTTGCGCTATTCCTCTTTATGCATTGCGATATCCTCGAACTGTTCGCTTTTTCATCATTGAAATTTAATAACGCGCGCTTTAAGAGATATTCGCCAAAGTTATGCGCGATCGGAGTAACCGAGAAAAATTCCTTCGGCGATTCCAAGCGCAATGTACGCCTTAGGGCGTAAAGTAAGCCCCGCAAATCTTTTATGAGCACTGATGTCCGCGCGGAAATAGCAGTACATTACGCAATTAGCTTATGTTCTCGTGGAAATGGTATAGTATACATTATGTAACTAATGCTTAAGACAGTGGATTGAAAACTGACTTTGCATTTGTTATCTATTTTGTTCTATAATTCTGTCTATAAGATATTTTTTAGTACGTGTAAATAAAATTTGAGAATAAAGCTAGAGATGTACAACTTGAGGTAGAAGGCCGAAAAAAAAATGTTTTTTTCTGAACATTCAATTACAAGAATGGTTTAATCTTCTGATAATGCACATAAAAAAAGCAATTTCTATCGCATGTAAAGCATTATGCTAGACATAAATATGTACTTCAATTTTCTATATTTATCCATACAACGGGTATGAAATATTAGGTTCCAGTTAAACAATTGATATACATGCGTAAAATTTCATATTTCCGTATAATACGCGAACAGAAGAGTAGTATCGATTTCCCCACGTAAGCCAGGACTCTTCCTCCGTTCTCCGCGCAGGATAATAAGTTCGGCGATTCCACCTTAATTAGCGCACGCCGTTCAGAAAATTTAATTTATGCCCTCGAAGCTTAAAGCGCTATTGCTCGTAGCACTTGAACATAAATTGAAAGCACATATATAACTAAAGCGCGCCGCGATGCGAGCATCTGGGAGGAAGGAACAAAGAGCCTAGACGCTTAAAGTGGAGAGGCGATCGACAGGGTTGTAAAAGCGCGAGGAACAATCGCGCAGCCGGGCTATTAAGGCATGCGCGGGAGGCGAATCGGCAAATCTCCGCGGACGAGGCTCGAAAAGCAAACATAACGGCGTTATCGCAGGGCGACGCGCGCCGTACCCACGCGCCCCCCTCGATTTCCTGGTGCCCGCCGCGCGCCTTCCTGGACGCGTACACGCGTACGGAAACAATAATTACTATCGAAGGCCGACTCGCACGCATCGCGCGCCGCTTATATAGCGGCGCATCGTTATCGAGGGCCAGCGGCGGGATGTGTACACGGCTCTACTATTCACGCCGGCGTCGGCGGTAGCGGCGGCCCTGCGGTGCATTAGCGATATTTATCGCGATCATGCATTCCCTTCGCCGCGTCTCTCTCTCTCTCTTCCTCTCGGCCTTTCTGGCGCGGGCTGGCGAAAAGCTGCGGTCGCATCGCACGGCGATCCATATAAATCACCGTAACGCTATATAGCGGCCTCGTGAATTTTTCCACGGGCGAGAGTCTCTCGCCTCCGCTCTCGCGGTGCGCAGCGTATAGGCGCTCCCGACGTGTCATATTCAACGGCAGTTCTTATTGTCACGCGTGTAACGCCCGGGACAATCGTATCGATAACGAGCAACAATTACGGAAGAAGGCTTCTTTGCAAAAGAGCGCTCGCCAGCCAGACCAACAATAGAGCGTGGACCCGGGGTGTGTGCCCACTGAGCGACTAAGTAAACATATGTGTGTGTGTATGTGTGTGTAAATGTGTTTGCATGCCTGCGTGCGTGTAAATGTATATACGTGCACGCTCAAGTGTGTGTGTGTGTGTGTGTGTGTCGCATCTGCAATGTTCCCAGAGAGGCCTTCCTATTGCGGCAGCACTTACCTCTTACTCGAGTGGCTCAACCCACTGTAGGTACCTATCTGACTCTTTCGCTATCTACATCTTTTGCTTTCCATTCCTTTCCCGCCCCCTCCCTCTCCTCCCTTCGTCTCTCTCTCTCTCTCTCTTTCTTTCTTTCTCAGCCGCATTCTCCTCGTAATTCTCCTTTCCCTCGCTCATTACCTCCGTCCTCCTCGGTTATGTGTCTCGTACCCCCTCGCTCACTCGCTTAGATATTTTTATCGATTTTTCTCAACTACACTCGTTACATCGCGACTCGCCTCTCTTTTCTCTTCGTGCGCAGCCTCTATTGTTTTCTTTCTCCGCGCCAAATCGTATATAGTCACGAGGATCGCGCCGGCGTACCGGCAGAAGCAGCCAAAGGTAAAGCTTACACGATAGATCAATGGGCCTTCAGTCATTATCCTTTCTACTGGAACGCCACGGAAAAGTGCCTGCGAAATGGGCATGTCCGAGTAACCAACGTGAATCATAGGCGGCCTCTCGCCGAAGTACTAATCTCTGCCGGAGCAGACCTACCCGCGCCACCTTCTGTCCGGAAAGAATGCATGCATTTTCGTTGATTGCTCTTGCATTCTAAGCTATATGGCTTTTCTTTAACTCGCTCACTTTTAGACCGGAGAACATTTCCTTAAAAAGCCTTTTTCACTGAATTTTGAAGAGTTTTATGAATATACCCGGTGTTTGTTTTATATTTTTTGCTGATTTACATTTGGATCTTTGCATATTTTTTTTTTTTGTCTATTTAAAATTTACGTTTTTCTTAATGGCTTTATACAGAATACAAATGAACGAATGAGAATTCAAACAAACCTCTATCGGTAGCGATGACTGGTAGTTCGTGATAAGCAGCGGTTTCTCGATCGAGCGCCGCTCTCACGCAAATGTCGCCGGTGTCGCTGCGCACGACAAAAAGATCTGCGCTACCGGTACCTGCTGCCAAAGTGTAGTTGACCATTGAGTTGACGCCGCAATCGGAATCTGTAGCCAGAACCTGAAAACGGAAAATTATTTTAGAAAAATAAATATTTAAAAAATACTGCGTAAGGTATAGTTATCATAAATTATTATTTACAAGAAATCAAGACAATTTCACTTCTTAAGTAAATGGTGATTATCTAAGGTGCTTTTTAAAAACCTATTCGCGAATAATACAAAAAATCGTAACTAAATCTTGAATGAAAGCTGTCTATTTAAAGAAAAATGCCTATTGCTGGTCGATTCATAGTGCAGTCCTTTAATCGAAGAAAAAAATGTAGCTTCACCCCGCGACGTACGAGGAAAGCGCAGCAAAAGTGTTTTAAAGATAACGGCAGTCGAAGCGCTCCGCCAGAGAAGGCTAATGTGTATCGCTTGGTAGGCAGATAGGCGCGGGTGGCTAACATCGTTCGGTGTCTCGCGGATGCTCGCGCCGCTTTGTTCATAATTTCGCTTAATCCGCCGCAGCAGCTTGAAAAGTGATACACGCGCGGCGGCAGCGGCCGAGCCGCGCTCGGAAGGGCAGCTCCATTCATAACGCGCGGGGTTGACTAATTTGCAGGGGCCACTGCGATCCTTCTTCCCTGCCTCCTCCGCACGCGCGGCCGGCCCGAGTACACGCGTGACTGACAGCGGCGGCGGCGGCGGCGAGTCGCCGGACGAGCCTGCGTGGGGGCGGTGATGGACGCCCGCGGCTCCCAGGCCGCTGCTGCTTATTTATGGGACCGCCTTCTCGTTCTCTTTTTCGCCCGGGCACTTCGCATGCCGCACGGCGCCTTTCAGCACGCGCCTCATCTAATATCGAATCTTCCCGTGCAATGCCCCCCCCCCCCGCGCCCCTCGCGTCCTGCACCTTTCATGCCGGGCGAATTATCAGATCGCCGGGCTAAGTGAGCTGAAAATTCAGACAATGGCCGCCGATAAAATTCAATGGCCGGGGCTGATCCAAAACAATAGATCATTACTTCCCATCAGAATTTGCGAGGCCCATTAATGCGGCAAATATTTATACTGCCTACCTCGCGGACGATCGATGTGTGTGTGTGTGTATATAGGAAACGCCGCGACCCCTCGGTGCATTCCGTCATTTTCGCCAAGTCGAAGTTACGCAAGAGGGAGGCACTTCTGCTCTCGGGGAAAAGCCTTTTCACCTGTCCGTCCGCTGCCTTATTTGGCGAACTCCTCGGGCCGAGCCGCGCTGCTGAATGGGGCACACAAAGGGGGATAGCGAGCGCCGCGCAATCTATGCACCTTTCGCTGGGAGAGCCGTACGAACGGGCGAATAAATAAAGCCTCGGCGATCGGCGCTTCTTCGACAATTAAGCCGGACTTTAGAAGCGCGCGGCGTTTTCCGCAGCGCTCCGTCCGCGAGAGATTGACAATGGAAAGGCCGCGGGACCCTGTCAGCGCCAACCCCCGGCGGGGCTGACGGATGACTATACGTGCTGAGAGCCGCGCATTTAATCTTTTTACGCGCCGTACCTCAAAATTCAACTCTTGTATTTCTAAGGCTGCATTAGCCGCGAGGCGACGACACCGTGACCGTGACGCTGCATGACGGCAGCAGTTTCCTTTTTCCGAAGAGTGAAAAGTTCTTTTGATAGATTATCACCTCTGGCGATCTGTAAGACTGTTCGCCTGTCGAATCGGAAATCTGATATCCGGGTTAATTAGCGCGACGTTTAATTGAATAATTTTTATTCCGCTGTACTCACAGTCGGTGAAAAGTGTGGCGGATGCATTAGCCGTGCTCTTGTTGTGCAATTTCTTTACACGCGGCCAATTGGAATACGACCGAATGTCTGGCTACGAAATAATCATGCTAATGAATTACCCACGCACGGTATCGCGCTAATCTGAACGGCTAATTCGAAGTCGCTTCGGGGCTTCTTTCGATGTGCGCTCATATACGCGTGCTCGTCTGCCTTTTCTCGCGGGTATTTTCGGACTGTCGACGAAGAAATTAACTTCGTCTTCATATCATCTATATATAAATTTATGAAATTTAATTAACTGCGCTGATGTAGTAGAGCAAATAGAGCAGTTCGCTTTCAATGCTGGCCTTACAATTGAATCTGGGGAAATATTGGTAATTGATTTGTGTAAAGTAGTGGCTATAAAAAAATCACATTTTTCAATACATATTTGTTTCTTACTACTAATATTTTAATCTTTTATGCCAAAATTAAATTCTTCTGCATATGTATCTATTAAAATGAGTGCTCTTATTCTATAAATGAATTTTAGTATACAATCTAACGCAATTGGTAACGTGAATTGCAGTTTGCACTCTTTAAAATTGACTTTGCTAAGTAAAGGTTGTACTTATTTTATCTTGTTGCTCTCACTGCCGCAACTATTTCTAATCAACAAATGAGAAGAAGTACAAACAAAATGAAAAAAAAATTCTTTCAGCCGGTCGACCCTCTTTTTTTATTTTTTTTTGTTACCTCGATGTACCTACAGGCTCGGAAGACGCCCCTTAACTAAACAATTCATGCTTCTCTACGGCCATAATATACATAAAAAAAACGCAGCAAAAGAAGAGAAGGAAAGCGAGCAAAAAAAGAAGAAAAAAAAATAGAAGAGAGAAGGCGTATGTACGCAAGAGGTCGGGCGAGGGAAGGGTGAGGAGGGAGATCGAGGAAGGAAAGAAGAGGGAGAGAAAGACAGATAAGGGAGCAGAGAGTAAAAAGGAAGAGAAACAGAGCAGAGCACAGCTTTACCTGCTGCTATATTCTTACGCCACGCGGATAGCATAAGACGTATTGTTTCTGTGGTTTTGTTTTATGTCGACCTTGGGCGGAATATCGATTTCAATCGGAGTATATGCGGAATACAATCCAACGCGGATTCCCCACGAAAGGCTGACCAGCCGGCCAGCGTCTGCCCTGCTCTGGAGATCGTGTACAAGTCGAGGGAGAGCGAGCGAATCCTTCTCTCTCTCTCTCCCTCTCTTCCCTTTTCTTCCCTCCTCGTGCTCTTCTCTTTTTCGGCTTGTACTCCTCATCCGGCTGTTCGAATCCCCGGCGAACGATAATCGAACCTCGCTTTCTTTCTGCAGTCGATAAAATTTTATGGAGCGCTGCTTGCCCTCCTTTTTAATCGTCTTTTTTTTTTTAATTTTCTCAAAATTTGGAAATAACTTAATGTTCCATCGTTAATTAATTGTAGATTAAAGAAGTTAGTTGAGTGTAGTGTTGCTTCTGAAACTCAAGAAAAAATCTTGGAGCGTCATGTAGCTGTACTAGGCAAAATTCTGTATAAAAAAAATGAGACTGGCTGATTAGCGGGATGTTATTTCAGAATGGCAGAGTAAAGTGTTTCACTTTCATGAATATGTTAAATTTAAATGATAGAACAAGTAAATAAACGCTTATTTTACGTTCTAAGTATATTCCACTTATTCCGCATGTGTGGAAGACATTTAAAATTAAATAAGTTATATTTGTAAATAATAGCTTTCTCTTTGAGAAAGCAAAACACCGTCGGAACTGGTATAAAACCGAAACAATAAACTACGGCAGTACAAGTTTAGATTTTATTAAGAAGCGTGACGCGACTTCTTCAGAGCTAAAAGCCGTCTAATTATTTAATTAAGAAGTAAATGACGTTGATACGAAGTCTCCAAGTACGTTGCCAGCACTTCCCGTACTTCTTTTTACCCGCATCCAGTGCGCCAAGGCGAATCGCAGCAAGAAGGCGAAAATCACGGCAAAACTGGTATAAAATTAACGCTCTTAATCAGGTATCGCGTATGTCATTGGCGCGACTGTTTTTCCCACTTCGATTTCTCTGATCCTTCTTGGGATTCTCGTCCCATCGCTCTAAATGCACGTTAAGCCGCGCATCGTCCACGCCCATATATACCGTCCGCCTCTTCTCCGCCATTCTCGCCAACTCTCGAATTGATTCTTGAAATCCAACCACGGAACGCTGCATCCGAAAGTACGAGCTCGCCGATGCAGTCGTAAATTAACTACGTCTGGGTAAATTAATTGTCTAACGGTGCGGTCGAGCAATTCGCTGAATTTAGCTGCTGATTGCGAGCCGGGCATGATATATATTCCCCCAAGGGAGCCGGTACCACTCGAATTTCCCTACAATCGGAAAGAGCTTATGCAGATGAGGAGCGGGGTTGGTGGTGAATGTTCGCCCGAGGCTGCTTTTCATCACAATTGAATTAATGAGGTAATTTGCGATTCATAAATTTAACATACATCAATGCGACACGTCGCGCCGGGAAAGCAGGCTCCGCCGAGGCGAGAGGCCACCTCGGAGCTTCGCGCAGGGACAGAGGAGGCGAGGACGACGAGGGAGAGAGGGAGGCAGCGGGGACAGGCTGCGGACGCGGATTTATAATTGCGCGCGGCGACGACTACGTCGAGAGAGTCCCTCTCCCGGTGCTGATCTTCCGCAGATTTCGCTGATTCCTCGGGCGCGCTCCGTGTCGGGAATTTATCTTTTCGCGTGAATGTTCGCCTCTGTCCTTTTTTTTTTCTCCCCCTCCCCCCGTCCCGGCGTCCGCTAATCGACCGGCTCGCTTTATAAATCGCCCCTACAAATTGGATAAATAAATTGTGGATCGCGCTGCGCGGATATTTATCGGCGCGTCTTTTTTCCGACGCGCGCGGCTCGCCTCTTTCTCACTCTCTTTCTTCTTGTCAGGCGCGCGGTTGTAGGTGCGGGCGCGTGTGCGCGCTCACGGGACGGGGCCAGCTGGAGGGGGCCGCGCGTCCACGACCTCCCCGCCGCAAAAAGTACCAATCGACAGGGGATCGCTAAATATTGCGCGCTGTCTCGTGTATCGTATTGCATTGCAAGATTGTAATTCGACACTCTTGTATGCCCTCTCGCTACGATTTTCAAAAAAATAACAGCCTTCGACTACACCGCGATAGTTTCTGCGCCCTTAGCGGAGCGCGCTCCGGTCACTGCGCTGCGACAATTCGATTTCATAAAAAGAAATTCAATGCAGCGCCTGTTTTTGCTTCTTCGGAGAGGGAGTCTCGATATATTTTCGCGATATTGCGATATAAGTTGGTTTTAGATATTTTTAAAAGTGTATAGATGATGATGTGTAAAGCGTCCGAAATATGTGACTGGTTCACTTTTGCGAATGTCTGTAGAATAGAATAGAAAAGTGCATTAAATTGTATTTTTTGATACAAGACATTATGCAGAGGCACGATTTTACGAACCAATTTTAAGAAACAAAGTACGATTTTGAGCGGAAAAATAAAAATTGTTTTTTTTTTTATTCTCTAATCAGTAAAGAATCTTTTGAAATTTACAATAAAGCTTTAACTGGTCTCCTGTAATAAAGTTAATGTTACAATTTAACTTGTTTTTAATCTTCGCAAGAGTCATTTCACGATCGGCATAAAGCAACTCTTTAGAAAAATCGGACCTGTAAAGGCGTGTTTATGTTCCAATGCAGCTTTAACCATTTAACCACCGTATTAAGATACCGCCAAATGTGATATTTTAAATTATTTTTTTACGCAGGGAAACTGCAAGTTAAGATAATTTTGCAAAAAAAAAAGATGTTCTTTGTGCTCTCCATGGCCTTCAAATTTATTTGATCAAAAACTTTATTCGAAAGGTCACTTGCACCGTCGTGTACCGACTGAAAGTTTATAATTATATGTTATTATAGTTTATAATTATATCGAATGTGACTTCAACGCTCGCCTTGATATTATGCAGAAAAAGGGAGACAATTTAGTCTAATGAACAAAGCATAAATTGTCGCCCATCGGAAACCAAAGTTGAACATTTTTAGTTAGATCTGGCCATCGGGGCTCCTCCTCCCTCGCTCTCCATCTGACCTCGTGTACAGCGTCGTGTAGAGATCGGTATCTATGATACGGGATGAGGCAGTGAGGCTTGTCGTCGTGCCGTATCCGTCTCTTTTTTGTCGCCAATCGTCTACGCGGGGAAAAAGGGGAGGTTAACTGCGCGCGCGCCCCCCTCCCCCTCTCGGGCTTGCTTTCCGCGTGTCGTGCGTGCGATCAGGCGCTTTTTGCGGCCGCCTCCGACTCTCGGATAGAGCTGTTCAGTTGACCGGGTAAGCCGGGTAGTCGGCGGCATTCCCGACCCGCCGAGCGAGTGACAGTCGTCCGCGATCTGCCACGGGCTCTCCTCTCTCTCTCTCTCTCTTTCTCCGCCGCGGCCTCTTTCCATCGCAGCTGCAAGCGCGCGTCTTTTCCCTCTTGTCGGTAGTATTCAAAGCCGAACCAGCCGAATCAATCAACTGTATCGATCGGCTGATCGACTGTAAGTGTCACTCCGGGTTGCCGATTGCACCCCCTCGCGCTTCCCGCTACCGTTACCTCATGGATTCTTCCATGAGATAGATCGACAGAAAATGCTTGCGTTTTTTAAATTTCTTTTCGCTGTTTTTATTTATTTTTCGGATTTCATCTATTTTTTGTATATATACGTAATCGTAGTCTCGTCCGAGTAGAAATTAGTAAAAGGAAAACGATTCATGATATTAAATTAAATATATAAATCATTTAATATTTAAAGTATATTTCAGCCTTGTAAATGATAAAAAGTGAAAATAATTCAATTAGAGCGATAGTGTAGTCACTCGAGCTTATCAAAGAGATCCAAGTCATTTTTTCTTTATAATGCAGAACGTGAAAAAGCATGAACGGAAATACATGAATGTAACGTCATCAAATTATGGCAAGAGGATGCGATATTGCTTACTCGCATTACCACTTATCATTAGTACTAAGACGAATGTCGAACAAAATGAAAGTTTCTAAAAAAGTACAGCTCGCGCGGACGTGAAATCGGTACTGTTTAAAAAAAAAAAAAATCCGAGAGCAGATGAAAAACCAACGTTACATTTGCAGGCGGACGCACTTAGAGAAATACGCCGCAGGGAGAGGAAGATGCAGCAAGCTCCTCTATGAAAATACCTGGAGATAACGCGGCGAGTCTGGAAGCGGCTCTTATCGTTATTAGCCGCGCCGAAGCATTTAACTCGTCAAGTTGAGCTTAATGGCGTCTGCTGTGGGTCCCATAACTTCCCGCGGATTTTTTCCTTGAGCTGCCGACATTACTCAAAATCAATGCAAAATCGCGTCGTTAAATCAACTCCCGGCGGAATCGCGATGGCTCTTTTGTTTACTTATTGCGCAATCGCCGTGAGCTTCTACCGGGATAGATACCTTTTCGAATGAGGATTGCAGCGCACTCATGCACTGAAAAAAATTATAGTCATGACTGAATATCCGAAATTTATGCCTTCAGTTAATTAAGCTACTGGTTCGTTCGTTTTCTCAAATCCCCTTTAAATTTGATGTTAGTAACATTCAGGGTCAGTACAGTGAATTTTTTCAGTTTATACGAAGCAAATCGCTCGCTATAAAAAGTGAATCAGAATGTCCTACGATTTGCGCGCTCTTACTCTCGAAAATTTCGCGTAGACGCTCGGAGGAAACTCCATGTTCCCATCGATTACCGCGCGTTTCGCCAGCGTGAAAAAGTATAAATCGAGAATGAAGAGGCTGCCGAACGGACGAGATTTCGCGAGAGAGTTGTCAATGTCTCGGCGCAGGTGGCTGCGGCGCTCCGTCGAGGTTCGCACGTCATTCAAAGCGCGAGAGGCGCGGATTTCCGTTTCGCTGGAAGCCCGTTGCCATTAAGGTGTCGTTGCGCGGTCCCTGGACTTTTCTCCTTGAGCGATTAGCTGGGTAGCTTAGAGACGGTACTGGGCTCTCGCCCGCGCGCGCGCGCGCACATAAAGGGGTACACACGCGTATTTCAGTTGCTTTGGTCCAGCGCATGAAGTGGCCGCATATAGATAGAGGAAGGCGGTAAATCGGCACAATGCTACCAACCTGGCGAACTCTATAGAGCTGTCACTCACTACTGGTCGGCTCTTTCTCCATCTCCGCTCTCTCTCTCTTTCGAGTCCCGGTAACGTGAGAGCCTATATCCTTCGGCTCTTCAAGCTCTCCTTCGCTCTGTCCCTCTCTTTCCATACCTTTTATCTTCTTTTCAGTCCGGCTGCTTCTCCCTCTTTTTCCCTTTCCCCCTGCGCTCGCTTCCTCCTTCTTGGACGTAACGGATTGCGCACGGATCTAGCTTGAATTTCCTGACGTTGATTTTCTATGGACATACTTTAAATATCGCCGCGTCGTCGCCGACCTTCTCCGAGCTTTATGCACGACGTAACTTATGGTGCATCACCTCCATTCTCTTTTCCCGCTTTTCCCTCCGCTGCGCGAGTGCTCCTATGCGAGAAGGCGAACCGGTGTTCCCTATTAGATCCTCGCCAACTGACGTGCGTCGCTTCTCTCTGTCTCCACTATTTTTAGCCCGCTTAACGAACAATTCAATATGTATTTTCGCACTTTTCGTATGCCTGCCTGGGGTTCTGGATCAGTCGCTTGCACGAGGCATAGATATTATACTTTCTTTACAACATAATAAAAAAATATACTTTAATTGCAGATATAATGCATCCGGTCGTACTATAAAAATAATAATATGTAAGTAGAAATAATTAATTAAAGCAATTGTCTAATTGCAAAAATTTCCTTTTTTTAAAAAATAAAATGCTATGCGAAAAGAAATATTCAGATTTTTTGTTCAAGAGCATACGGCTTTCAGGCCATAGTGAAGGTGCATTTGCGCCATCCACAACTCCATGAAATATGTTTATCGTATTTTTGTCGTTCTGCGTATCGAATCAAATGCGGTGCCAGCGAATGCAAAAAATATGACCCCTCCTTGTGCATATCCACAAATCAGCGTAACTCCGTCCCTAAAACGCCATTAATCCTGCCGTCAAATTCCGCCAGCTTGAACGTCTCTCAAGACTCTCCCCCCTCCTGCCGGGCTCCCCTTTTTAATGCGCCGTACGCCGCGTGTGCCGTCGCCGCCGAAGAGGATTAATATCAAATGACAGAGTCGACGCAGGAATCGCTCGGTTTCGCCGGGAAAACTGGGAAAAAGCGCGGTTTCGCGATCGGCGAGCGCGGGGTAGGCAGCGCCGCTATGCGCAATTATTCGCGCTAACTCGACTTGAACTCTGAACCCTCGGGGGGCAGTGCGCGCGTATATTCCATATAATACGATCGCCGCGCGCGGTCGCCGGTAATTGCGATGAAATATCGCGGCGACTTCTCATTAAAATAGTTTAATGTGCATTTGTCAAGATGAGCGCCGCGTCGCCGCGCGCGGCACATTACTTTTCGCGAGCTTTTCAACGCGCTTCCCATCGCTATTTTCATTTTTAGCAAGATCCGGATTTTTTTTTCTCGTGACGACAACAGTCGCCGCTTACGGGACGGGCGTCATTTATATAAGAAGCGCGCGACGGCGCGGCAGTTGCGCTTAATAGAATTAAATAAATTTTGACGTCATTTTTCTACGGTAATATTCTCTAGCCTCCGCCGATCGATCACTGTATACTCGGGCAATAAAAGAAATTACTTTTTTCTTTCTTTTTTAATATAGCGCAAGTGGAACGTAAAGCACGCATTCCAATTTAGCATATAGCCGGGCTCCTCCGGCGAACGTTAAATAAATTGAGAAGCAAACGAATCGATCGCGAGCTCGAATAAAGATGATCATTAAAGGTATCTCCATCGGGGGAATCTGAAGTGTAGCATGCGATTGGAAAAATGATAGAGGTAAATCACGAACAAGTGCAAACATACAGCGCGGCCTCTTTGCAAACGATGCCTCGATTAAGGACTCTTCATTGGGAAGTCGCGCGAGGACCGTCTCTTTTTTTCCTCCGCAGCTGCGGGGGTCACGAGGCAGGAGGGAAGCTGGCAAAATGCGAAAAAGAGAGCGCGTCGAGGGCGCAAGAAATAAGAAGAGGCCGAGCGGGAGTGGGAGAGAGAGGGCCGGAGAGGACTGTTCGTCACGCCTATCTTCGCATTAAGAGCCTGAACGATCTGCGGGCGCGCCGCTCGCGATTATTGGTTCGGCGCACGCAACCTTGCGTATCCCATAGCGACGATACTGATCGCCTCGATTAATAATCGCCGAGCGCCCTTTTCCCGCCTGCCCCTCCTCCGTCTCCTCCCCCGTCGGAGAGTCGCCGGCGCACACGCGACACTTTTATTTTCGAAATTGAGCGGGGCTTGATGGACGACTGACAACGGCGGACTCTTATGCCCGCCGACCAAGTGCGAAATGCCCTGTCGGCCGGGTGTTGTTCGGTACTTTTTCAAACGCCATTAGCGACTATCTTATCTGCGACGGGCGCGGGTAATCCGCCGCTCGACTTTTTCGGCCAACCTCGGCTATAATTGCGCGACGTAATTGCTTTTCGTTTAAACGACATCGTCGGTCAATCGGCTAAATAATGCCTTAGATAAAGACACGCGGCTTTCTGGCAAGTGTTAAAAAAAAAATGCAAGAAATCGCGTGATTTTTTTCTGGCGAAAGCTGCCGTCGCGCATTTATAAGGTATCACTTAAATATGGACACTTAAATAGAATGACCGCGGTGTGTGCGTAAACGATGACTGAAAAAAATATAAAAACGTAACGGACAAGTAGTTAAGGCTTTAGTAAGTAATACAGAAAATTTAGGGAATAAATGCGGTCTTTGAAAATAATGGGGCAAGTGTAAAAGTCTCGCGGGCGAGTAATAAAGTACGAAAAGAAATTGAGTTTCCTTGTCAGGGAACGGCACTCGAATGCCGAATCAACGAAGCAGGTAATAAAGACGAGTGCTTCCCCGTGTTCAGTGCGGTTGGTATGCCAAAACTTATCTCCTCAGATTGCTCGTGTGCTCGCTGTAATTTTCCTAATTCCAATTACGTTTTTACCCAGGCACAATAACTTTTAATTTAAGCAATTAAAAGTATATGCCCGCACGAAGTTTGGATCATTAAAGAGGTATACTATCTTCTGGCGACGGGTCCGAGTCACAATTTCGCTTACGTTATATTCGCCAACCAAGTGTCTTTATTTGCATTTAGTATCCCTTCGAATGAAAATCAAAGTATTTTTAAACGACCATTTAGATTCTATCAGATTTAAATCGAAAAATTGTTAATAACCATTAAGTAGATAATTTATACCTAATTATTTTTGAATAAATGTTAAAAAATATTCCGGAATTCTAGATGTTATACTGTTCTCTATTTATTGAAACCAGTAAATTTTTATGAAGCAGATCCTGTATAGAGCTGCAATTATATCTGCAATGTATAGGTTCAGCTCAATAATGAATATACTTGTTTAAATAAATAAAATAGTAACGACAGGATTAAAAATTCTGCGATTTTTTTATACAAAATTCTAAAATTTATTCTAATCAAATAAAATTCTAAATTTTATTAAAACAAATTGTTAAAATATTTGTACAGTTTTCTGAAGCAATTCAAATACACCACAAACTTTGTGCAATTTATTAGCTAATACGCAATCGTTCATTTTATTATTGTTCGTTCAATTACAAACATAAAATAAATGTTTAGAATTTAATGAATTTTCAACAATAGAAACAAAAAATAGATAAATCTACGCAATGAGGTAGAAAATAGAGTCGAGCGACTTCTGAAACTGCAAGTGTAAAATGGTGGGTACGAGTGAGTATGGCGGCGGGGGATGGCGAGGAGGCGAGAGGAGGTGGAGACGAGGTGCGCGCGTCCCGCTCACCCCAAAGTCTCGGCCCCCATACCAGCGGCGATCCCTGAATATACGCGCACAGGGCCGCATGAAATGACCGCCTCTTCGGATGTATTACGATGTATGTATTAACATAATTATTGGTTGTTCGCTATCAGTGCCGGCGGCCGACGTTCACCAATTTATGATTTCATCGCTCGGGCAACGCGCGCCTCGCTTTGCGCCGCGTCTGCCTTCCTGCCAGCAAGCGCATGTCAATTCACTCGGAGTGTAATGTGCCTCGGTGCCAAATATTCAATAATACTTACTGTTATTTTTGCCCGACTTCGTCAATTCATTCTTTTTATCTGTCGCCTGACGTGACACGCATTGCGTCTATTAGTTATACTTTAATTATTACTAAGGTCTAACAAAGAATTTGGCCAAATTAAAAGATGAAATAAAATTAAGTACCTACAGAATCAATGAAATATTTATTTCATCGCGATTAAACGGTGCATTTACACTGTAAGAAATAATATCGAAGATAATCGAAAGTCGAAATTCGGTGCTCGGAGCCTCTAGTTGCGGCGCGCATCATAAAGGAGCAGCCCGGTCCTTAAGTGGCAGGTGCTTAAGATTTTCAGAGATCGTGCGCGAAAGAGCAAAACCAGTCGTACTGCATTTGAATCGCATCGAGCGCACGTATATCCCGGCCGTTTTATCTTATCCCTCCTTCCTCGGCCTTTCTCTTCCCTCCCCTCGACTGCCGATTCGGATGCGAGCTTGAGCCGCGCGGAGTGCGTTGGCGAGCTGCCCCCCACCCCTTACCTCCATTCTTGATCAATTACGCCTTACTCATTATTTTATGATGGCCCGGCAACCAAAACAAATTAACGCTGCGTCGCATTCTTCAGATTTCGTTTTAATTTACAACCCGACGCTACATCCTTTTATTTTATCGCGTAGCCTCGTTAAACGCTCGAAATGGTATAGATATTTCCTCGTAAAGCTGCTTTATAATGCCGCTGATGATGTATTTAAATAACGTATAGACACACTTATGAGCCTTCGGAATCGAACTTTAATGTCGGCGACGGCGCATATCCGCCGTCATAAAAGCGAAAGTCAGCGGCGGCCAAGGTAAATAAGACATCGCATGCGTATCGAATAAATCCGAGTTTTATCGGTAAAAATTCGATTTCGTTAATTTTACGACGCCGTGCCGGTGCGCGCCGAGTCGCTGCGAAATTCACGGGTTCTCCAGCCGATCGCCCGGAGATCACCCCGAGAGAGGCGTTAGTTATAATTTAAGAAAAACGAGGATGATCGTCTCATCTCGCGCTCTCTGCAATTATGGCCGAGTCCACGTTTTTCTTTTCAACGACGTTGTTTTTTCATTCGCGCGATGCGCGCCGCTCCCCGCGAGATTAGTTCTAGTCGCGCAAACGCTGCGCGCGCAGCGTCCCCTGGCGATCGGGAGTTAATTAGACGCGAGTCGAGAAGGGCGTAGAATCGTGAAAAAGAAGGCGAGGAGATGAGATAAGAGTCGGTAGTCGAGGGAGGGGGGGGGGTGGGGCCAGGGGAGGAAGAAAGAGAGAGTGAGGAGTTTGCACGTGCGTGCCGCGCGATACGCTCGAGCCGGTCGCGGCTCTGATTGAAGCGGCCGGCGTTATCTGCCGGCGCGCTGTTCCTCTCCCTCGCGCGTATACCTGCGTTTTCATCATCCGCTCCGATTTTTTTTTTTCGCAATATACGCCGAGAATTGCAAAATCCAGCGTGGGCTTCTATATCTTTTTTCGGCGGGAGTTGCGCTTAAACTGCCTTTGCTTGGACGAGCACAGAGAGGGGGGGCTTCTCCGCGCGAGTTTCTCCCCGATTTTTCGCACGCTCTGTCGCTGCCTTTTAGCTTCTTTAAATTGATTTCGATCTCTTTCTTACTTTGCCTCCTTTTCTCGGCTTTTCTTCGGGCTAATTAAGAGGCGAGACGACGCTCGCTCTCTGCTATTTACGTTATTCTCACGAGAGAATTATGGCAGCGTCGGTAAAACTCACCTGCTCGAGCCTCGACTTTTCCGCGTTTAAGCTACTTATTAGGTAATGCGATTCTTTAAATGCAGCCGATACTTTTGAAAGTGGTTTTAATTTAAATTTTAATTGGAAATTAAATCGAGATCACTTTTTCTTAAATGCTGACTAGAGAATAATAATAATAACACACTTTAAAATAAAAAAAGATGCAAAATCGGAATTAAGGATCACCGACTTCATGTATATCTCATAAACTTTATTTCTTAAAGAGGAAAACAAATGTTGAAAACTGAACTGTAACGGTCCCGATTGTTCTTATCAACGATTTAACCCGCGGCATGCGTAATGGCATCCTCTAATATCGATCGCGTTGGATGCGATATAGTAAACATGCCCCGCTCAATATGACTCGGTAATAATTAATAAAGTAACACGACTATTATATAGTAAATAATCATCGACAATAATAATTACAGAGTCAATTTATCAATCCGATCTGGAGGTGAATTTATCGCGCGAAGATATCAGCGCCGCGCGTCTCGCGAGCAACTGTGTTACTGTAACGAGCGCAGCGCACTTTGCATGGACAGGCACAACAAGGTATGCCTCCCCGAGCAATGCATCCTGGCGCGTCTAGACCCTGAAAGTGGCTCGCTTCGCGCGCGCGAGGCAGGACAATAACGGCTAGCCAAAGGCCGCGGCCAAAAGGTGCGTACACGCAACGAATCGGCGATGCGCGTGAAATATAGGTTGATATCGCGATAAATAATGAGGTGCCCTTCTCGCTGACGCCTCGGGCACCTGCTACCGTGCTTCTCCCTCTGCTCTCTCTCTCTCTGCTCGGCCGCACGCGCCTGTGTGCGAGCGCAAGTTCCCCCGGCCCCTCTAATTCAACGAGCCTGCGAGCCCCCAGAGCAACCTGGTCCTCTTTATCGGCGCGAGCATCGCAATCTATTTATTGAGATTTCGACCCCTTCCCTCTCCTTCTCCCTCTCGCTGCCCCTTTTGCCCCCTTCTCATTATCTCCGCATCGAGGGCCTTTTTTATCCTTCTTCTCTCGCATTCTGCCCTCTTCTTCTCCTCTCTTCTTCGCGCTTCCTATGTAATAATCCGCGTTCCTTTCTCTGCCTCCTACTTCTTTGCTTTTATTTACCGAGAGATGAAATTTAATCAAGCTCCATTATTTACAGAAAATTTAATATCGCGCCACCTACACTTATAACTGGGAGAGTGCCGGAACTCCGGAGAACATATTTTTCTTAATTTGGGGAAGAGTTTTCTTAAGCGTAAACTTGAAGAAAACCTTAATTTTAACAGTAGACATTTTTTAAACTCCCTTTTGTTTGCTTTTTTATTAAATAGAACCCGATCCAGAGTCCTGGTGTTCATCCACGCTGTCCCGATGTCAAGGAGAATGGAACGTATGTAAGTTTTTTATATTGATGGAACGTCGTGAATTCGTGCCATTAACTTTTGCGGGGAAATAATCGGCGCGATATTTCCAATAGAATGACCGCGAGTTATCTAAAAGTTTTTCTTTATATTAATCCTCAAAGCAGCGCGCTAATAAACCCTTCGCGTTTACGGCGAGACTCGCCGGATTTTATCATCCTCGTGCGCCAAAAGCGAGATCATATTTTCGACGGAATAAACGATTTCGCTTATCAGTGATTCATATTTAACAGCGGCAATAACAATTCCGCGCGCACTAAAAGAAACAAGTTCCAAAGTGACTTGGAGACGCAGTTTTCATAACTTCGCGAAGATGCGTCACGAAAGCATATATACGCATTCCCCGCAATAAACACTCATAACAATCGCGCCCTACGTAAATTTCGCGATAGCGCTGCTAAAAATTAGCGGGAAGCTTTTTAAACTTCGATGCACTTCCATTACTTATATACTTCCCGTCGTATCTTAACGGCTGAAAATTCGAGCGAAAAATATTATCACGAACTCACGCGCGCCTATACCTTCGTGAAGAAAAAGAAGTATACTCCGCAGGAAAAAAAAATCAGAAGACTTTTTTTTTTATTTGAGATAAAACAGAAAAAAGCATCTCGAAGTGCAAATAGCCTTTACTTATTCCGGCGTTTCGACTTTTGAGAATTCGCGGAGCCGCCTGGGCTATAAAGGGAATTTCGCGTATACACACATACACGCATACAGGCGTGAAAGTGTACACGCGAGGCACGAGCACACACTCGCACCTATCGGCTAACAGCTGGACTAAGTGCTCGCGCCGCGTTTGTATTGCTGAAAAAGGACGAGGCGGAAAAAAAGAAAGGCGCATGCGAGGGAATATAAGAAAAAAAGGAGCAATTCCGCACGCGGCAAAATTAGCATAAGCGAGCTTTCGCCTCGCGCGTGCGCAGCTCTCCGTTTATTCTGCCCCCGCGCGGGAGACTTTAAAAAAGAAAACAAAAAATGCAAAGAAAAAAAGAGGCTGTAGAGAGAGCTGCGCATCCTCATCGCTAAATAAGAAACGCGAGGAGAGGCGGCCGGTGCGTTTTAATGCAGGCGTATGTATGCGCGCATCCCGAGAGTCCTGCCGAGCGATCGACGCGCGCGGCACACCGGCTGCTGGCTTCCGATAATCTGGAGAGTCCTCGGCGAGGCACTTACGCCCCTGCGGACGGTGCCGAATGGAGCGGAGGGAGCGAATTAAGCCCTCCACGCAAGAATGACTTCATTTGTCGCGCGACTCTTTAGCCGGATATCGCAATTCCGTGTTCGGGCCTAAGGGCTTTAATTAGCTGTCACTTTATCGGCCGCGCGATAATATTCGCCGGAGAGCCGCGAAGACGGCGGCATTCCCTTTCACGAGAAATCTCGGCTCGCGAACTCCCGAGCCGCGGGAATTAGCACTTAAACTTTTTAATCCCCGTCGCGGCGGGGCAGCCCCTCGTTTAATCCTTTTTCATTGTTGTTGCACCGATGCCGAGGCGCACTTGTTAGTGTTACAAAGTACCAATGGAGTATTTGCATAGCTCCGGCGCATAGGCAGCCGAGATTGCTTGATACATTACATATTTGATTTCATAACTGGTTTTTGCTAGCGCATACCTTGCAACTTTCAGTATTTACTGCGTTCGGATCGTTCGCGGTAAGTGAAAAATTTGCATAAGTGGCTATAGTCACAAAGGATTGACAAACATATGTGCTATGCGATTGATCGCGAAAAATTAATTTTGATATTAATTTACTGGTTTTTCTTGTTTTTCAGGCGCATTTACGTCAGGTTACGTCAATGGAGAAATTTTTTTACCAAATAATTAAATCGTTTTCCATGAAAAGTTGTAAATTGAAAATTATAAATTGAATTAAATAAAATATTACTTCAAAAAGCAATTCTACATAAATCTATATTAAAAAAAAAAAACAAGTGGTATCCGTTAAGACAACTATTCACTTGTTGATAACAGTGCGCCAAATAGGCGTGAAAAATGAGCGGCAGGTAAAGTGTTTTAAATCGCAAGGGTATGCCACAAAGTACATTGAATTTATTTCATAATTTAACACTTACAAACTTATCTTTAATGTATTTAAAAAAAAAAAGAATGTTCAATAATTAGCAAGTTTAACATTTTTTGAACAAAAACTTGGATACTTCCAACTACACTTTTTCTACTTGATCGTAGACATTAGCGGAAAAAGCACAGCCTAAAGCTCGCAGTTCATAATTTCCATTAGCCTTAAAGATAAATTTTTGTTGGATTTTGAAAAAGCACCGCGGCGAGCTACCGTAAATAAATGAAATCCCGCGCAATAACCATAAAATTCGCAAACGAAAGCGCAGGCAATGAATTTACAGTGCAGCTTTGAAAGGATCATCAATTTTTGAGTAAAATATCCGCGGCGATTACTGAAAAAAAAAAAAAGAAAAAAAGAAAAGGTTAAAGCAGTCCGTTCCGCTCTAGCCCGTAAATAATTCACGCGGATGGGCCGAAGGAGGGTAGCTGATAAATAGGGGAAGGGATCGCGCGGTCCGATTGAAAAGGCGCAGACGCGCCGGAAAGTACTTAACGCGGCCGTCGAAGCGATCCGCGAGCGCGGATTGACTAACTGGCGAGTCTGGGAATTCGCATCAGCATCCGCGCTGGAAGCTGGAATCCCGCGCGCGGCCCGTCACCGCGAACAATCATTAGACGGGGCAATGATTTGTAAATTGTTCCGGCGCAGCGCCGACATGAAAGCTGGCGTGCGCGCGGCAGCCTCCCCGGGGCTCATCGATTTTCCCTATCTCTCGTATGCGCGCTTATGAATGCAGAGGCGCGCGAGGACGTTTCTCAGCCCGGGGTCCCGAGCACGCGCGCCCGCAAATCCCGAGGAGCGCGCGCGCGCGGCAATTAATTTAGCGACGATCGTTCATCACCTGCGCTCGCGGACTGCGTCCATTCACGTCGTGGGAATTTCGTTGAGTCATGGCGCGAGTGTCGCGCGTGGACACTTTGCGCCTGTTCATTTCTCCTCTCCTTTTTCTCCTCCTTCCTCGCGGATTACAGGGAAAAAAATTCAATCCGGACGCCGGAGCCGTTGATACCCGCTAGAGTTATGGCACTTTCCTGCTAGGAATTCACACTTTTCTCGACTAGTGGAGTATCAAAACGTAGGATCGGGCTTTTTCTTGAATCTACGGGAGATGTTTACTTGCAGTTTAGACTTTAATTGCTCGCTAAGACTCTGCATGATTGATTGTGTATTAGAATGGGCAAAAAATGTACCATTTTAGATGCATTTTTTTAAAACTTCGATGAAACGAAGTGGATAGTTTTGGAGAATTGTTGGAAATTATTATTAGAAAAATACATACGTATAGTTCGTGAGCTTTAATCTCATGTGATTGGAAAATTAATCAGAACGATATTTGTTTTTTATGAACACTAGATCAGGCGCGCGCTTCGCGCGCGGAGATTCGGTTTAGAGGTTATCGCATAAACAATAATATAAATAATAAAT
>JAWWEN010000025.1:224131-243611 GCA_035582955.1 Sycophila texana
CAACTATCGCTTGACCAATCACAACGCGAGAAATACTGACTACAATGAAAAGCCCATGCATTTTTTATAAAGGGACACTTATTTAAAATAAAATTCAGAATAATTGAAGAATTTAAAAACTTGATATGCGTTTTATTAATTTAACAATGAATTAAACAAACCACTCATTCTTTAATAACCAATAAAATATAATCTAAGAGAAGATGTTGTACCTTCCAAATGCAAAACTATTGAGCATGTGCAAATATTTTTATCTTCCAATTTGAATAAGATCTGCGATTTAGAGTCTGATACTCTTTCAATAAGTAAGGTTTACATTTCCAACCGATGAAAGCAGAATTTTCGAATTTCTCTAGTGAAAATACAATTTATACAGCGTGAATTCCATCGATCACACAAACCACACTCGAAATAAATAACAAAGAGTAACCCAGATAAAGTGTTCAAGAAATGAAATTCGCCTGAAATTAAATCCAGCACACCTGATATCTTTAATTTCAGCCGCGAGTAGCGCTAAGCGAGCGCGAGATGCAATTTGATTTAAATTTTCATGGCGAGAGGAGCTAATTGCCGAGGAGCGCGGCGGCAAAAGAAAAGGTCCGGAGAAAAGCGTATTATACCACGGCGACGTGTTCATGGAATACGTTACAATTACAATGGCGAGCGCGTTAATGCAGCCGGCTATCGAAATTTACAGTTTCAGCGGAGCACGCGGCCGGGCTATATCGGGGGGGGTGCGCGCGATTAGATTCATGTATCTCCCGCGCACACCGCCGCCGGCCGGCTTTCCAATTAACACGTCCACATTGCCCGCGATCTCGGGAAATTGCGGCCCCGCTGGAATCCAGAACAACGGATCCGCCGCGCTGCGGCTCCCACGGGAAACTCTTCCATTCGTTTTTGTCCTCCGAGCGCATGCAGGCGCCCGGCGCGCGCACTTGCCATCCAGGCTAAATGCTTTCAGCGTTTACAGTTAATCGCCGGTTAAGATCTGGATCTCCGATACTTCGCGCTGACGCCTCGCCGGCTAAACACTTTGTTTCCTCCCTCCGAATGTAAACACTGCGGCTGAGGGGCTTGTATCAGTTTTATCGCGATGCTTAAGTGCTAACAGCAAAATAAATGCAACATTCGCGGGAAATTCTGATCTTCATCCTCTCTGCGATTATGTGAAAAATATGGGTTACATCGGGTAATGGTCTTATTTAGAGTCTAGATATAATAGCGATTTAGACTCTCGCTTTGCATTAGCTTTGATGCTGGAAGGTATAGTAATATTGATAATTTCAATTTGATAAAGGATAACTTAGCTGCAAATTTCGAAAATTCAGCGCATGTAGATTATTTTTCCAACTCGCGTAAAAAGCTATGGGGAATTGCTGTAATTTAAAATTTTGTTGCGCTAAGAAGTGGTAGTTTATTCCAAAGATAATCATTTATTTACCTAAAGAGACTATAGAATTAGAAGAAGACTATACCCAAAGAGAATTTAAAATTTATCATCTTGTTTTTTCATATACAAGAAGAAACCTCTCTCACTTTAAATAAAACTTGAATTCCTGAGTTCTCCTTGCAATTCTACTTAGAACTCGCTAGAATTTCGCGAAAGATCTCCGTAAAGGGTGCACTAGAAGTGCACGGAGAGATGGAGACATCAATTGTCCATCGCGCAAGCTCGGCTAAAAAAAAAAATAACAGCAAATCACCAGTGAATAATTCACGCTTTACTCACTCTTAGAAGAGTAAGGGCTCGTAAAAGTTAATTGCCCACTCTGGGAGTCGGTGATATTTCAATGGAGGAGACGCACGCGGGCCGCTTTCCTCTCGAGAGTGCGCTCGGCGCTAGGGAGCCACCCAGGAGAGGGTAAGAGCCCTCGATGTCAAGGCGACTCGCGCGAATTTGCATGGATAAATTGCAAAAGGGAAGGAGCGTCGAGTGCGACGGGCTGAAAAGTGAATCGGCGAGATTGGGAGTGCGGGCCTCTCTCTCTCTCCAGAAAAAAAAGAAGCTGCCTAGGGGAGAGTGGGGATCTCCCGAAGAAGCACGGAGGTATGAGGTTAAAAAGGGACAGAGAGAGATTGGTCGAGAGTTACGGATGCATTACCGCGAGTCGGCGAGGTGTCGAGCATGTTTATGCTCCGGTTCTCGAGCGAGGCGATAGTCCCTAATGGGTGAGGAGCACGCCGCGCGCGCCTTGGCCCCACCTCCCCCGATATATCCGGTGACCGCGAGGCCTTCGGGAAAATCGACACCTCCTCCGCGAGGCGAAAAGCTTCGGCCGGAGTCGCGACACTCCTTTTTGCATACTACACCCTCGTAAACGTCAGACGCGCGCGCCTCGGCTCTTTCATCATTAACGGAGGGGGGGAGGCAGAAGAAGGCAACGGCGCGGCTCTTAAATTACTCTTTGACGATATCGAAGGAGACTAAGTGCGCGTGAAGCATTCATATTTTTCACCCGACGACTTTATCTCGCAAGCGAGCATTTGCATAAAATTTCGCAAATTATCCGTCGGCCGGTAAACGCGCACGCGCAACAAATTGATCGATGGGAAATATTTAAAGTGTCTCATTGTCGGCGAACAATGGTAGGGGCGTCGAGAGAGAGAGAGCTGGATGAAGACGGCCGGCGCGCCGGGCCTTAATCAGGAGTGACAGTCTGCAAATATGTGCCGGCCGAGCGAGAAGTAATAAAGCGGCCGGTGGCAGGAAAGCGAGTAAAAAGGAGAGCGCCAGTTGGCGGGAGCGAGGAAAAGATAGCCAAGGGGAGCGCGCGGAGAGAGTCGGCTCGGCGGTTATCGGCGAGTAAGTGCCCTCCCGTGTCGAGATAACGCCGACACCAGGGGCGACAACATCATCCGCGCGGCAGATCCTACAAACGTAATCCTCGCGCGTCGCGTCACTATGGCGAACAACCAATAGGTAGCTTGCCCGGAGCGCGCGCCCGATTCTCATCGGCGACGCAGCGACAAACGAGCCAAGTGCTGCTGACAACTTTGCCACTTTCGAGGGGGTTTCTTTCACGCGTGTGCTTCAGTTGTAAAAGAATGAAAAACTACTTGACTCGATGAAATGACGTTAAAGTCACAATAAGACGAATGTTTAAAGCGATTCTGACGAAGGTGCAAGTCAATCAAATACTATCAAGTTGTTGACAATAATATATTCGTATTATTAATTAACCTGACTCGTCACTTATTAACATATTTGAGATTACTGCTCGAAGGTAAATTATTGGAAAACTACTCGATTTTTTGTGGTAGTTGAACTAGACGAACTAAAAATAAGTCATTTTTCCTTAAATATAGTGAATTTTCCTTCCTTTACAGTATGAGAGTAAATTAAAGAGAAATAAAGCTACAGATACCGCTTATACTCAATTTGCATGTTTCTGAAGTGGAAATTATCTGCTGAACGATGTATTTTTATTTGATCATTTATTTATTAATAGATGTATAGGTACATGGAGTATAAAATACCCAATTGATCAAAATAGTTCGGTAAAATGTTTGATCATAATATTTTCTCATTAAAATAAAATGGCTTTCATGGAAAACTATTTGTCAATACTTAAGAATTTAACGATTAAAGTCTTGAAAAGCTTTCCTTTCCGCATAATTTTATGTAAAATTTGCAGGAAATATTTTTATTACCCTCTCATCTGAGAGATATCTAAACGACTTAAATTTTTTCCTTTGAACTGCTTCCTCTACATTATTTTTAAGCTAATATACCTTATCTGTTAATTCCTTAACCGACTAAATAAGCCATTCTCTAAGCAAATGTATGCTTTGTTTAATAATCGTGAGAAAGCCTAAAAAAGTTTCCGACAAATTTCTCTTCTCTTTTTGTCGCAGACTGTGTATGCACTCTGCGAGGTAAGCATACCCGGCGCATCTCGCACGTGCGTATTTAATTTTTACGAGGGCTTTGGAGATAATAATGAAGATTCCTCGTCGAGCTAAATGTAAAATAATTGGAAATGCTAATAAAAGATTGATTGATTAATTTTTCCCTATAAAGCCAGCAATGAGATGATTATTAAAGCAATAGCCGATAAGAAGGGGAGCCGACATTGGGCCAAGGAAAATAAGTAATAATTAGCAAAGCTTGGATGTTGTGTTCGCGAGGCTAAATCTCGATAAGAGGAGGGCGCTAAAAATAATGTTTTGTATCTCGGGGCTGGGCAATAAATTTTCGCTCGGACAGAAATAGGTTTTTTTGAAGATACAGCGAAGATGAGGAGGTGGAGAAGAAGGAGCTGGCGCTACGAGCTCCGAAAGCGTATCAAGGCGCGTCAACGCTCTGATGATCGAGCGCAAATTATTTGAGAGCCTCTCTCGCTCCTCTCCCTCCCTCCATCTCTCCTTCTCTCTCTCTCCCTTTCTCTCTCGGAGTAAATGTAGTCCGAGCATCACGTATGTACTCTCCTTCCATCTCGCTCGCTCTTTCTCCTCGCATAATCGCAGCCAACGAGTTCGACCTACGCGAGCGTGCGAGCAGATATCCGATACCTGTCGGCGTGAAAGCGCTCGCGAGCTCTCCCAGTTCCTCCCTCTCTCTCTCTATCTTTCTCGCTCGCGCGCGCCACGGAGAGGGTTAGAAAAGGAGGTTTGGACGTGCGGGTGATTGATCGGCTCCGATATAATGAGCCTCGATAATGACCAGCTCGCCGGACAAGGCTCTCTCTCTCTCTCTCTCTGACTCGCGCGCGCCTCGCCTCCTCTCCTTTTCTCTCGCCCGGCGCGAACAGACAACGATGCGCCGCGTCGATAGCGGATATAGGGGTTTGGCCGGCCAAGAGGACACACGCGTTGTGTTACATTTTTCTGGCCTCCGGGTCTCGCTTTGCTTGCGCACGGGAATCCAAACTGAGGAACGCGCCGAGCGTTAATGGCTTTTCATCCTCGCCTGGGTTCGCTGCATTTTTTTTTCTATATGCATATATATGTGTGTGTATACACGCAGCACAGGTGCGAGCTTCTCGACTCAACTAACGATGATTAAAATTCCCCGATTATTTACCGTCGGGCTGCGCTTCAGTGATGTCTTTTAAAATGATTTCGTTTCGTCCGGCGCGCTCTTGCAATTTTTAGCCGAATACTTAGACTTTTATATTGGAGAGTTTTAATTAATTGTTGCTAATTACCGGGATTTGATAACGAGCGGTCGTGGAATAAAACACATTTCTGCATTTAATTAACGGTCAAACGGACATTTTTCATCAATTTCGAACTTTTTGCGCACATCTCTCGGAGTGCATATAGTGCTAAAATACTGCAAGAAATAGCAGGAAATTTTTCAGACGACGTGCAAATAGAAGTTGCGCTTCGCGAGATAATAAATTTTTAAAATGGCGAAAGATTGCTTTTTACGAGTGCGCCGGAGGAAAGTGCTTCGGGCCGATGCGTTATAAAAAGGGGGGAGAAGGAGGGGGCAAGGGGGAAGGGGGCGCATATAAAGCATATTTAGGAGGAGAGGCCCCGGCCCGTCCTCGGGAGGAGCGGCCTCGACAGCGACAGTTGATTAGCAATTTTAAAAGGAACAAAAACGATTCGTAATTCGCCGGAAGAAAAAGCGGCAGCGCTAATGAGAAACTGCGGAGCGTGCGCGCGCACTCGTTATATACCTGCCTCGATCGGCTCTCGCTTACCTAAACCGTTCGCTCCTGCCCCTAAACGACGGAGCTCCTCACTTTTGCGCTACGACCGACGGACGGATCCCGAATAAAAAAGCAAACTCGCCAGGCACGTCCTTATAAGATAAGGCCGAGATTACATTTAAATCTATTTTATCTAAAATGCCTTTTTAAGCTTTTTCGCGTTTGCAAAAAACCTTTCTGCTCTCTCCGCTGATCGAAGAGCTTATACTTAATTAATAGCTAATGACTTTCTACTTTAAAATTGTAATAAGTGAAACTCATTTTTTAAGAGTATTCGTCTTTCAAATTCGAAAAATATTAAATTTTTCTTCTTAAGAGTTATTCAGCAGAAAGTTTTCCAATTTATTTTTATCCGAGTTTGTAGATAATAAAGATGCGATAACGCCTTCTGGGATCGTTCAAATAATTAAAATGTGATGTCCGGCGTTACAATATGTAAAATCAAATTCAATCAGTATTTCTCAAAGAAATCTGACCGCTTATAAATAAAGCTTCAGCTGTTATACCGAGAGTGGCTTCGTCGTAACCTTTTTAGTTTCGTTCCTTTTTCTAGATCGATCCGACAGATTCTTATCGCAAGCCCATTCTAGTTTCGCAGTCTTCTCCCCCCCCCCCTTTCGGTCTCCGCATCTGGGTTAGCAAATGGCCTTGTCACCGGTCGAGGCAGGGTTCGAAGGAAGCCGGGAGGGAAGCAGGCAAGGGACTGCTGTCGTCGGAGGCGCGATAGCGAGGGCAGAGATTCGAGAGGCGCGAATAGTCCGGCGAAAAGAATGACGGAAAGACGAAGTGCGCGCCCGCAAAAAGGCACGAGCGTGTTATTTTCGATGCGAGACGCCTTATCTGCATAATTAGTTAGGGCCAGTGCCGGTGCCTCGCGTCGGTATACGGCGACTCAATTCCCGCCTATCGGACAAGTTCGCTTGGTGCGCCGCACTCGCACGCGCTGATTTCGATTCGGATCGCAGAGCCATATTTACTCGGCCGTCGCGCGCGACTCGAGGAACTTGGCGACCCTTTCCGCTATCGACCATCTCGACGCTTTCAATGGCAGCGCCTGAGAACGGAGTGCGCTCGAATTCCCAAAAGGGACGAGCTGGAGAAGAAAGTAGGTAGCTCTATTTGCTTATCAAATTTAATAGTCTGTCTGTCTCTTAAAAAAACAGCTCGTCTTCAAGAGGCTCTTGCTTCTTTTTTTCTTGTAGCTGCTTTAGATCATTTAAATTCGTTCGATCAGCCCACAATTTAATGGCTGACGTCTCTCCTTTTTTATGGGACAGTAGTAAGTGTGGAGAGAACGAAATATACGGGGAACAAGCCGATAACTCCATTTACTTTTTTGTCCACAACGTACGAAATGCACTTGAAAAAAAAAATGTATTTTTTTTCAGTTTGCGCTGTTATATTTTTAATATATTGGCGGAAATTTGATCATCAGCCTAATCATTGACGACGGTAATCGCCTGAGTAGCACTCACACGGGTGTTATCGTAGGTCATCTTTGCAAACATTCTGGGCCTGCTGAACGACAGCGCAGTGAAGTTGCAGAAGCGGTAAGCCGGGAATGAGATAAGGAGCAAGAGGCAAATAAAGAAAGTGAAAAGAACGAGCTCGAAAGTGTTTGTCGCAGGCACACGATGCTCAGTCGCGTTCCACATACGTTATATATACAGCCAGTCGCATTTATATCGACCAGGTGATGAATTATTCGCCTGGCGAGAAGACTCTTCTTTTTCATCCGCCGATCGCGTACACCCAGCCTTCTCCAATGCGTGTCGTTCCTTTTCTTTCCCGCTAATGTTCCTGAGGACTTAATGCGAATGAAAAATTCAAGAGTAGAGCTGCAACTTTTGCATTTTTACACTCGAGCCGCCTCGTGGAAAGTTTTTTTTCTCATTCACTTTATATAGATTTTCTCGCGCTGCGTCGGTTGCTCGGACGCATCGAGAGGCAAAAGCGGGTGTATCTAAGTAATTTTCCATGTTGACACGAATAAGACTCGGGGGACTAGTTCCGATAAAGCTAGCCGAGTTTTTGAGCTAGGGAAAAGCCGTAGCGTCGCATCAATCAATCAGACCTCTCAGTCGCACTATCGGCCAGGCGCGTGCGTAGGCTCGACCTGCCTCCTAATTAACAAGCTGTCCTCGGTAATGACCGGCTGCCTTTCCGCGAACGTCTCTTTACTATCCCTCTCCCGGCGCAATTAAACGGCCGCGAGTCCTCCGCGTCGAAAAATTCATCGGGCGAGTTTTATAAAGTGCCAAAATATCTCGGACGCGGTACGTGCGAGAGCACGAGGCCATCGGAGAGAGTGAGGGGGGGGACACGAGAAGGAGCTAATCAGCGCGCTAATGCACCGATCCGTCATGTCGCACGCGCGACCGAGCTCGAGATAAGGCCGCGTTTACACATTGCACCGGGGACGATCCCCCATCATCCGGACGAGTCCCACGCGCGCTCGCCTCTTCTTCCCTCTTTCCTCCTCGCTTCGGCTCCACCGACCCCGGAGCCTCGACACAACGCGGACGACAGAGAAGGCGAGGAGAGAAAGAATTCTTTCGGCGACAGGTGCCCGACAGGAGTACCTTTTCGTCCCGCCTTTCTCGATCGACGCCCCAGCCAATTTAATCGCGTGAGACTTTCGCGGTCCAACGCCTCTCTTTCTCCCCCTTCTTTCTCTGCTTTCGTCTCTTTTTCTCGTTGCTCGTAATTTTCTGACTAATTATTGCAGTATGCGTCACCAGTCACTCCTTACATTCTTCTTGCGACTATACTTTCTGCTCTTTTTCGATCCCGCGTGTGCCCATTTTCTAATCAGGGCCAATCAAAACTTAATCGACGCAATTATGACTTATACTTTTTTCTTTATCTTGGATGTGATCTTGTCGAGTTGGAAGTATTTTTTATTCGAAAATCACACCGTGTGATTGAAAAAAAATGAAGAAGTTGGAGGTGGTTTGACTGTAATTTGAACCAAGCAGTTTTAACACTTGAGAAGAATATTCTGAGCTTTTATTCAAATTTATTCCCGTAAATGTGTTTACATTATGAAGAAATTTATGTAAAGCAAGTAAATATCTTTTTAACCAGACTCGGCGAAGAAAAGCTTGGAACTCATCATTTTTCATTCGAATGAGCAGTTCGTTACGTAGACGAGGTATGTGAAGCGCGGAAAACAATGAGGCACCAACAGAAGCGGCGGGACACTGCAGAATGCATTAAGAGCGCGATCACGTTCCCCGAAGGTGAAATTACGAGCTGCAGTATGGAAATGAAAGGACATAAGGCCCCGCTTAGATGATATTTCTACGACGGCATTGTTCCTATGATAGATCGTGCGGCGCATAGAGAGCTCGCGAATATAAGACGGAGAGAGAGAGAGAATGAGGCATTCGTATATCAGCTGTTTTACGCCGGCATACACGCCGCTACTATATCAGTTACGAAAGCTCCGGTTATGCCTCCCAATGGCTGCTTAACGCGTGGATTTTTAAAATACTGCGCTAATTTCCTTTTTCGCTCTCTTGTACCATCAAATACTCCAGATAAGCTCTTTCCGGAGCGCCTTTTTTCTTGCCTTGTTTGGTAATTTATACGACGGCCTGCCCGGTAGATAAACGTCGAACACGATTTTCTAATCTGTATGATGAACGTTCGACCGAGGCGCGTGCGTCCAATGCTCAACGGTACATCGGAATACCTTTATTATTGCAAATAATTTGCTGGGCGTAAGCGCGATGCCTATGGGCTCTCCGCAGAGCTGCGAGCGGCGATTTTTCTGATGAATATATACGCGGGGGTAAAAGGGGGATGAGCGAGCAGCACTTGTAGCGCGGGATCGCTCGGAAAAATCGGAGATTATTTGAGAGCGCGCATTCCGCGAGCGAGCAGCTCACTCTGGTGCAGCTTTTAATTAAATTCTGCGATGAGTAAAAACGAAGAATGTAGTTGCAGATGCGATCTGATTGCATGATAAATAAAAGAAAAGTGTGCGCGGGGTGTAGAGCGCGGCGATGGTATATAGGGACAAAAAAAAAAAAAAAAAGTGAGCATGAGCGCGGCGCGCGAGGCATAATGCGATACGTACAAGAGTAAAGTTCAATTACGTCTCGGCTGCTGTCAGCTACGCTCGTTGTGCAAGTTTCGAATGGGAGTTTGTTCACCTCCCGCGATCCCCCCATCGCGATCGTGTAGATACGCTTTTGTAGCAATTTTCAGTTGATTCTAATCTTTATACGTTTGTCAGTGCGTCTTGTGAGGGTTCCCCCTCCCCTACCCCTGCGCCTCTTTTTTTTTGTCATGCACCTTGTTTCTATACGCCAATCGTCCTTTTCGCTGTAAACCCAAAAACGACGCGACTACCTCGACCGCCGTACGAGTCGCGCTGTAAATTCCCCGACGTACTCCTAGGTTTTCGTAACGGTGCGACCCACTCGGTGTTCACGCGCGAGTTATGAAATATGCACCAAGTTCGCAGCTTTAAAAATGGCCGCGGCACGCTCGGAGTTAATAATTATTATTAGTCTTCCAAGTCAATCGAGAATCGAAGTCAATTCAATTTAACTTCTCTACGAGCTGAGAGAGATTTTCATTTACACTATCCACCGTTAGTTATCGATAATTAACTTAACGGTTAATCTCCTATATCAAGGCCTAAGTAGTGAGATAAGACGTATTTTTCAAAGACAAAAATTTCTTGGCATTAAAAAGACTGGGACCTGGGGAAAATAAAAGCTCAGAAATCGGTTGGAGACGATGCTAACTGGAAAATCGGTTAGAGAAGATGGTAACTCGGAGATCGATTGGAGAAGATTCTTCTCACACGTATTTATTATTTTCTTAGAGCGCATTCCATGTTCGCATCTTCTTCAACCGATTTTCCAGTTGGCATCCTCTCCAATCAAGTTAAGTCCAATGCCTCGGCCGTGTCGAAGTTAAGTCCGTGCGGCAAGCAAAAAGTGCTCATTGTAGATTCAGGCTCATTTACGCTCTTTCCAAATAGAGACGTAGTCAGTCGCGATAGACGGGAAAAAATGGGTACTCGCGATTTTTGCGCCATTTGCACGAGCAACCGTAGGCGAGGCGAGGGGAAAAAATGGCCGAAGCGGTCGAGAGCCCAAATGGAAGGAAAGTCACTTGGCGAAATCCAAGAAATAGAGCTGCACGCCGCATGTCGCCCTTACTTATACAATAACGTTTTTACCGCGCGTCGGGCGTGTTGAATAGAATTGCGGCTAGAAGGAGGCGTCCGGTCTTATTCGACGTACGCGTCCGAGCTGCAATGACAGACCTTGATCCCGGCGCACGTGGAGCGATGGACGGCACTCGCGAGGAGAGAAAGAAAGAGAGAGACAGAAGGGAGGAGAACTGCCTCGAAGGCAGCCAGCGCTCGAGAGTACATCAGCCGGTCTAGGATGAGACCGGCTTAGAGATTGCGCCGTTTACAGCCAATAAAGTCGACTTCTTGTTGCTCGTTAACATGTCAGCCCTAGTTTTTCAGCCGAGCGAAACTCTTAAAGGCCTGCGCGCCTCAGCCATCGCCTATACCTCCGTCTCCGTCTGGCCTTCGAGCGAAGATGCAATTTCGCATGTAACACCTGTGCTCGCCTACGTCTCTCTTAGCTTCCGCGCCGGCGCGCCGCGGCATTCTCTTTCAATCCCTCCACACCGGTGAATTACCGAGAGCTCGAGTAATATGTGGAGCGGGCATTTTTTTTCTTAACGCACGCTTCACCCTGCACCGGCGTTTTCCATACGTTGGAATTCGCGAAAATGTGGCTGCTTTTTGCGCTGACTTGTGAATTGTGTATTATCAAATGTTCATTCGTTTAGAAATTTTGAATTGAGCGTACCTTTCATGGTATGCTTGAACGTGAGCTTCTCTGTAATTAAGGGGTAGGTCACTTTATTCTTTCGACATGTAAGATGCTGAAATTTCGTTCTGGTACAATCCAGTGATTTTTATGAAAGTAGTAGTACTCTCCTCCTTTCTTTTGTTCACTTGTTTATGGGCGACGTGAAATTGAATAATACCATAATATAGAATATTTTTAACATGAAAATGTATTCTAACTGTAGATTCTAAAACGAAAATTATAAAATTAAAGAAAGTGCAAAAAAAATTAAGTTTACTAAAGTGTGATATCTCAATAATTGAAGATATGCCCAATTTGTAGTTTTCAGAGGATAAACGACCTATTACAATGTAAGACCACTATAAATAATTGTAATACGGTAAATACCACCAAAATCGTCTTAAACTTAGCCTCTTCCGCGAAACGGGCTACTTTAGATCTGCTTTTGCGGTGCCTGCTCCATCTCAGTCGTTGCCCCGGCTTATCAGCCGCTTTGCGGAGAAATCCCGCGGCCGCAACGCGATAAAAAAAAAAAATGATGGTAAAAGCGTGCTCGGTCTCCGGGCACGAAATTTCCCGGCTAAAAGTATGAAAATACCGCGGGCGTACCGTTGCCCCGGGCATTTGCATGCGGCGGAATGGCAAGATTGCGCGCGATGCAAAATCGGCGGACCGCTGCGCCGCGCGGTTTACGGCAATCGCAGCGGAGCCCGTACGCGCGGGCACGACTAATGCAAACATCCGCGGCGGCAGCTGGCCTTTCACTCGACCTTAAACCGGCGTTAAACGCGACGCGGCCCTATTCCGTCGGGGTGCGTGCGGAGCGCGTCCCGCCGACGCGGACTGCTCTCCGGTATACCTACCCGTCCGTCGCGCATCAAACGGGAGCCCGACGAGGTGGGCGTGCGCCGAGGCTGCGGCGAGAATGCAGATGACTATCGCGTGGAGCATGAGAGGCATTCCGCGTTATGGGGCTCACGTGTTGCGCATACAATTTTCAGGAGCCGAAACGCTTAGGCTTTCTCCCGGCCGCGCGCTCTCAGGCATGATCGCTCTTGATGCGCCGAGTCGCGATCCCCCGCGCCTCTCCCGTCGGCAGATGCCTCCTTCGCCGTGAGATTTATCAAGTTTCCGCCCGGGGATTTCGTGCTCCTCGCTACGTAACCCCTGCCTGGAATCCGCCGTAATAAAAGAGCGCGCGAGTCGAAATAATAAAACTGTTCTGTAGACTCTTTCTTCTAACGGTCAAGGGTACGTGGAGAAAAAGGGAATGGATGAAAATTGCTACTTTTGCTAAAAACGTGGCGTGTCATTTGATAGTATAATATTGTACTAACTAAGCTGGTTACAAATTAATTCATGAGAAACAGAATGGCTTAGATATTAGAAAAAGTAATTTTAATACTTCATCCTCTACACTCTGCTGCACCAATGAAAAGTCACTAACCTCCTAGCTTACGAAGGAGAGTGAGAGCATATAAAATTCTCTGCTCAAGAAAACCCATTTCATCCATGACTGCTAACGTGGACTCCTCCGTGAAATGCGATACCCACTCTCAATAAAAAAGAAAAAAAAAACTATAATTTACATGAAAAATGAAAAGTCGAGCAACCAATATAGACTGTAAGGCAGTCTCGATGGAAGCCCGCAACGAAAGTAAAACGAGAGCGAGAAAAGGGAGGGTAGAGCCGTAAAGACGCTCTGGATGGTCAATTAATTGCTCGCTGCAGGAAGTTGAGCGTCTAGCCGTGCATTTCCCATGGCGGAGGGGCCACTGCAGACACGTGAGTCGCGAATCGAGCCGGGCACATACAACCGGGCGCGAGATTGTAATTTCGCGCGGGGCGACAGAAGGGGGCAGACAGGACCTTGCGGCCGCGACTTACGGCGATCGCTAAATTCCAATTAACCGCCGGGGCGACGAGCCGCCGCGAGAGAGAGAGTATAGATACAGCAACGGGTCGGCGGGCGGGCCGCGCTGGCTCCTAACTCATCTCGCGGCTTATCGAGTCCGCGGGTCCCCACTGCGCATCGCCCGAGACGATAGCGGACGTCGGAGCCGGGCAGATTCCCCGCTCGCGCGCGCTTAATCACAGCCTGGGCCGCGCGCGCGCATCGCTGCCGTTGTTCCTGCAGTTGCCGGCGCGTATAACCACACACACTTAACCCCGACGCCGCGTGATAACTCGCAGGCGCATCAGCGAGGAGGGAGGGGGGGGGGAGGCAAGATGGATATTGCTTTATTGCGCATTGCGCCGGTAATTACGATGTTCTCCTCCTTTGCACTAGCAAGGACGCGGAGTTCCGTTGAGGCGGAGAGCCGCGCACCGGCCGCTCGATTTCATTCGCTTATTTACAGTAGGCCCCTATGCGCGCCGGGCTTTCATCAATTAATTACTACGTACGCGCTTTTCCACGGGGAAAGACTCCCAGGCGCTCGCGGGGCTCTTTTCTTTTATTTTCCCATAAATCCCGCGACTTTTACGATACCCCGCCAATACAGGTTCAGGCCTTTAATCTAACGGTGCCTGCGCGGCTGGATTATCGAAGGCGTCCGCGGACAAAAAGTTTCACCGCCTACGTCGACGTTTTCCCAGTCGATCGCACAAGAAATCGCCGTCGATCGGAACTTTTCTGAAGTGTGCACTCGAGGTAGCAGCGAAGAAAAAAGATCGGGGGAGCAACTGAAAAGGAAATTGATCTCGCCGCGAGAAAAAGAAGAAAGCCATTAAAAGCTGCAGCACCTCGAGAGTTTTGGAGAACGCGTGAAAATCGGAAGGGACAGGCGGTTTCCGGAAGGAGCGGGATGAAAGGAGGCGCTCTCTCGCCGGTGGGAAAGGACGCCACGGCCATCATCGGCGGGTAAGAAACAAGTGCAGCGCCGATCGGCGGAGCTGCTCTTTTTGGATCTAGCCGAAGCACGAATTCCGGGGCCGGCGAATATCCCATCCTGACGGGGTCCCGGAGTCTCATCTTACTACGCGGGGCACGGCGTAATGAAGCAACATGACTTGCGGTTAGCGGCGCCCGTGTTCTTGCCTTATTGAAAGCAGTGTCGCTCATTCCGGAGCCTCGGGGCGGCCCCCAGCGTCAACGCACCGAGGGCCGAGGTCACGTCCGCTCCCACAGATGCAGCGAACGCGCCGCGCGCACCTCGCCGACGAATTAGCTTCACCCCCCCTCCCTCCCTGCCCCTCGGTTTAGCCTCTATTCTCTTTACGCCGAGACTCGCGTTTCTTGCCTGCGAGACGCGGAAGTTTCCGCGGGGAGAGAGAGAGAGAGAGCCTCGAGACAGTGGCTACACGTGCGCCGACTCGACAAGTGCAAAATTGCCTCGGCATTTTTTATGGCCGGTCTCGACAAGTTTTTACTTGTACGCGATAAATATTAAGTCCGAGGGCAACTTTGTTCTCCGCGCGCGAGTTAATGAAGCTCGATGGAGATACTTCATCAGGGGATCGCGTGCTGCTAATAATCGACTTTTATGCCGCGTCTGTATAAGCGACGCCAGGGCTCTCTCACTCTTTTTTTTTTTTCGGCAGTGGGAAACGCTCGGACGTAATTACGCAAGTTTCGCGCTTCATTTGCGATCGAACTCGCGGGAGACGTTATATTTAGATCCGCGGAGCCGAGGTGCGCGCTCGCTTGATTAATTGCCTCCGCTCTTCGTTTTTTCGCCCGCTCCCCGAGACCTTTCCGGCTCCGATTCTGGCGCGTTTTTTCGTCTGCGGTGTATGACGCTGGCCACAGGCTCCGTCGACTTTTTTCGCGATGTTATACAGCGGTGAACAGAATTTCGGTTTAGCCTGGATTTCAAGGCACCGCGCCTGGTCCTTGAGACGTCGTACGTGACGGCACGCGGGCGCGGTCTTGTCTTGCACTGCTTTCGAGTGAAAATTTAATTTCTCGATATACTTTGTTCAATTGTATGGCGATTTTGTTTCAATGTTTGGGTACTCGTCATATCTAATTGTAAGACATCATTTCTATAATTCTATATTTATTATTACTGCTTCTTATTCAAACTTTAATTACACGTATAATCACTTGAAGAAATTAAGGGACACTCTTACTTTTCATATTTATTATTTAATAATCCTATCTATTTATTTTTCAAAAATAAGTATGTGAAATTCACGGACTTTATATTTATAACAAAGGACCGCTCACTTATTCTCATGTCGTAAGTCGTTCGTTTATTCAATAAATGAGTAACTTATGCTACCAAATAAGTGCATGCATACAATTTTCACTTATCTGTGTCTTTACAGAGCATTGAAATTGATCACATAAATCGATATAGTTTAGTAATTTAAACAAAACAAAAATGAAACAAAACAAATTCTATTGTAATCTAGATGAAGGTCGAGGGGTTGCCGCGTGAACCTGCAACAAATTGATTTTGGCGAAGTGGCCGATCACAATCAGTTGCGTCATTGGAAGCAATAGAATTGCGACAGACGCGATTGACGCAGCAGGAGCGGGTAGATCGAGGGAGAACAACCGTAAGCGTGCAGCCTCCGCCACGCTGCAGGTCCGCAAAACGGCCAGGAGTGCCGATCATCACGATCCGATCGATGTGAAATAACTTGAGTTTTTACCCGTGGTCACGGTCTAAGCCTTTTGCTCTCTTTTAGCGAGAGGAATGACGCACCGTGATTATTTAGTTCTTACGCGAATTCGATAATGCCCTGACTAATAGCCCCCGAGGCTGATCTCCCAAATAAAAAAGGCTCGGCCTATCTTCGAAATATTCATGTGTTTGCATCGATAACGGCCCATTAACTCGCGGTAGATCTACTCCTTGCGTCAATGAAACTGGCAGATACTTTTTATTTTGAAGATAATATCTCATCGCTCGATAGTTTTAAAGACTTTTAAGTGAGCGTTTAATTAAAATATTTTTTCTCTTGCGCTACCATTACACAGTAAATTCTTTACCTGGGCGGGATGGAAACTCACGTATACAAGCTAAGCCACGTTCATTACCTGTAACAAAAAATTTTTTGTTAATTATCTCGTGTACGTCGCACTTTTTGTTGGTTATAAATTTATCAAAAATATTTCGATATAATTGGTGATCTGCTTATTTGTTTGAAAAAAAAGTTGTTATACCATCGTGAGTATTATTTAAAAAATTTAATAAATTAAAACTTTATTAAAGATTTGCAGGAATAATTATTTAATAATTGACTTATAGTTTAAATTATAAAATAAACTAAGTACAGGCTTCATAATTTATTGTACACTCGCTTATATAAAAGCTTAATTATTTAAAGGTTTGTATAAGCAACGCAATATGAATTACTGCAGTATTGCGTAAAACCGATATAGTTATTCGAAATAAATACCGTTAATTACTCTCGTATGAGGATGTACAGTATATTAAGTCATGTATGGAGAAGTGAGTGGAGCAAAGTATACACGTCGTGTCTCACTGACATTTTTGCGCATTGTCATCGCGCGTGAGGTCTATTAACTGGCCATTCAATCGTAAAAGCACTTTCGAGCAATAAAAGGTCTCATTGTTATGCCTTGTTTGCGCATTCGAGTTCGTCAAGCCGACGTTCCGGTGCCCCTCGACTGACACCAAAACTTTTAACAGTCGCGCGCAGGCAGGCCGCCGGCGGGATGAGCCTGCATTTTTACCTTATAATTTAATCTTTTTACAAGACTTTATTTGGGCCTCTGCTATCGTTTAATAAACATTTCTAAAATTTAACGAATAACAATATTTCAAAAGGCTCTTTTCGTAAATTTCGCGGTTTTAAGAGGCCTATCCGATAAGTCCGCCAAAGGACTCGTAAGTTTCAGGCCTGTTCATAAATTAGGGGTTTTGTGGCGGTCCAGAAACGACGTCTCTCATCGGTCCTCAATTGCAAAAAGAGATTTATAAAGCAAGTATTAAACGTCAGGCGTCAGGCTGGCACTAATATCTCTTGGAATTTAACGATCTCGGCGAAATTTGGCCGCTGCTTCCGGGCCGGTCAATAGCCGAAACCGAAGTACAGAGTTTTTCGTCGCCTTTTTTTTCGCGCGCGCGCGCGCGCAGAAACCTCTTTTTTCCTCTCTTCTCTCCTCTCCTCTCGCTCTATTCCGCAGGAAGATCTTAGCCGGGAGAAGCAGTGATAAGTCAGCCCCATGCTTCGCTTGGTCCTCGCTGACTCTTTCTCCCTCTCGCGGCTTTCGAAATATCTCTTAGCCGGGCTCTCAAAACGTACATTAAATGTGATATATGCTTATTGAATTTGTAAGTAAAACGGCCGGGGTAGCCTGGTAGTCGCTCGGTACGGCTCGCGTACTTCTTCATTCTTTCTTTTCTGCGCCATTTACATTCCTTACTCATCTCTATCTTTTCCTTCGTCCTTTCTTTTTTCAAGACTTCAAGTAGCGCTTCCTTTAAAGATTTAAGATGTCCAATTGATATTTCAAGTCGCATTTCCGGATCGTGAATTAAAACGAAATGCGTGCGTAGTTTACTAAATTTCATTTTACAAGATTTTGCATAAGTAAATAAGTAAATGAAGTTGTAGTAGCTTATAATATTTATAACGTGTTTTACTTGCGAGTTTTAAGCGTTGAATTGAATTTAACACGAGTTTTGTGTTGAGAAACGAAATAAAAACACGTATTATTTTTATTACGAAAACATAAAAAAGCATGTTATTTTACTGAAGCATATAAGAGGTGTTAATTTCTCAAGCCACGTTATCCCCGAAATATAAACGTAACTACATGTCGCAGCTTCAAATTGTTCCGTCGTTGCGATCGAATAACTTCTAGCATGTCCCTTTACATTTTAATTAAATTAATTAGTTTGTATAAAAAAAAAAAAAAAATCAGGGATGGAAAGTTAAGATACCCGTCCGACATAAAATATACGCGAAGGGTAATAAAGTGTAGCGGTTAATCGAGAAGGCGTAACTTTTTCCAATTTCCGAAAGGGCACATAAGATCTACAATGGAAAGGCGAGCGGCCTTTCGGCAAAGGCGCGAAAAAAATGCGAGTCGAGGTAAAGAAGGGCGAGACGGCGGTAGTTTTCGGGTCCCGCTTCTCACATTTCGCGCGCGCGGCCCCATGGCATGTTCGCTCGCGCACGCCTCAGGAAATTATATATAAGAAAAAACGGCGCCGCGTTCCGATGTCGCACTTGGCGCGCCGCGCGCGAATTCGAGCAGGACGCGAACCCGAGACATTGAGAGATGTACGAGGGTCTCGTTCCAGTGCGCAGGAACAGGAAGAGACGGCAAGATGTGGGAGGTAAAAAAGGGGGAAACGCCCTCGAATCCGAAGGGGAATAATTTTCAGCCGCGGCCATCCGAGCCTCCTGCTCTTCCTCCTTCTCCCTTCCCCTGCTCCTTCCCTCGCTCAGCCGCTCTCCCGATGCTTTTTATATACCCCTTTAAAGAGAAAGCCACGAGGCGTAGAGTCGGCATTTTCGGCTGAATTATTGCTGACCTCTAACATGAGCTTACAAGCATCCAGGAGAAGAGGCGAGGAGGCTCTTTCTCTTTGGGTATAGGTGCAGAGCACCAGGGCTTGTGTCTCCCCGGAGTTCCTACGTGCCAACGTTAAACAGTCGTATAAATTAATGCGAGCACGAGGTTCTGTGTTACGACGAATTAAGAGTCTACGACTCTTTGCCCTTTGGTTCAACCCTTTTTTATCTTTCGTGTCCTCTCTTATCTACATTTAACATTTTTTTTAATTTACTTGCGTATGCGTATTTTAATATTGTGAACACGGCCCTTTTGTATGTGAAACTTTTAAAATTACACTGAAAAACAGAATCAAGCCTTATTTTTTTTTGTATTTTTCCAAAAAACTATAGTTACAATTATTTCATAAACTATAGTGATGAACTACTGACGAGCAGCTAGAGGTAAACTACACCGAGAAAAAAATTTAGTTGGATCAACGATCGCGCTGTTAAATACTTCCAACAGAAAAATATTGTTATTTT
>JAWWEN010000025.1:243711-258507 GCA_035582955.1 Sycophila texana
AATTAACAGCTTTTTTTTGGTTGGAAGTATTTAACAGCGCGATCGTTGATCCAACTAAATTTTTTTCTCGGTGTACTTAGGAATACGTCTAAACGTATTTAGTAATTGTCAATTAACGTTAGAAAATAATTAACTACTAATTAGTAGTTTTTACTAATTGCAGCAGTTTTTATCCAGTAGTTGACTTTGTTAAGCGGAATTTGATTAAATCGATTGAAAAATGCAGCTAGGATATGGAAACTCAAATTTTTCGTGTAAATCGTTCACGTACGCAAAAAGACAATTTATAAAAGGAATTATATGAAATCGTTGGACATTAATCGAACGTTTTGAAAGGTAAACTGCCCCTCTGCAAGGCTAATCATCAAAAGTCGTGCGCTTGGAGTCACGACATGAAATTAAATTTAATTTACTCCTCGAAGCGGTACTCGTGGAGTCCCTTGGTCCCAGCTAGAAGGCTCGCGGAGGAAAAATTTTTTTTTTTTTCCAATGTGCCCACAATAACTTAACAATGCACCTCGATATTTCGAGTGAAATGATCGACGAGCTGAGGACCAGTTAATTGCTCCTTGTCATAAAGCACCCGTGCAGCTGTTAACCTTTCTTTGTACAAATGTACGTCTTCTGGAGCGCAGCGCCTACCAGACTTCACATGACGAATAAGAACGCGAGTGGCTAACGACAGAGAAAAATCTCTCGCTTTTTCGATGATTACATAGGTGGAATTGAAGATAAGCAGAATGATAACTGATAATTCAAAAGTATTTCTTTTTACGGACAAATTGCAGGGCTATTTATTGTTATCGCTACGTGTCCAGTTCGTTTACCGAAGCTTTAAATTTCGCGCAGCGAAGCCGTGCGGCTACCATGTAATATTTAAATCAGCTGAAATTTATAGGACTGCAGGAAAACAATCGCGCATAATGATTACGCCGCTAAATGAAGGGTCATTTTATTACAAGGCGTGAAATTAATGAAACGAAATACAAATTAGCACGAAAGGTTGCATTAAAGGGTCTTAAACGGTAGTTTTGCCCCGCACGCAAAAAAAAAGGAGAGAGAGAGAGAGAAAAAGGAAGAAGACGGGATAAAGGGCAAAAGCGAGGAGGGAAAGAAAATAAAGCGCAGAAAAAAAGGAGCAAAAGCGAGCTCTCGAATCGCGCTGCTCCTTTTTGCAGTAGTATAAGTTATGCACGCGCAGAGCGAGCATTTTAGCGCGGGGGACAGGGGGAGGGGTAGGCGGAGGTAGCAGCGGCAGCAGCAGCCCTCGGGCGCATCGGCGCGGCTGCAGCCCGTGCACGCGCGCCGATTTACCGGTATACGAGATACTCCGGGCCGGGGGTTTGCATAACGTCTAATTACTAATTAAGCCGGCCCTTACGAGGCTTAAAGCGCCAGCGCTACCGTCGCCCGCGTGTTCCCGCGGCCGAGCGCATTCCCATCGCGCACCTCGCGCGGGCGTAAAAGCGTCCGGCCGCGCCTCCCCGTGCCGCGTGCGAAGGGACCCTCGTGGATATTTTTTCGACGTCCAGGCGAATTCATTTGCATCTGCAACAGCCGCGGGAATAGAAGGAAGTGACACCGCCGTGGAAATTCGAAGCTATGCACTCATTACATTCGGAGTCCGCGCGGAGACATTCTCTATGATAAACTTTTACAAGGTGCCATTTAATTTGGTCACACTTACAAAGAGATTTTTTCATAGCCAACCCTCTAAATTTAATCCAGTGAAATCTCACTGAATTTCAAAGCAGTGACATACTTTTGACTGAAAAAAAGGCAAATTTCACTGTTTTTCAGCCAAAAGTATGTCACTGCTCTGAAATTCAGTGGGATTTCACTGGATTAAATTTAGAGAGAAGTGCAGAATCAATCCGTGCGCTTACTTTTTAAGCGTAAAAAAAACTTTGAATCCAAAACTCTATTCACTATTGGCCAGCTTCTTCGTATATCTTCGTGCATCTACACGAAGTAATTTACACTTTGATCGGCACCAAAAATGTGCTCAGATTGCTTCAAGTGAAGTCCCGCTTTGAGGGCGAGATTCGCGCGCCGCCCAGGCGTTATATACATATAAGCACAAAAAGAAAAGGAGTGCTTCGGCGAGAGCGGGTGCGCTGGAGCTGGCGCGAGCACGCATCGATCTCGGCGAGCCCCTTGGCGCAATCCTCGTTAGATAAGAGGGCGAGAGCGCGGCCAGTAATCGCACTGGCTCATCTCCTTTTTCAGGCGATTCGTCCCAACGGGAAGGGGGGGGGGAGTGGGCAGGCGCCCCCTCGATGCACCGCCGCCCGAGGCGGAATCTGCGTGGCCCGCGCGCGCGCACCGCCAGCATTGACCAAGGTCGTGATTCACGAGCGATTTCGACGTGTATCGTTTATTGCGAAAAATAATGGAGAAACACGAGATAACGGGGAATCGGCGCATTTTATCGCTTCATTCGAGAGGCCACGCGGCGCAGTCGCCCCTCCGATACCATCGCCACTTTACGGGATTAAAATAGCGGGGCATTAATCAGCTCAAATTAAATTTATTGTTTTTTCCCCCTCGTGCGGATTTAACAGCGCCGCCGCCCGCCTCTCGCATTATATTCGCCCACGTCGATTTCGCATATTCAGTGTAAACACTCCGCTAATGTGCCTCTCTCGTTAAATCTTTCCCGTCGGCGCGCTCCTGATAGAATTAAGTACTCGACGCGGTATATATGAGAAGAAAAAAAGCGGGGAGCCGTTCTACCGGGGCTCGAAGAAAAAAAGTGAAGGCATTATTTATATGCAATTTTTAATTAGTTTTTTTATTCCGGGACTCGTTTCGCCGCAAAAACGCACCTTTTCAATTTTAAGCCAGCGCGCGCGCGCGGCTTCACGGGCGGTCGGCGCGCTCGCCATTTCCTTTTTGTCTTAACTTCGCCTCGTTCTCATCATCTTCAGCTTTCTTTTTCCGCCGAGCGCCGGCGAGCTTTCTGCTATAAACCACGACCTCGCGTCGGCTCGCGGTCATCTCGATCGAGCTCTTTTTCTCTCTTTGGCCTTGCTCTCCCTCCCTCTCTCTTCTCTCTTTCCCTCTTTCTCCTCGTACCTCGGCTACTTCATATTTTTTGAGAAATACGAGGGGATCAAGAAGAGAAGTAAAAGAGCAAAGTGGGGATGAGAAGAGCTGATTATGAAGAAATGAAGAATTCTTCTATCGTAACTAGGATCTCCTTGCGGATTCTTAGAAGACTGCAACTTTATATTCGCGGCGAGAAGAAAAATGCCCCGAGCGATTTATCAATGAAACGCCCCGACAACACTTTTATTAGTACTACGAACAATGAAATTTAAGTCTCAGTGAATTTTTTTAAAAAACGCCTTGCTAAAAAATTTACGAGCTTGAGATGAAGCTATAACTATAAAATAAGATGATCGTGGGTGATCGCATGGTTATGAGCGAGGAATAAACAGCTGAAAGGCTTTCTGAAACACGAACCAAAATCTGTAAGATATTCTTAAGTACAAAATGACGGAATAATAATATAAATGCAAAAAAAAAAAAACTTAAAATAGATAAAGTCTTCGACTATTAAGAAATGTTCGTAGCATGAAGATTCTTAAAGATTTTAATTAAATTACTCTTCCCAGTCATATTTAGAAGTTTTATCGGTAATTTAATTACAGTGTCTTGAAATAAATTTTTTGAAATGATCCTAAACTCACGACGACGAGTACGGCTGATGAAAGACTTGCCTACTTAACAATAAATAAAATAAAATATTTCAGGATGCAAGAGGTCTGCAATGATCCAGCCCTGGTAGGATAGGTAGGCACTAGCCTTAAATGAGAAAATTATTGCACAATACGATCTCGGCACTTTTTTTAATACTATTACAAGCACTGTCTTTGTCGCTGCACCTCTTTCGAGGCGATGCAGAATGAGAGAGAGATAAGGATGGCACAGTCAGAAAGAGAGAGAGAAAAAGTAGCTGTCCAACGAGTCCTTGATATATAGCACGCATAAGAGATGTACTCAGATCGCGGTCTCCTTCATGACGCCGGGGCATCTTCGCCGGCGAACACGTTCTTTCCTACGATAAATCCTCGCGGAATGTAAAACCTCCGACCGACGCGAGAAAGGCAGGAGAGGGGAGGTGGGAGAGGCGTACGGCCGACAAAAGAAGAGAAAAGTCGCTAAGAAGAAAGGACAAGGAACAGGCTCATTTTCTTTATTCCCAATACTTTATTTTTTCCCACTTCCCTGACGAGCCCCTAGCGGTACTTCCTCGTTAACGTCGCGGCTCTCCCTTCGCGCCTCAAATTATTAAAATTCTACGACGCACCGCGGCTAAACATATTTTTTTGCAAATCCTCCAGCTCGACTTTTTTACCTCGCCTGATTCACGGCCACGGAGGGATCGGGCAAAATCTCCGGCGGACGTTTATTTTCCTAGGCGGACGTTTGCCCCGGCGCCGCCTGAAACACAGGCTTGACGGCAAAAAGAAACGCACCGATGCCGGATTGTCGAAGCGCGAAAATTAACGCCGCGCCGGTCGGTGCATTAATTAAGGCTATTCACATACCCGCGTCGCGACAGGACCTTTTCATTGAATAACGTCGCTCTCCATTCAAGCGCGATCCATTCTCCGCGGCCCCGACGATTTACGCGACGTTTACTACTCTATAATTAATATATCAAATCATAAAGCTTGGAACGACACGCTTTTGAGATTAGCTCGTGAAATATACTGCAAACGTGTGCGCCGGTGCTGACAGGAAAAATACGACTTTCCCATGGGGCCCGATGAGTAACGTCGTGCGCGACGCATCGCTCGATTTAAAGCTCATCGCATTTGCACATAAATGCTGCCCCTCGGTACGTCATTTTCTTGATAAAGAAAATCAAATTGGCAGTGTTAACATTTACTTACGCGAAGGGCAGTCACTGCGACGTGAACGAGGACTGCGGAGCTTTGGAATTAAAAAAATTTCAATCGCACAATTACGGAATCTTTGGAGTTGTATCGGTAATAGTAGTACACGAGGTACACGGAGACTCGACTTTTGGATTCGATTTAGTCATTGATCCGATCCCACGGTGTGGTTGAACTGACGACCGCATGTTTTTTTCAACAATTTTTACACGAAATCAATCGTGTCGTTCAATTGCGGTACAGATGTAAGTAACTTTTGTCCATCTGTTCTGGATTCTTTATATATTAAAATGCATTGTGATACGATCGAATCGAAGCTTGGATTGAAGATAGATTGAAATAAAAAATCAGCGCGTGAAACGCGTGTGTAATTCTTAGTGAATTAAAGAACGTGTAGTACTATAGTGCCGCATACATTTTATTTTGACAATTGGCAAATGTATGAGGATGAAAATCTAAAGAAAGGAATGCACGTGTCGAGAAAAAAAAGTGTTCTCATGACCGTGGCGATTTGTCGAGCTAAAGCGACTACCGAAAGACAAGGGCCCTGCTCGCTCTTAAACAGGCTCTATGTAAATCCGCATAATTAGCCTATGCATCGTAGCAGTATCGTGGACGACCAACCCAGCAGATTGACAGGATCGATATCAGATTCGTGAGCACGAACTCCCTGTCTATTTTCGCTTTCTTCCTCCGTCTTTCTCTCTCTCGCTCACTTTCATCTCTCTTTTTCCAGCCGAGGCATTGCCTCCCTTTCAATTGCGATTTCCCTCTCGGTCAAATTAACGGGAATGACGCTGATCAGCGCCGAGGGAACGGTAATTACGAAGGAAAAAGGGACTCGAGACGCGAGAAACGTCGACGGCCGACGATGCGATTACCGATCTACAAATCTCGGCAGCGCGACTTTGAACCTTTTGTTTTTCTCTCGGGCACGATTTCGAGAGTCCCGCGAGTCCAAAACTACGGTACAAACGTGGATTTGCTCGGCGAGGTGTGTACACTTTTTTATCCGATTTGAGCGCGGAAGATTCGCAGATTATTCGGAATAAATGCTGAGAATAATTTCGTACTGATTTTCGGGGAGTTTTAATTGTTGGCGGCGTACAATGAGGTGAGTTATAGTTGCGATTTTCAATAAATTATGTAAACTGTACAGCCAATTAAAATACGACAATACCAGGTTGGGCCGGCAGGAGGTTTCTTATTTTAAGGACGATCTTGTCTGTTGCAACTTCTTTTTCTCATCCTAACTTGTGGAAAGATAAAGCGCGTATGATAATGAATGTACAAGTGCCTCGAGGAAAGGTTACAAAGCTTTTATTTATTTTTTAATTAAATTTCAGCTTAAGCTTCTCCTCTCCTTTCCTTAAATTATACTCACTTCATTGTTTTATAGCTTTCTCACACTATCAGAAAACAAGAATCTATCGGGTACTTTCGATAAATTAAATTTGTATCACTTTTAATTTAACTTCCAAATTAAACGGTGACAGATTTTTTTATATCTTGTTGTCGGTTTTAAATATTAAACATGTACAATTTACTAGAAACAAAACTGAATAACTCACAATTTTTTTGTTATTAAAAGTTTAAATTTAAATCAATGGATAAATTCTTGCGACGATTTTTTAACTGCAGCTTTCGGTTTTTACGATCATGTTAGAGCAATGAAATTGTCTCTTTATTTTTCTTCCCGGACCCGACATCGAGAGAAAGATTTTTTACACGGTCCCTTTTATGATCAGATTCATTCTGCTATAGCATATATAGTCTATAGACGAAGTGCACTGCGCCCTCAAAATTCGATTGAAAAATGAAAAAATAAACCAGCGCGATTGCTCACTCGGCGTTTACGCGCTCGGAATTCGCGCGGACCGCGCAAAAATCGAAGGAGATCGCTCATTTACTATGCTAAGTGGAGCGGTATGCGGAGGCGAGCGACGCGCGCGTAACGGGAGCGTCGAGTTATCGAGGCTCGACTCCACGGCTAGCGAGTAATTGCAGGCGCACTGGCGGCGAGAAAAAGTGCCCCCATCGCGCCGGAGCCAGGGGGATAGGATAAGGTTGCAGTGTGACCGGTGTGTAGCTGGGACGCGTTGCGCTCCTCGTGTTACTCCCGGCGCCGTTGCACCGCCGTCGCCACCCATCCAGCGCGGAGATTACGCTCGCTTTGCCCATTTTATCCGTCATTTCCAGCTATCTCCAATAATTATTCAAAGCCTCCCTTCTTCAAATAAACTTATCGCGCGGGACCAGTCCCCGCGTCGCTTCGGAGGTTAATTATATTGCACAACTAAATAGAACGCGCACGCGGGGAGCAAGCGCACGGAAAAAGGAAAGATGCGTACAGGGAGGGCGCCCTGTCGCGGCCTGCACAATGGAACAGGTTTTCACGGTAATAACTTTGAGTTTCAAAATAATTTTCCTTGTTATACGTACGAGCGCCGAGGCGAGTGCCATGTAATTATAATAACGATGAGAGAATAGGCTAATCTAGATTTGAGCTTCGGAGGCAATTAAAGCGGAGGGCCCGTGCGGCTGAAAAGAAAAGGAGCGGAATAAAGTAGGGGAGAGTGAGCTTTTAATGGGATTCCTAATAATTGCCACGTTGGCTGAAGGACAAGAGCTCGGCCCACGAGCGGAGTGGCGCGCGCGCGCGCGCGTGGCTCATCCCTTTGGAAACGCGTCCAGCGGACCGTACGCGCGCATATAAGCCGTGAGACGCGAGCGATAGCATCGACCCGCGTGATCCATTATCATTGGACACGCGTCTCGTAAATTTTCACCCGCATACTTCGCTTCTTCGCCCGGGACAACTCCCCCCCAACCCCCGGCCGGATTTTTCACAGCTCCGCGCGCAACTCCGGCCTTTCCCATTAATTTGTTTTCCCCATACGGCGCCCGTGCCTCCTTCGAGCCGGCGGAACGGCCTTTTTTTTCCGCGCGCACTCACCTCCTCGATGCTTATCAAGCGCTGTGTCGGGCAATTTTTATTCGAGCCGACTGCTCGCGATCTGCGCGCCGTACTTTATTGTCGCGCTTTTCGACTTGGCGCGCGCGAAGTTTCTGCACCTCTGCGGCGCTCCGAGTTGCTGTTTCGTTAAAAAAAATTCGTGACGCTGCGTCGTCGGCGGAAAATTTATTGCTGCATAGTTTTCAGCGAGAATTTCGTAAGCAACTTTGTAGGAAACTAAATTCTGCTCGACTCGAGCACCGAATGTATAACCGATATAATTTTTTAAGACAATATACGTGCAAGAAACGGTTCTTAACTATCGTTTATTACTTCCGTGAGATTTGATTTACTGACAAAAATATTAAGCGCGGGAAATTTAAAAATCTACCGTGTATTATATCAACCTGTATAAGAAAGTTGCGTCACCAAGTTGTTAGCGAAGAGATGACAGTGAATAATTTTGAGCGTGAATTTCAGATGCGACATTTTCAGATGCAAAATTATTCCCGTTTATTTCACTAGTACGGGGAAAGAGCGAGCCTCGGTGTACACAAGCGAGCTCGCATGATGCCTTCATCTCGCTCGTTTGATTTATCTGGCGCTCTCCCCCTTGAGCCGTGGCCCGGGCCAAAAATGAAAATAAAGCGAAGGCGGTGGCGACACGCGGACACGCGTTCATTACAATGTATTCATCAGTTTTTAATCATCATAATTATCCGCCTCGCGTCCCGAGGCCCCGATCGGCAGGCCGTTGCGCAACTCTTCGGGCCCCTCGCGAATATTCGATGATGCCGAATTGCTATTTATTTAATGGCCGAGCGCGTCATTATTCGAGATGGCCGAACTTAACGAGGTACGTCTCCGTGAGATTCTTCTGCGGGCGCGCCCGGCCTTTATCTCCTTCGCCCTTCCTCTCCGGCGTGCTTATTCGTCGAAAAAGGAAAAAACGCGCCGGGGAGGGAAGAGCCGGGCTCCGCCGCAAAAAAAAAAAGAGGAGGTAAAAAAAGGAGAAGACGACGACGACGACGACGAGATAAAGGAGCGCGTGTACGCGCCTCGGCCGGCCGGTCGCTCGTCGACGTCCTTGTCCACCGTCGCGCGCGCGCGCCGCGTCGATCTTAATCTGACGCGCGAGGAATTCGAGGAGGCCAGCACCGCGCGTTTTGCGCGCAGAACCGCAATGGCGACGAACGGACCCCTCGCGCTCATTCAAATCGCGCGCACGCATCTCCGCCGCGACGAATTTACTCGAGCGCGAAGACCACCTTCGTTTCTCTCATTCGGCGCTCTTTTTTTTCTTCGCTCTTTGCTTTTCGAGAGGCAGGAGAGAGGAGTGTGGATCGATTGTTCCACCGCCGCGGCAAAAACATAGCCATTATGCGGCTCGATCATTCGGTGAACCTGCTATGCAATCGTTAAATGCACTTTCTGACGAAATCGCGATATTCCCCGGGTTTTTACACGAGGCGAGGAAATTACACGCTAGGCGAATATGTAATTTGAAAGACGAAGCTCTCGAGTGTATATATTTATAATGATGATGATTTTTTTTTTTGTTTTTTTTTTTTGTTTTAAAACGCGTATCTTTTTCGAGCGATAAAGCGAAGAAGCATCTCTAATCAACGAATCTCTAATCAGCGATAGCCTTGTATATATACGTTCTAATGGAATATATAACGTTAAAAGGAAGGCGATATTTTGCGCTCGCTCTAACGTCGTATGAGGGGAAATTTATAAATGGATTCGGTCGATGGTAAAATAAAATTAATGTCCGCTCTAGCGTGGAAATAGAAATAAAGCTGGTTGCGGGGATATCTTTACGCATCGACTAATCATCATTAAGAATATGGCACCGCGTGTGTTCGAATGCGCCTCAAATTGGAATAAATTATCTCGGTTTCCTTAAAGTCAATTAGTCAGGGTATTCTCGCTCGGTCCGCTTTCCCGCCTCTCATCTCGCCTAATTGGCGAGACGCGATGATTTCCAATGAAAAGCGCAACGCCAGATTAATCGGTAGCCGGGCTGGCCCGCCGAAAAAAATGTGCCATTCATTAGGTTCATTATTCTCTATGCACGGGAGTTGTTGTACGCCTTTGCGCTCGCCTGGCCGGCCGCAGAGATTTGCGCGCTCGGGAATGGCAGCTGAGCGGTCAGCGACTCGGAGAGATATACATGCACACGCGGCCCAGAAGAGGAAGGATCGCGTGTGTGTACGGCAACTTCAAAGGTGAGAGGAGGACAAATAGGCCACTTTCCGCTTCCCTCCCATCTCTCCTTGTCTCTCCGTCTCTCTCGCACTTCTCTGAGTTATTACTAATAGTAATAGCTTTTAAATTGTCCCTCTCTCTACGGCAAATCATATCTACGGCTTATCCCCTTTTCATCTTGCTTTTTTTTGTTCGTCGCTTAACTCGTTTTTATATCAGTACCGTTTTCTTTGCTCACTTCGGAGCAACAAAAAAAAAAGTTATTATTCTTTTTTGCCCCACATAATAATGTAGCGTGAGCGCACAATTACGAAAGAGGCACTTATTCTCCCTGTCCAAAGTAAATACGTGCCCATCACGTAGCTGTCGCGCGAACACTTCAAATGCACTAACAAATGAGTGTTTAGCGTGTCCAAAAATTTCTGTGAACATTTGTTTCGCGAAAGCTTCGTTAATTCAAGCGGCACTTCAGCAAGAGAGTATAATATAGTTAAAGTGGCATATGCAGCCGACGGATTATTTTGCCCTGCCCTCCAACTATTAATTAAGCGAATTTACCGATTCACAGCACGCAGCACCTGATCGCTCGTGCATTAACGAAGTTCGAGATTCCGAGGAAGGACGGACTTCCCTTTTGTTTTTGCATCGAGTGACTGACGTCTGCGAAATTGTTGCGCGCACTCCACAATACACCGTGGCGACTCCATCTCTTTTCGTTTGCTCGTCGGTTCACGCTTCTTACAGTCCGTATACGCAGTGAAAGCGGAAATATCTCGGCAGAAGATGCACGCATTCTACGAGACCCTGGATTTTATCGACGATTTCACATAAAATCCCGCGTAAGCTTAATCCGTCACTGTACTGTCATTTACGTATATTTCACGTACGCATCCGAGCTGCTTCGAGCACAGACACAAAGTCTAATAATTTTGAAGAAAAAAAAGAGACACACGACGGCAGTTTACCGTTTCTTATGTCCAACGCGATGAAGAAGCAGGAAAATTCATGGAATCGCGAAACGTCACGGGGGATTTTTCCCGATTGATTCTTCGGGCTCTTCTTTGGGCTCGCGGCTGGTCAGCAAGAAGAATCCTTAAGGCGGCGGCTCGCGAAAGAACGGCGCAGCTCCCGGACTAATAATCGCGCTGTCAACTCCCAGGGGAGAGATGCGGAAAGCAGATAAACCCGTCGACGCGTGCGCGCCGCTGCAGGGGCAGCGTCGGACCTCGGGATGCTCCCAGGCGTACTGGGCATTAGGCCACTGCCACCGAGACATTAGCCTCTCCGTGTGAGTTTCTTGCGATGCCGTGGCACCGTCTCGCTTGAGCCAAGCTACAGTGCGGAATTATGACTGGGAACGTGCTTCAGCTGTTAAAGCACGAATTCAGGTGAATCGCCTTGTCTGCGATGTTAATTGAATATGTTGGATAGGAATTTTGGGGAAAAACAGTCCATCAGTATTTGTTCAGCAAATGTCAAATATGAGGTGATCGTTCTTTTTAGTTATAAGATTACAGTGCGTATAGCCCTAAAAGGAATAATTATCGTAATAATCTGAGTGCGTATAAAATTTTTCTTCTAATCACATAATCAAATGAAAAGCATATGTTTTAAAATACAATGCGGCCTTAGGGATGAAAATTAGGTGTAGACATTTAAATTTATTTATTCGAAGTTTCGCAAAATCCAGAAATCAAAAATCATTTACTTCCCAGTAGCCAATATTCTTCAGTTTACCCGCAATATCTTAATTTTCTCGCGTCAATGCATAATGGTTCTATATTCTCTACTTGCATGAGTTCGGTTGATGCTTTCTAGCTTTTATCTACATTCATTTACGCCGACACCCATGAACATCCCACACTGTGCTTCTCCAATTAACAGTCCTTTTTTCAGTCCAAGTCGAGGTACTCGATAAGACAGGAAGTCGCGTGTACACTCTAAAGCAAAGGACATCGAACGCGGCTCGGTGATAGGCAGAAGAGGAGGCCGCCGTCGATGAGGAAGATGGAAGGACGCTCGCACGTGTTGTTTAAGTTTCTCGGCGAGCCGCCGCGCGCGTATTATACACGTCGGGTGGGTGTCTTCGGTGTCGAAGGGGTCTTATACGGCGCTCGGGCTCTCGTGGGCCGGGCCGTGAGGCCAGCCGCGTGGGCGCGCAAACAGGCACTCATTGTCCATAACGTCGAATACCCCGCGTATAAATATTCAGTAATTCCGGCGTTGCACAGCTCGGCTACACGCAGCGGTGCGCTCTCCTCTCCGGCCGTCCGCGTCATGCGAAGGAGGGCGTATGGAAATCAGCATCGCCGTCCGACTCGCCGCCGCGGGCCATCCCCGTCCACCTCATCGGCGCGAGCTGCCCCAAGATTCAATGACCCCTGCGACGGCGCGACATTGTCTAATTGCCGATGCGCCCCTTTCGCTGCGCAATCTACTCTGCATCTTTCCTGCGACTCGTGCATGCGCTTCTCGTCAATGCCGAAATACTCGCTTTAATTCGAGAGGAGTGATTTTTTTTCTTTTAAAGGGCGTCGTTAAAGCGAGCTGAGCGCTTGCAACACCGTCCTTTTATTCAAATTATTTATGCGGACTCTTACAAGACAATGCTAATGTGCTCGAGATAATTAATTAGTCATTTGCTGACGTCGTCGCACGTTCTGGAGCAATAAAATCGGACGAATGGCTAATGCTTTTTTTTTCTTCTAAATAATACGCAAAAATGGTCTCGGTTGGGATCAGAAGGAAAGCAGATCGTATTTCCTGGCTAAAGATACAGGCGTACGGGAATGAAGAAAAAGGTAATGAGTCCAAGAGGAAAATCTGAGTATTAAATTGCAGTGACTTGTTCATCATCTGCACGGATATAAGAGCAGGAGGAAAATCTAGTGGGCAAGCGTGTGCTGCGTACACCGTTGCTTTCTTTCTCCGCGGGGCTGTGCGGCGGCAGGTCGCACACATCGTGTCATAAATGCCTGACTGCAGCGACATTTGCGCGCGAGCACACTAATGACTTGTAATCACAAGGTGGTCTGAACAACTCGACGTATCTTCAAACATGAGATAAATATTTCAAAAGGACAATTTAACATCCATCAGTATATGAACTTTTTATTTTTTTCACTTCTATTTTGAGAAAAATGATTTCTCGAAGGGAATAAAGTACCATTTGATTCGAGTGTAAGACTATACTACTCCGTCCTCTAATAAAATCTGATACGTCTAGATTTAACGGGCTCGAAATGGCTCTAATTACAGATTTTTCGTACACGTAGAAATTATTAATACACAGTTTGGTAATAAATTTCTAGATGTTTATATGATTTGCAGGCACTGCATAAAATTCGCCAAACTGTGGCATACTCGTTTATCCTCTATTCCAGAGCCTCCTCTCCTGTTCCCGCGTGGCCAGCATCTCTCGCTCCTCTTGCCGCCTCTACTTTCTTCGCTCCGTTCTCCTTTATCAATGTTGCACACGGCAATGCGCCGTTTCTTTTCATCGGATCGGCGCAGGCGCGGCGGTCTCCTCGACTCCTCAAGTTCGGCGCAAAAACGCCGGAGAGACGTCATACTGGAATTCGTCCGAATATGACTTTCAAATTGAGAGAGCAAGAGGCCTCTCGCCGCTCGGTTCACTGCGTTTATTCGGAAGACCGGCGTAAGAAACTTGGGGAGTCGAAAAGGAGCTTGTTCGCGGAAACGAGCGAGATCCGTATATATATATATATATTCATTATATATAAAAGAAAGTGCGGCCCGTCGGGAGAAGGATCGCGAAAATGTGCGCGCGCGCGACGAGCCCGGCATTCGCCGAGGCAAGGGGGGAGGCCGCGATTATACGGAGGAGCGATCGCTTTATGCAGTCGGCAAAGAGACACAGCGCGGTCCCTTCGGGTATTTATAATTGTTCGGAGAAGTGGCGGCGCGCGCGCCCGCGATCGGCTGCGGGGTTTTATACGCAAATCCGGGAAAGAATGCGATCGCGGGGAGGGCATAATGAGGCGCCTGCGGTGACCCACGAGAGGACCTCTTTTAAATTGCAAACGATGATAAAATATACCCTCTGGAAATTTTCCCGCGTTGCCGCCGCGCACGAACGTTCGACGAGTCGCGGGAGAGACGCGATGCATTATTAATTCCCGGAATGATCAAATTGCATCTACTAATCGACCGTTTCAAGTTGAATTAGGGAAAAGTCACTAAAATCAGAGCATAATCCATTTATTATTCACCGGAGTACTCATCCGTATTTGTCAGAAAATTTGTGAACTAGAGAAACACGCGTTTTGTGCAGATTTAAATTTGATATACCAAGAAACAAATCTACGTGCTTAAAATGTGCAGGAAACCATGCAAGTGCTGAATGTAAAAGTGAAGAGGTTATGTGCACCAACTGTGCATATAGCAATAACAGCTACGGAACAAGATATCAAATAGACCACGTCGCAAGCGATCAGCAAAAATGCGAAATATACAAAAGGAAGATAAAGAAGTACATCGACCACACCGACTACAGCGTAAAACCGGACATAGCAACAGCTTTTGGTAAAACAGGAAATTTTTTATCACAGCAAAATGATTATAAGAAGGGCCTGTCTCTTCAGGCTGTAAATAATTTAAACAATAGACTTACAATTAATAGATAAAATAATAAATGAATTACGAGTTGTTCGAAAATGAAATACTAAAACAGGATATAGCTTACGGTGACATCAAATCTCT
>JAWWEN010000025.1:263825-320780 GCA_035582955.1 Sycophila texana
TGTATTTTCCTCTGCTGGAGTACTAGGTAATATGTACTTACCTTGTAACTATTTTTCTGGAGAAATAAATAAATAAAAATAAATAAATTTAAGTACCAAATTCGAAATGCGTTATAAAGAGCTCGAAATACTTTTGGAACTTCGTTTCCCGTCATTCAAGAAAGAAAATAAAGATCGAGATTATATTAAAAGACAAGGAAGAAAATTTTAACTTTCGACAAAGTGAAATATCAAAGTTCTCCTTGAAATAATTCGAGAGCGAAAGAGACGCGCAAGCCGTACTTAGCGAAGGCACGACGATAGAAGCATTACCAACTCCACAATTGTTTTTAATAATACAATTAATTAACATTAGTTAGCGGAAGCCCATTTGGATTCGAGGTGCGTCCGAGGTGGACGCGCTGTTTTTGTTATCGCTCATTTAACAGCAGAAAGAGTCTCGGGGCCTCGGAGAAGCGGAGAGAGAGAGAGAGCCGAGAGGGGCTGAAGGAGGCTGCGGCAACGGCGATACGGAGGCTCGAGTGTGCCGGCGTAAATACTTAGGAATGCACTATAGTGCAGGCGCGCGCAACGCTCCGAGCTCTCCCCGCACGGATGCGCTGAGGAAGCCGCTCGGGGCTCTCCCCCGTCCTCCACCCCCTCCCCCTCCCTCCCGCTCTCCTTTCTTCTATCTTCTCCTCCCTCCTGCCCCTCTCGCCGCTTCTTCCTTTAGCTTCGCTCGCGCGCAGGAGAGAACTGCACCTCGCGCGCTCACGATTAATGCGCCGCGCTCGCACGTACACACGCGTGCCACCGAGGACTTTGCCTCACAAAAGGCGTTAAAGTAATTGTTTCGTCCTCTTTTTGCTTTAATTTACAGACATCGGGAATTTCGACTTTTTGCCCCCGAGCCCCTGTCATTTCGCGCGCGGAATGCGTTTTTGTCAAAAATCGCCTTTCGGACTTTCCCTTCTGCACCTCGCGTCCGAACGCTACGGCTATTTTCTTTTTTCCTTTTTATTCGAGTATTAATTTTTTCTTTTAATCAATTTTAAAATGCGCGAGAAAATTATTGATCAATGCGCAATAACAATTTTAGCACTGTAGATGAATACGTCGTAAAGCGAGAATAAAATGATTAGGAGTTTACGTTTTCAAGATAAAAGAATCATATAATACTTGTTTCAATATTGTTTTATAATCACAATTCGTAATTTTTCATTGATAATGAATATTATTACTTCTTTTACGTTCTGCTGTATGCATGAAACTTATCTCCGTGGAGTAAAGCATATCTGTTTTTACTGCACTTTTATTATTAATTTCAAGTTATCGCAATATTTTTCCACCCTCGTAAAATTTGACCCATTAAATTTAAAAGCTCGCGAGAATAATCCTACGCACAGACGCAGTACATCGAGCTGGCGTTAATTTTAATTTTCCTAACGTATCGTAACGCATTAGTATTAGGGAACCCGTTCCATCAGCCTCACCAGAAGTTGAGCTCTGGTATTTTCTAGCGGTCCATTTCCACCAAAACTTCCTTTGACTAGCATTAAAATATATAGTTTCTTCGAGGGTTGCCGTGGAAAATATAACGTGTACATCCTGTACGAAAAGTTTTTGAGTTGCTGCTGCGATCCAGAAAATAGCTTTGCGGCGCCTTCTCGCTATGTAAATGCCATAACTTCCAGAATAACATTCCAGTATATTTGAGCGTGTTTACTGCCGGCATTTTGCACATCCGCTGTGCGCTCGTTGCCGCTCGACAGCCACTTGCGGCTCGAACCGACGCCGCGCTCGTGCGAGAATGCCGGTAATTACGAGAAAAAGTAAAGCGGCCAGTGGCATTAATTCCCAGGCGATCTCAACGACCTAACCCTTCGACAGCATGGAGCTCTGACTCAAAGGTCCTACGTGTTTGTACGCGTGGAGAATTATTTTTTAAACATTTTCCCAAATTGTTAAAGAATTTTTTAGGCGCGTGCGAAGAAACTGCGGATGAAAATGCTACAGGAAAACCTGCAAAAAAACTAAGCGGCTAATTTTCCGGTATAAAGTAGGGTAAAAATTTCTGGAATTTTTTGCAGACTGCTAGCGTCAGTAAGGAAGTAAAGTAAGAAGCTTGAAACCTATATGCAACAAACTTGCGGGTAAGCTGATCAGACTCACACTTGGTTAAATTTTCTCCACAAACATTAAAGGATTACCATCATTTTCTAATAAGTTTGTAAAAAGAATAGAATATCGTAGAGTATCGTAATCTGAAAATGTGTAATCCATTAAGAAAATGTGAATAGTAACGCATTTAAACAAAAATTAAGTGTAACTATTGAAAAAGTCAATTCATCACTAGGATTATTCATCAGCACGATGAATAAATATGCAAAAATCGTACGATCTGAAAAGAATCGAGCTTACGATCGAATAATTTTTATCGAACGTACGATAAGCCGTGGAAAAGCAGCTCGGCGCCTCGGCGGCGCCTAGACCTGGTCCGCGGAGGAGAGAGAGAGACAGCGAGAATCGAGAGGAAGAAAAGAGGAGGCATGCGCACGGAAGCTGCGCTCGCCACGTATATGCGCCAGGGCTCCGGCCACGCCGGAGATCCGCGCTCGGCGTTCCCTCGCTCGCTCGAAGGCAGCTTTACGACGAGCCAACGCAAACACGACACTCGGCCGTTAACTGGCCACCTAGCTACCGCCGCCAGAGAGCCGCCGCCGTCTCGCTCTTTCTTCCGTTCCGTGCCTGCACACGTATATATTGTTTTGAACTATCTCCACCTCCTATCCACGAGAGTCCTATCATCGATCCCTTCGGCTCGCCGCCGACAGCCTTTACTGCACTGTTCGCTCGTTTAATAAGCCGCGACTCGCTGTGCGAGCATTTTGTTAAATTTATTATCTACTGCTTTTCCAACCCTTTTATTTCGATATTTTACTTACTGCGCGGGCATTGAATTTCGTCCCCTGCCTCCTTGCAAGTTCTAAACGGTATACTGTTTCGCGCTCTAAATCGACACGAAGGGCAATCGCGTGTACCTGATATGACCAGTGAATCTTTGTATCATCGATTTTTACCTAAGAAATCGTACATTGTTCGTTTTATTTTTAAGAGACTTCAGTTCATGCTAACATATTCTTTTGTGTCTGACCATCTGTCTGTTACTACTTACGTAGATATACACGTATAGGCGATTCGTTTCGCGCGATGAATGCCAATAAATTTTCCGTGTATGTTTAATAACAAAACTTTTTTAATTAAAAACGGGGCTTTTAAAGAAAAAAATTCCACTATGATCAGCCGTACAAGATGCAAATATAAAAATTACATCGATTCCCATAAAAATGTTCAGGCGCAAAAAGACCCCACGATAAAGTTTTTCACGCGTGCTTTTCGCGACAGCCTTCATTGTCAATTTTACGAGAAAATTCTCTCGGTACACCAATGAAGTATACGATCATAAATTTATGGTACAAATCACTCGCGATTCGACGATTATAATTGACATTCCAGACGTCAGTCAGGCGCTTTCGTCGATTCACATTCCAGAGCACTGGGAGCGCTATCGAAAGTTCCATCGGAATTTACTTAAACTCTGCACGCGCGACGCTCGATGCGGACACGTGGCTTTGAAGCCGCGCAAGAAGTGTACGTCGAAGGGTCTCGCGCCTCGCGTGCGCGCCACACGCCCCGGACTCGTGCGCGGACCCGACGCGCATTGTGCGGCTTTGACGAGCGCCCCGAGGACGTAAAAAGACGGCGGGAGGGAACTGGTCCGGGGCACATGCTGCCGTACAGTCCGCCGAACGGGAAGGCTATTAAACTGCTCCTTTTAACTGCTAAAATTATGTCATATGTATTGGCTTAAAAAGAAGAGTGGCGGACCTTTTGCTTTTTTAATACACAGCCAAAGCTCTGCATATTTTTCTGCCTACAAAAAATTCTGCAGATCTTTTTTCTTTAACAAGATGACAGCTCTTGTGTAAAGAATATTCAATGGTATTCTATGTACGTTTCAATATATTCAATGAATCTACTACCGTCAAAGTGGTCAGAGTCAGCACCAAAGTATAAATATTTAAGACGATAAGGAGATGATGGTCGGACCGAGTAGCCGATCAAAGGTTGTTTACTTATACAGTAAATTAAATATTAAAGAGAAATTATTATATTTATTATCTGTAAATATTTCCTGTATATACTTAGATTTGGAAAAGACTATGTAAATATCATGGATGAAACGACGCGTAATTGTACGTCCCCGTATATGCGAGCGCATAATATTATTTGCGAAGTGGATCGAGTCAAGTTGAGATCTAACGTCCGACACCTAGACTAATAAGCGACTCTTGGCGATAAGAATCTCCTCCTTCTCTCATTGATATTTTTGTTACGTCGTCTCGCGAGTCTCCGCTTCCGAACGAGCTTTAGATTTTACTTTTTTCAGTTAGCTACGCATCTAAACTGTTTAGTATATTATGTATCTCATTACTATGGGAGCTCAAATATATCGACTATTTGCGAAATAAAAAAATTCTTAAAACTGCATTTATTGCGCGCGCGTATCGTAAAATACTAATGCCAGCAATATTACAACTATTTAACGATTGTTCGTGGCAGGACTGGAAAACTGAATTTCCGTCGCATTCTTCGGTGATTAATTAAAAACCAAATGTTAGGGTAAATGTTTATCGAGGAGGGCGAAGCTAGTTAACACTGCATTAAAAGAATCAATCAAGCATGTTTTTTTCATCAAAATTGTTCGGCCGATCGTTATCGCATAATAATAGACGTATAAAATAGGAAATTTTCATTCCATTTAGAGCTATATTATTTTACCGTATACTTTAGGTTCATTATGAATTACGATAATTTGCAAAGAATAAGAGAAAAGAGAATAATTTATTTACATAAATTATAATAGCTAGAGCTATATTTATATTAACTATAAAACTATTTTTCAATAATTCCGCCAACTCATCAAAAATATTTTAAGTTGAATGATGTCACTGTACGGAAAGAGCACTGTTTTTATAATGATCATATCACGAAACGGTTAAAAAATTATAGAAAGATACTTATTTAATGTTATCAACAGTACTCGTTATGCTCTGGTTGAAGCGATGTTCCAGGGTATACTTTTTTACTTGTCACCCTGCATCTCGTAAATAATGCCTTCTTATGCTGCGCATGCATTTACTTGCTCTATTAGAATTCGTCCATTATTCGTACTTAGCGGTTATATTGTCTTGTGTATTCAAAGTATGATCAATGGTTCATTAATAGTCATGATAACGGGTTCGAATAAATTATTACGTGCCGGTCACACTTAGCAGTTCCTTTCAATTGTTGATTCAGTTACCAGTTACAGTGTGTTCAGAGTCGATTAAATCACTGATTGTAATATTTCATTTGAAATCCAATAGGGCTCATTAAAATGCATCGAGAAACGTTTCCATCTTAAGTAGCTTTTTCTAAACTTTTAGTATTGCCTTGGAATCATAATATTGATTAATTTATAAGCAATTAAAGTATCCAGCTGTGCGTGAAATTGACTCAATGCTACTAGCTGTACTAATTAGTCGATGCAGATAACTTGGATCAAACATTCCAAGATGCAAATAAACGAAGTATTTCCTTTTTTCACTTTTCTGACTTTACCTGCACTCCAATTTATATTTTTTTTAGACTTTTAAATTTAAATGAATGTTTTTTTCTTTTAATAAGTACAGACGCGATACACGATCTAAGCATAATAGATACTAATTATTTCAAAGCTTGGAGTAACGAGTATTTTATTTTACTACATTCGCTAAAAATTCACGCGACACTGATCGATGTAAATTTTTAATTGTCACTTATTTTGCTGCACTTTTTCATGTTTCTACAACGCTAACAAATAGAAAAAAATGTAAAGTACCGGAATACGTAAAGCTTTTAGAAACAAACATGAATTACATTAAGTTTGTCAAGAGAGTGAATTTCCAAAGCCAAAAAAAAAGATAAATATAATAAATGCAGGATATCATAAATAAGTAATTAAAAGGTACATTGATTTGCAATTTAATTAAATCCTCTATTCTAAAACCAATCTAAGGCAACGCAGTAAACCAGTTACAGGATTTACCTTTAATAAACATTCGAAAATCTCGCGAAGCTTACTGAAAAAGTAAGCGCGAAATAAAGAAATGACAATATTGTCGGATTCCCACGGGACGAGGTTGCCTTTATAGGAATACATGCACTTACATTCGGAGATAAGTCAGTCCCGCCGCAGCCTCGTCAGGCGGGACACTCGAGAAGTTGAGGAGGTGAGAGATATATCCCCTCGGCGAAGGCTTACCTGTAACAGAAAGAAAACGAGGGTGTTAGATCGGATATCTTAGCGCACGAACGTTTCAATTACCGCCGGCGATAAATATCGCATATACGAAACACAAAGTTGGATTACTCTCTCGCGGTGCCGAGATTACGCGTGCGCAGGCATGCACCCATGCGGCGGAGGGGGGGAGGGGGCCTCCCCCTGTACCGTTCGCCGCGCGTGTAACGGTGCAAAGGTCGCTCGCTCTCGGCTTGGACGAAAGGCTCGGGCCTTCCTCTCGCTCGTGTTCCTCTTTTTTTTTTTTCGTCGGCGCTCGCTCGTAAAACGCCGGGGTCGCTCCGTCAATGGGGAAGCCGGGCGTCGCGCGCGCGCTGCAACGGGCCTCCTCGCTCCTTTGTCACTTGGAATGCCGCTGCCAGGGCTTTTCTGCCTTTCAGCGGCGAGAAGGGGCCCTCTACCCTCGCGGATCGTATTTTCTTCCGTTGTCAAATGCGAATGAACTCGTGATAAGGTCGTAAATCTGCAAAGAGCCGGCCGGCGGGCGGGGAAGCGAGCTGCCGAGAAGTGCTGAGTCGCTGCGCGAGCCCCGAGTCGTAAAGACTTTGCCCGATCGTTGCTCATCGAACGCGAGAGAAAGAAAGAGCCCACCGTTCCGCTGCATCGGCGGCCTTTTCACTTGCCAAATTGAGATGTGATCCTTTGTGATACCTCGTACTTTTTTTTTTCTATCGAGAGCTGATTTCAAAGGAGCCACGCGGAAATAATGCTGGCAGAATATTGGCCAGATTTCGCCTGAAGAAATGCGTATTTATATCTTGCGAACAATATTTTATTAACTTGCATTGTGTGCGAAATGATAATTCGCCCCTTTTTGTATGTTTAATTCGGTTACTCTTATTTAGTTGATATCGCCATGTGTGCTAAAGTATAAACAAACCTATCTTTTGTAAAATTTTTCCCTATTCTTTTATTTAATTAACCTTTATATTCGATTTTAGATTTCAAAGAAATTTCACACTCCGCGAAGAAGCTAAGTGTCAATTTATTGCCAACGGCTCAGGTGGTAGACCATAAATCTAAATATTTTACAATATTTTTAAAATTTTGTCTTGCGGGTTTTATCTCGCGCAAGCTTCACTAATTTCTGCAGAAGTTTCTACAGAAGATACTTACATCCTTTTTTCCTTCGAGACATTAGACGATGTAAAATTAGTCGCTCGTGTTTCTATCTTTTTTTCTCTTCTTTCTCTTTTCCTTTTTGAGAAGCACATGGCCGCGTTGCGCGAGGAATGTACCAGTTTTCTCGTGGACGGCAGCTGACTGCTGGTATACGGTAGGTTCAGGCGCGCACGCGATTGAATGCATAAGTCGGCAGTCCAGTCACGCCGAAGCTCGGAGGGACGCCCTCCATAAGGCTGGCGTGCTTCTCACAAAAGGTCGAAGGAAAAACGACGCTGCCGTACGATCAAAGTTCATTACCACAATCATAAATGCCCGTGTCCCTGAGCCCGGACAGGAATCGCGAAGGCAGTCTCGGTGTGAACATTCCAACGCGGAGACTTGTGAAATTTCGTTGACGCAAAAAGAAGAGCCTCCATCAAAATTCCTCTTTAATACCAGCGCCAAATTCGATTCTTTATTTTCATTCTGTTCCTATGTCGGTTGTGGAAAAAAAAAATAGTCTTATCGACAAGCAACCTGATACGTACAGTACGAGATATAATGTGTATTTTTTTTTTTCGTTTAACGAGTCGACCTTTAATAACACTTTAAAAAGAACATTGTTTTATGAACGATTTTAGTTTTTAAGAGGCAGATACAAGTTTTAAATAAATATGATTTTTTTTTTTTGTAACTTGATATGTTATCTTTCTTAGTAATATCGTTTAGTTTGTTCCCTTCGATGAAACGCTTCAGCTTTTTGACTTATACTCTTACTCATTGCAATTAACAAGCAGATGAGACAAAGCTAAACGATTTCCAGTATCGGGGCTATTTTACACTAATTTCTCGATATTGCAAAATAAATTATTCGATCGATGAGGAACGTGTTATTTTTTCAAAGGAACCCTTCGACGACAAGCCATTCATATTATTGAAATCGAAAGGTCTGCAGTCTTTTTTATGGATCGCCGCGCCGCGAAGCGAAGACAGCTCGGTAGCAGGAAGGAGGAGTAACTCGGCCGGGGTATCTTCTCGATACCCCGGCGTAATCATTAACGTTATCCCCGGGACCTCGCGGAGGCCCCCGTAATTTGCGACGAATGATTGCGGCTCGCAAAAAATACGAGCGCATTCGGCGCAAACGAGAATGGGAGGGGGAAGGGGGGGGGCGATCCTCCGGGGCCCGGAGTTAGCATAGCCGGTGTGCGGGTCTCGCCGGCGTGTCATTGCTCGTAGCCTCCGGCTAGGATCCCCACGAGGAGGCGGAGTGCTCGGACCCGAGTCCGAGAAACAGACGGAGAATTTTCGGTCCTGTCCTCGGGGCTGCTTCGTTTTATCGAACCTACGCGTACGAATTGCACGCCTTTACTGCTCGCAGCTTTGAAACACGGGCTCGAAAAAAATCACGGGTAATCATTTTATTACTTCTTCGTCGAAACTTTGTGGTAGAGAATGTTGAAGAGAGAGGGAGAGCTGCTATATTGCTTCGAAAGAGTTTAACCTCTTTTCGCGCACAAGTTTCATCACAGATGAATTATATAATGTCAATTTTTTCATTGAGGAGCACTAGGTAATAAAGTTTAGTTTTAATTTATTATTTAGAAGAATAGCTATTGTAAAGAAGTTGCAATATACGTGTTTTCTAGAAGTAGTTTAATTCTTCGTGACATTTTTAATTTTGTTAGTTATTTCTTAAACGGAAAAAATGTTCTAGTAAAATAAAAAAATACGAGGTTAATGATTTTGCATGAAGCATTTTAAAAATTACTCAACGGGAAAAATTTTTTTTAAAGAATACCTATCCTCAAATAGTATTCTTTCGAATGCGAAGAAGCAAATAAAGAAAAGCAACTATTATATTGATTTCACAATGGGAATCAGTGCGAAAATCTTTACTGTAATCCCATAACATAAAATGACAGCATTACTACAATGAATTTCATTCAAACAGCCAAGAGGCTAAAAAAATTTCCGATTTTTATCAAATAAAGCTTGCCAACTTTGAAACTGTTACAAAAGACCTGCAGACACTTGCTCCAAAAAAATATTTAAAATTTCATTCGAAATCCTTAACAAATGCAGTCCAACGAGTTCTCGGCGCTCGTGCAGCAGCGCGCAGGGTTCCCAAGCGAAGGCAAAAAAAAAAAGGAAATCTATTAGCGGGCGAAGGATTAATTGCAGGTTCGGAATTCGTACGCGAAAGCCAAGCGCCAAGGACAAATACCTCGAAGGTAAGAAGGAGTCGCAAGGGGGAAGGCGCGGGAGAGCGGTAAAAGGCGCCCTGGCAAACGTCATATTTATCACGGAGCTAACACATTCGATCGTCGTGCCGGCCGAGGCGGCGCGCGGCGGTGGACCGGAGATTTTCTCCGGAGCCCCGGAGGGGAAGTAAGTGCAGAGGACGGATCCGGTTCGCCTCTGGGCTCCTCGCGCGGCCAGTAGCCCCGGGACTAGTTCGAGTTTCTGCGCACGATGCCGCTCGCGCGCGGACCGCACGGCGTAAGCGCGGTAGACAAATGAGCTGCACGTTCTACATAGATCCCCCCGCTCAGATTGGATCGAGTTTCTCGCGTCGCGAGAAAGAAAAGGGGTACTCTCCCCCCCCCCTTCCCTTTTTCCACGGGCTTGATGCGCGATAGGCTCGACGCGCGCGAAAAACTCCCCCGGAGATATCACCTTCATGATGGATCGGCCGCGCAAGGCCGCCACCGTGGATCTCGGCGCTCGTGCTTCCGAGTGACACGAATCTCCGATTTGCGATTGTGTAAAGGCCCGGCAATTATCTAAGCCGGCGCTCGTTTCTCGCCGACGTCACGTCGCGGCGCGCTCGCGTGTGATCGATGCGAGCGTGATTCGGCCGGGGCTGCGGCGTAGGGTTTCGAGCGGTGCATCTTGGCAGCTCTACTCATATAGCGGCGGCGCGAAAACCCGGACGCTCGTGTGCGCGCGACCCCCGTTAGCCCATAGAAAACTGCGCGGTCCGGGCTCTGCATGCGCCGGTGCCGTTACGTATAGCCGCGCCGCGCGCCGCTGGAAAAATTTCCTCTCCATGCCGCGCGCGCGGAAAAAAAGGTCCCCCCGGTGTCGCTTTCGAGGCTCGGCAATTACAATAATGGTAATAATAGGCCTCGCGCGGCGCGATAAAGCATACCGGCCTGTTGGAATTCCAAAGAGTAGCTAAAATGATTTATCGCGCATTGTGCATGGGAAATTTGATGGTGGCGAATGCGGAGGACATTGAGTGTATTGTGTAACTGTACCTTAACCGTGAATTACGCCGAGAAAAAAGATTCGCCTCTCTCTGTCCGTGTCCTTTATTACGGTGGAATTGCTCGGTGCGCGCGTATAGTCCAAAAGATCCACGCGGCGTACAAAAGTGCATCGACTGGAAATTAAAGTGGCCTCGTTGCCGACTGCGGTGTAAAATGCTCGCTAATTTCGGTGTATCGAGGGCCGAAACCACGGCGATTGCTCGCAGGGTAACGCGAGCCAATGACCGGCTCTCGGCCGAAAGATCATCGAAACCGCAAAGACGAGGAAGTGAGGATTTTTAGGAATTCCCGCAGCTACAGGCAACAAGTACATGTTATTACTAAAGGGGGGGTGCGCGCAACGCCGAGCCGAAAAAGTTGAGACGCTCGAGCAGCGATAAAGACGTTATAGCTTGTGGGAATCTCCCTTTTTTTCCACTCCTCTCCTTCGTTTATTTTACACTAACGAAGAATTTCGCCGACATACCGAGAAAAGCGATGCCGAGTCGCGGTGTATATTGCGGGCGCGTAACGGTGCGCAGCGCGCTAAGGGCGTCTCGGGATCGGCTTTTGGCTTCATGCGCGATCGGATTTGGCGCATGCAAATGAGTCAATCTGCAGTAGCCGCGGCTCGGTACTGTCACTGCTTTAAGTCCGTTTGTGCGCCGCTCGGGTAGACTTAACTGCGCGCCGATCGACCGCGACCAATGTCTTCGTCGTTTCTCGCCCGAGCCTCGCCTCGACACGGAAGTTCTTTTCCAGCGCACCGGCTGTTTTCAACCGAGAAATGCCCTCTTATACATACACCGCGAAGAAATATCATTTTGAAAGCCGCAAGTGTGCTCATTACTGCTTCCATTTGTAGCTTGGTTATATAAAATCCCTGTGACCTCTATACGGTATACTCGAAGATGCAATATATATTTATAATAAGCGACCTTGTTAACAGCGACTTTTTTTACCTTCTAACTCGCTAATAGTTTTAAACTTTTCAGAAGATGCTGCTTCTCGATGTACATAAATTTTGAGTCATTTGCACAGTGACTGCAATACGGTATCTAATGATACGTACTTTTTGATAAAATTATATGGAATTTTCACTGAGAAAAAAGAATCGTTGGTGTAAAAAAGAATTTTTAACCGTTAAGAAACTGGGATTTACAGATTGGTTTATAAAAAAGTGAGTTCGAAGGTAATTGAATTTTTGTAGCACCGATACAGCTCTTCGAGACTTAAGTTTAAATAAAATAGAATAGCGAGTCCAATGATTAAATATGCAAATAAGGTAGGCTAACATAGGATCCGTTGATAAAAGCAACAATCTTAAAAGCAATAAGCAACAAAAGTAACACTTGTTCCAAACAAAAAGGTCGTTACTTCTAAAGGCGCAGTTACCGCATTGATGCAAATCGAGGAGCTTTTGAAAAACGACGCGAAGCTACAAAATGGGCTTGAGCCCTATAGAAAGCAGTCAGCCGTCCCGAGCCCGGCGAGGAAAGCTGTTTCATTAGAAGGTAACTTTTTTTCAGCCCGAGTTCCGTATCGGAGCCTCGCTACCGGGTGGCGGTTCCACGGCTTGGGCTCTCAATCGTGATGCACGAGTCGCGCGCAAAAAGCATTGTCCTTTTCCAGGTATCCCAGGCTGAAGTTTCTCGCAGTCGCGCTCAGTGAAAATGACTGCGCCGCGGGATTACGCAAGAGACTCGCAGACGTTTATGCCGCTCGGCGACTAATGACTATCCGCGGGTAAAAAGCGATACGCTTTCCGTAGCCCTCGCGCGCCCCCCCACCGGGCGAGTGCGCCTGTCCTTATTTGCTTAAACGTCGTTACTAGTCTCGGCTGCGTTTTAACATTTTTGCCTCCTCAAACGCTTTCTCATTACTCCGAGCAAATTGTCCAAGGCGAAACTTTTTTAACGCAAGTAAATAGTTGTAATGGCGCGGCCTCTCGCCCGTTTCAGCATCGCCGCGGCCAATTTAAGCCGCGCGGCGCGGCTTTTATTCTAATAAACAAAAGAGCGGCGAGCGAAAAAAAATTTGCCGCGTGCATGCGAGAGCGAATCCGAAATGTGCCCCGTTGCGCAATTCGAGCGCGCGCGCGAGTCTCTTGAGAATCGCGGATAGTTTATTTAAATTATTCCGGCCCTCTCGCCGTGACACACTTTAAAGCCTCGCGTAGTATACATAAACGGGGGAGCGCTCGGTGGAAAGTTCACACGCAAAAGCGCGCGAAAGATCGGCGTATGCGAAAAACCGGCTGAAATCGCTTTGCCAGCCGTGTCCCCCGAGCGCGTGCGCGCCGCCAGAAGCAGGGAGGGTCTTATGTCTCATGAATGAAACATCGGGCTAACCGTATATCCGCGAGAGCGCATAAAGCTATACGTGTTGCAACGCGAGCGAGCGGCCGCAAGGCGCTCTAACGTATGCCGCGATCGCGAAAAATGCCGAATCGATAAATGCGAATTAGAGGCCGGCGAAAGGCAGCGCCGGGATTCGGCGGAGCTGGCCCCGAAAGATCGCGGCGCGATGACGTCCGATCGAGGGCCGCGGGATGCGCATTCAGCTTGCGTAATTTAATCCCGCGCCCCTGCTGTTAAACAAAGGCTCATTTAAATCGCCCGCGGCGCCTCAATTATTCACCGCTGATATCGCCGATTTTTTCGATTCTGCTAAATTTTACGTTAGTCTATGAGCTTAATTCGTGAACCGCCTGAAAAAAATTTGATATTTTTTTTAATAATGTTGTGCACGATTCGAGTATTTCATGCTCAGCGAAGATAATTCATAAAGGAAATCCTACGAAAGGTAAATAATGTCACCTGCACATAGACTGTTACAAAGAAAATTTAACACTAAAAAGAAAAAAATGTATTTAAAATACATATAGTTCCATCACAAAATTCATTCCGTGAAAAATGTCGAACCTTCAAACATCCCTTAATCATCGTAATTACCGTCTCGAAAATACATTGCATTTCTCTATTTTATGAAGCTAGTTACATGGCAAAAATTCACAACTGAAAAAAAAGAATAATAATTGATGTTAATGAATAAAAAGACAAAATTCCAGGCGAGCCAACCTTCGGCCAGAAGAAAAAGGAGGATGCACCCGGCACGCTCGCAGCAGCTCGTACGCCCGGCGAAGAAAAATGCTCGCTAGGAATTGTAATTTCAGTGATCGAAACCCGGCTTAATAAGCGCAGCGCGAAATCTCAAGAATCACGGCGCAACACACGTAACGCTTCGCACGCAGCTTCCAGTCGCAATTTTTCAACGGGGCCAAGCATCCCGCGCGCGCGCGCCTGCTCGGCGATCCTCCCGCTCCGCGGGTATACGAGATGCAATTACTTTTGCGCCATTCTCATGACAGAGGGATTATTATCATTTGTTTACGTCAATCGGTGCCGATCTATCGCTGATCGATTCGTCATGCACCCGATCGCCCCTTATTATTTAAGTGCCAGCCCCATGCATCAGCCCAGACGTGCTTTTCACTCATGATTTTATCAATCGCTGGCCACATTAAACGGAATCATTATATTCATTAATTCACATTACGCGAGCATTAATATTTCAGCAGATAAAGAAGGGGGGCGAGTTGAGTAATAAGCCGAGAAAAAAAAGGGAGGAGGGAGGAGGGGGAGGGGAACAATTGGAGCACACCCACCCCCTCGCGAAACTTGCTCTAAGAAAGCACATCGTCATGTGATTTAAACTTCGTTCCCTTCTTTTCGCAACTTCCCTCTCGGTAGAGCCGGCCACTTTCTCCTCTTCTTTGCGCGCTGGGCTCTTGCTCTGACCATTTTTGGAGCTGCGGGTAGCTCTATAATCATAATTCCACTCGTAATTACATTTATGACCCACTTTGCTCTCGTAAATTGTCTTCGACGAGCGACCCGCGTTCACCTCCCGGTCCTTCTCCCGCTCGCCATTACCCCCGCGACTCTCATCCTGCCTCTCTTTTTTTTCCTCTTTCTCCTCTCCTCTCTCTCTCTTTCCGCGGGGCCGCGCGCAATTAGACCTCGTGATTGGAACTCGGGGTAAAACGAGCGCTTTGCTCGCTTTTACCACTGGTTCGAGCGCGATTACGATTCCGCGAAAGCGGCTATTTTCATTGCGACAGCGCGGCTATCCTCTACCGGCTGTACGACAATTTTTTTCATTGGCGCGGCGTTACGGCGAAATCCGTCTTCCCCCGACTTCCCGGAATAGATTAGCGGAAGTGGCGGTTCCCCGAAGGAGGCGCAGCTCGCGCGCCGGAAATGAAAGCGGCCTGCTCGCTCGCCGGGGATTTTGGGCGAGCTCGAGGGGAAGCGAGCGTCCGCCCGCTCCAAAGGGATATATAGCGTCGGTCTCATTGGCTCGCGGGCTCCGCAGAGCGTCACACCGGTTGGTCGCCTTAATAATACGCCGAGAGCGCCGGGACTCCCCCCGTTTACCACCTAGTCAGTTTTTTTTTTTCTTATCCGGGCTGCGCACACCCTCGCAGTGGAGAGCAGTGCCGTGCCCAGGGCTAAATGCCATACTTGTGTACTATCGATGAGCTCGACCGAACAAAGGGAAGCTTTCGGATAGAAGGTTCGTTGTAGATATACGATTAGAGAGTTGCGCAATTTTATTCTTTCGATATACTATTATTTAAAGAATTTTAAAAATAACTGTTTTAGGATACTTGTTATAGTAACGGTGACAGATGTTTGAATAAGACGTCGGCTCTAGACAAAAAAATGTACATTTCATTTTTCTTTAATATCATAGAACTGTATATTACTGTATCTTGAAGAAAATCATAATTTTGTCATTAAAATTTCGTATAATGTACTTTTTATATGACAGTTTTGTGTGTTTTCTTTGCACGGGAATTTTTTAAAGTGAAGATTTCTTCATTAGGGATAAAATGTCCTTTTTTGATGCTATTATAACTGTGTAATCATAATTTGCCGCGAGTTTGCAGAAATCAGTATATGATATAAAACAGAAGGAAATATGCGACTTTCCGTATAGGTGTAAAAGGCGAATAGCAGTTGATGTGATGTGAATATTATTATAACGACATTATAATTGCCTTGAAATGCAATAAAATTGATTGAAAAACATTAACTTGATTAATATAATTGTATATAATATGTAATTATTGACAATGTAATAAGTAATTATTGATTATTGCGGACAAATTAGCATTTTTTTACTGAATATTAGTGAATATTTTAAATACAATTATAGTGATCAGTCCACCACTAAATGTAAAAACTTATGCATTTCTCAGCGAAATTCGACTTTTCAGCGAGTATTGTGATTTTCAGTGAAAAAAAAAGCTTTACCGACACAAGAATGAAAGTAATTACGTTTTTTGCTTTAAAATAGCCATAAAAAAAAGGTATACCTCGTGCAACATTGCTATTTTCCGAGAAAAATAGCTGGAACTTTGTAAAAAATATTTGTAAGTTTCACATAAACGTAACGAAGTTGAAAAGTTTAAGTTCAAATTTAGGTTTAGAAGGGGCACTTACGGCACGCCGAGGCCTCCAGTAACTAGCACAATTAGCGTTGTCGTGTAGCGCCGGCTCGGCTTGCTCCCGCAATTTTCTCGAAAATCGCGGTAGAGACCGATACTTTAATACCGGTGCGTCGTGTATAATGGCACGAGGGAAGGGAGCGCCGGGGACGTTAACGCCGCCGGAACGGCCGTGGGTCCGCACTAAAAAACTGGCCTATGCGCGACTGCGAGGGTGAGAAACGCCGCCCGGGCGCCTCTATCAGATTCGCGGCGAACGCGCGGCTATGAGAAAGGACGACGCGCCGCTCTTCGGAGGAAAACAATTACGCCATGCTCGGGTGCGCTTCTGCGAGAACTTACCACTGGCGCGGGGAACGCGACAAATCCTCGCCGACCAGCTCATTTTCCCCAGCTTTTCTGCGGCATTTCTCTCTCCCTCCCTCTTCGCCGTCGTTTTCTAACCCTTTGTTTTCAGAAATTCGCAATCTTCCGGCTGCCGCTTTTTGCTCGTTTCCCCCTTTACCTCAGCCGCACTGCTTTATTTTCTCATCATCCGCGTTTACCTCTATCTCTCTCTCTCTTTCTCTTGTTCAGATCGAGGCGAAGTTTTTTTCGCGACACACTTGGTCGGACACCATCATTTCTCTGTTCCTGCGACCTTTCATTTTTCCTCTTTTCCATCTATTCCCTTTCATAACTCTGAAGTACTATTATAGAGGAGCGCTAGTAAGTAACATCATATATAATAACTTTATGCACCTATTTTTGAGCAAGAAACGAGGGTACAATTAATTGCATATGCGAGCATAGAATTCATTCCCTTAATTTGTTGTCAAGTATAGGTAAAATGAGCAACAAGTGCGGAACGTGGACTTGATATAAGCTCGAAACAGACCGGCACGAGAAAGACACGAGGGTATACGGCAACGATGTCAGATTTGACGGGCAGCCAACGACGCTGCTCGGAGGCGCAGCAGAGGCCTGCGATTGGGGCATCGATCCAGTAGTGGGGACCGCGGCAAGTTAACACCGAGGAGCAACAAAAGTGCCGCTCATCACTCGCTGACGCGATATTACGATATGTGTAAAACGACGTTCACGTTCTTTCGGAGAGGCTTCTTCGCTTTGCGGGCACGCTTTACCGTTATCGCTCGGGCATTTTTATTTTTTTCCCTTCCTTTTTTCATTTTTCATACGTGTAATTAATTTTTTGCCCTGCACCGAATATCCCAGCCCTCGCCTTTTTCGATTAACCTTTATTTATATAAATTTCGCAGATTATTTGCGCAGCAGTTACCTTTAATTATACTTTCATTCTCTTGCTTATCAGATTAATTTTATACTGAAGCTAAGAATTTTGGTATTTAATGATCGAATCTAAGCTCAATATTTATTTTTTTTTTTTTATTTTTGCTTCTTACGATAAAAAAATGTTAAAGTAAATTTGTAGATTCATCTTTGAATATTAATTTTTATAAAAAAAGCGTATGTTTTGTTTATTATCGAGAAAAATTGCTACAATAAGATCGTAAATTTTCTACGAGCAATTAATATTGAAACATATTTTGAAAAATATTATATTAAAATACCTGTAATAATTTATAAAATAAAAATAAAATAAATAAATTGCATTAGCATTTTGCAATTATTGAGGCTTTAACAGAATGACGAGCCCTCGCAGGTCGTTAAAACCGCAGCCTGGTCGCAGATCGGACCTTGAAAATCTCCGGAGAAAAGCAGGCTGCGCGTCTCGAAATCGCGCGTCTTCATTTGCGGCCGCTCAGACCTCGGCCGCACGTCCGCGAGGTGCAGATACGCGCGTCGGTGAGGAGAGTAAAGCGACGGTAAAGAAGCGGGGGATACACGCTTCGCCTAAACCGGCAGCATAAAGATGCCCCGGCGAGATAGCGGCAAAGTTAATGACGAACGGACGGATAAGCCCGAGATAGCGCTGCTCGCGCGGCAAACAAAGAGGGGATGAAAAGTGCGCTGAGAGGGCTGAGAGCCGAGCGCGAGAGAAAAAAAGTGAAGGAGGCGAGCCGCCGACCACGCGAAAGCACCGAGGCAAGGCCGAGAGAAAGGAGTCAAAGAGTTACGAGCCCACGGAAAAAAAGGAGCGAAGGCGCGAGGAGATGAGAAAAGATTGCGAGTCGAAACTCGAAAGGCGCTTTCCGGCGCAAGGCTCGGCCCCGAATAGCAAGAGTGCAAGTCGCGTGCAGCAACGGAGACGCCGGACGACGAGACGTGCATCCTGCTCTTGATAGTGTCTCCGCATATGCAGTTCCTGCCGCGCACTTATCAGCTTGTCCTGCACTTTTGCGTGATTTGAGCGTGCTTCTGAATTAGCATGCGACATTTTCTTACTTTTTTTTCTTTTGACTAATTTTCAGTGAATTTTTAATGAGCTTCTGGCTTATCAGCATAAATGCTTGTGGTTACAGTGCGTTTAAGTCAAATAGAGCTCTAAGAAAATTTTGATCGTCTACATGATTACATTCAAATTGCTGTGTGTTTTTATGCGAGGATATTAAATTAATAAGTCAATCAAAATCCTTTTAAAGTTGGTACTCTAATTTTAGAGTCTACTCGATTAAGAGTTATTTTAGATGAGTTTGGAATACTCCTACTTGTTCACAAGAAACTATTTTTTCCAATAAATAAATAAATAAATGAATAAGTTTAATGATTTTTCAGTAATTGTTTTCATGATCAGTTTCTAACACTTCCGTTCAACATCTCTCGTTGTCTCTACAATAAGCGAATTTTTCCGTAAGAATTATGTAAAAAGTTATAATCGATGGAACGGTTTGCAAGCACTCGAAATTTTTACCAAAATAATCACTGTAACGTTTACGTAAGTATTCAAGCTTGAAGAAATTTGTAATTATTACAAGAAAAGCTCTGTAAAAAGTAGGAGGATTTACCGTAAAAATTACGCAAAACAATTCACGTAAAATAGCAGTGATTTTCAGGGATTGCGGTATGAATGAATGAGAAAGAGTTGAAATCTACTCAATTCGCGTAAAAACTGAGCGACTCTTTTTCTTTTCCTTTTTTTTTAGCAGAACCACTTTGCACACGAACGGAGCGATTTTTTATACTGTTCCCTCTCTCTGCATTATACGAGACTAGACGCACGCCTGGAGCTTTTAAGCCGAGGCGTTGTGCAAGTGAAAATTATTTGCTTAATATGAGTTTATTAACTTGATTGAAAAATCATAATCGCAGTAATAAAAGAAGACGTGCATGTGCTTAGGAGGCACAGACACTACGGGAGTCTTTGTGTACGCTCATTACTCACAATCAACGCGCTCGTAATTCCGCGCGCATAAAAGGCCGATGGGCTTGCGCCCGAGCTTGAAAGCCTCGTTGCACTTAGGACTAGATATTTCATGCTCGCCGGGCCTCCTCGTATACTGCGGCTCCGGGGGTAATTATTGCGGGCCGCGCGTCAGTCGGGGATCGAGGGCCGTAAATCGAGGCGAGCACGCGATAAGAGGCTCGCGCTCGCGACACTTTTATAGGGGCTGCGGGGAGGGAGAACCGCGCGCAAAAACAGCCGGGGGCAAAATTTCTCGCTTTGGGCCGGTCGGCCGGTGCCGTTCTCGTTCCTCAACGCTGCTATATGTAACGACGTCCCGCGAGCCGGCCGAACGCTTCTTCATCCGTCACGCGGCCACTTGCGCCGATCGCCGACGCGTAACTTGTAGGCAAGCGCCCTTCCTCGTCCGTCCGCGGCTTTTACTTTTAGCCACCGTAGGATCCGGCCGCGCCGGGAGTGCTCTATTTACGAGCGCCTCGTTTCGTCGCCGAGGAGATAAAGGGCTGCCTTGGTCGCGCACCGCCGGGAACGAGTTCTCCATCCTTCATTTATCTATGTGCCAACTGCGCCCGACACTTTCTCGCATTCGACTTCGTTAATTTCCTTTGATTTTACCGCGCTCGCAGGCGTCTTTGCTCCGCTGAATTCCTTCGTTTCATGCGGCCGTCATGTAACGACTGGGCAACGATTATAATCTACGATTTTATTGTTCCTTTTCTACGTTTAATCAATTTAATTATTGCGGAAGATTTATTTTACCATTATGGAGTATCTTGGCTATGAGAGTATCAATTTGTTAAACTTTGCAGGGAGATATTTTTGTATGATGTATAAAAATTAAAGAAGAAAAAACTTTAGATTATAATGCTGTGCTAATAATTTAACTTTAAAAAGAATATGACTAATTATAGCATTACTATAAATTTCTAAAATTTTACACGTTTAAGCTTTTTCAATCTAACTCTGTCTACTTGCACGAGAAATTAATGAGAAGAACTATCATTTAGAATTTTAATTTATTCCAAAGTTCCCGACATTCAAAAGATAAAATCTGGTACATTTCATTACATATTGTAATGTCCAATGAATTTTCTTTTTTGATTTTTGATAACTATATTTTACGATTTGACATATCTTATTGTAATAAACCTTAAGTTACAGTTATTATATATAGATAGAATAACGTTAATAAATTTGAATGAATCAAGATTCATCTCAAATACTATTTAATGTCAGAGTCTAAAATTTTAGCCATCTTTATTATTACACAAAAGAAAACGTTACGCGCAGTTTCAAGAAAATCCGAGTAATTCAGAAGTACCAAGTGCCCTCCGTTGAAGATATTACCTTGAAAGACTGCGCCATTAAAGTAAACGGCCTTAACATTATTAATATTATTAGCAAAATTTCTTGAGGCCGTTGATTTTCGTTCGTCGTAGCAATAATTAAAAGCAGCGAGAAGAAAAAAAGAAGCAAAAGCAAGTTATTTAGCAGGGCGTTACGCGCGACTGCGGTGACCGTGAAATATGCGAAATTACGATGCCAAGCGAGCAGCGCGAAGTGAAAGGGAGAGCTATAATTATCAAGTGTATCGTTTGTCAATTTTCCAATTTTATTGAACACCGCTCGAGCGCTGGCCTAGGCACGAAACCGCCGCCGCAACATGTACACCTTGGCGTAGGCAATATAATATCAGCGGCATTAATTACGAGCCACTACTCGAGCGCGCACCGGCTCAAAGTGTGAAAGCGCGTTATATATTTGCAAGAAATATCAGATTTGTCTAATAATTCGTTTAATTAAATAAGCCCGATCTCCGCCGGAGCCGTTGCGCAACCACTGAATAATTGGCTCGATAAACTTCCGAATAAACTCCTGCCGATCTTCGCTAATTGATACACATTCCCGGCGAATTAACCGCCGATACAATTCGAGTGCGACCGATAAAATCCGAAGATCGAACCAGCGGGAGAGGGCTATTACGGTATGATTAAGAAAAAAAAAAAGAAGCGAAGGTGCAGTCCGTCGAAAAGTCGAGGCGGAGTTTGCGCGTCCGGTGACCGAGCGCATAGCTCGAATTGGCGTCTCGCATTGCGATCGGCGCACCCGATGCGCGCGTGTGTATATATATATACCTATATGAGTATGCGCCGCGCGCGCGCACGTGTCACTTGGGCCGTCCGGCTTGTCACTTGGTCGCACGTGCCATTCATGCCACGAGGCCCGGCGCCGCTCGGCGAACACACCCATACACCTATCCGCCACAATGAGGCTCTTTAACTTTTTATCTTCATCCTTCTTTTTCGCCCGTCCTCCTTCACTCCGGCGCGCGCTTCCCCCTCTCCCCCTTGCGCCCGGCTTTCCACTCGTTTGCGTGCGACAATTTTTCAGGCGCGCTGGCGCTCGCAGCAATTTGCCGCGAATTAAAATTCCGCGCCGATTGAAAATTATTCAAGATACACTCCGAGAGATTATTTCGTTAACATTATGAATTCGGAATGAGACTTTAAGATGAAGAATTCTCATTAGCCGGCATAAATCACGCTTAAAGCGGGGACTTATTGAGCGCGTCTCCTTTGCGTGTGTATCGCTCTCTGTTGGTCCATTTACGTCGTGAGACAAATTATTGATTGAACAATTTTTTTTTTGTGCGTCCTCGACAAATTTCCTTTCGGATTTTTTTTTTTTTTTCGAGCAGGAAAAAATGATTTGTGTATTTGTTTAAAGTATTTTGAGTGCCTTTTTTTAAATATTCGATGGATATATATTTAAATATTAAATTCATAATGTGTCATCCCTAAAAAAGGATCGAGCTACTCTCAAGTGGTTCTGGGTTACGTTAAAATAACAGTTTAGAAGATTACGTTAAAATTATATCGCTTGTAAACCGTAGATGGTAGCTTTTTCTATTCGCCCATAATAATAAAAGTAATGTTCAAACACTTAACGGCTGCTCGATTTATAACACTTTCACGACTCAGAGCTAATGCCAAACTAGATTAATTAAGAGCAGTAAACACGATCATTGCTCTGAAATCGGTAGTACTATTTTAATTTCCAGTAATAAATTTTTTTTAATGCGGATGTCGGTATTTTCAAGAAATAATACAAAAAGATTTATACTTGACTAAGTGATCGGCTATCAGATACCTACAAGTAATTTTTCGTTTTTTTCTCTATTTTAAGTTTTTAAGGTACTTTTTATTACTACTACTATTATACACACAAATACGTTTAAAAAGAAATAATATTATCCAATCTATACAATTTGACTGCGAACATAAATGGATCCAAAAGGGTCGATAACAGCAAAGATTTTCAATTCTCAATCTTCGATTCTAAATACATTTCAAGTGTGTTTTTCGTGAAGAAAACAGTGACGAATGATTCAATTAGTATTCAAAATATTGTGAATCTGATTATGGATGGATCCCGAGGCAGAAGCGACGGCGCGGTGGTATAAGCGACTCGTCGCCTCCTCGCGAAGAAAATAAAGCGCGCTCGGAGCGAGGCTCCAAAATACAACAGCGCGAAGCGCCGCCTCAGGGGCCCGCCTGACGCCTCAACGAGACGGAGATCGATCGCGCTCGACGCTAAATGCGATCCGACGCTCGCGAGAACAAGATCGCGCCGAGCGAGAAGACAGATAAGCGACGGGGCCCGAGCGATCGCTCGCAACAAGAATAAAAGCCGAGCCTCGCGCTTATACATACATATACGCAACGAGTAAGAGATTTCGCGCGATCTGACTGCCGCTCGCTCCTAGGCGTATGCGAGGGTATATATATATATACGTACCTCGGGCCCGCAAGCTACGCTCATCGTTAAAGCGCTGATTTACAGCGGAGCGGCCTAATGTAGATTATCGAGGCGGCTATTAGTTAGAGCGTCGGGTCGAGGCTATCGCCGATTAATTGCGGTTATAAGTCGCTGTTAATCATGCGGAGTGAGCGGCTCGACCTTACACACCGCGACTCTTCTCTCCCCCCCTCTTGTGTACAGGTGTACGGCTGCGCGCGCACGCAGCGTATTGCTGTTAATGAGTCTTTTTCTGTGGACTGCTGAATTAATCGATCGGATGGTTTTGGACCCTTTTTTTTTTTTAAATCGCGTGTAATCGATGCTCCTGTCACGTCCTTCTTTTATTGTCACTGATCACGCGCACCTATACGTGCATTTCTCAGTGGAGTACAGCACTGGTTTTCGGCTCGAGCCTTGACTTATGACTTCTCTGATTAAATTACCCGGAACAAATTGAATAATGGAATTAACCGATTCATTAAGCGAAAATCCGAGGAGTGTATACGCTACGCAGTGGACGTCCTTTTTTTTCGCAAAACGCTATACGGCTTGATGACTTCGTTAAAACACTCGCTTATCGCGCGGACGATCGAATACACAACAAATCCATTCTCACACGTGTGAATGGCGCTGCGGGGCGAGAACGAGGAGAATAAAAAAAAAAGGCAATCGAGACGCGGACGGGCGAACGAACGCCGGAGGTAAAAAAAAAAAGAGACGTCGATCGTGACTTAGGCTTATTTAAAAATCCCGAGGAAAAATAATGCGCGCCGTGGACGACGGGCGTATCGTGAATGATGAGGTCAGACGGTCCGCCGTCCCGCGGAGTGGACGCAATATCAGCCGTGCGCGCAGGCCATCGACACCAAGGAACGACCACCTTCCTTCGCCGGAGGCGTTTGCCGGGTGCGCGTTACACGTACGAACGGCCGGTGCACGCGAAACTCTCACCTTCCGTGAATTTGGCCGCTTCTCTTTTCTTTTGGCGAATCCGCGCCAATTGATTCGGCGCTCGGTGCCTCTTAAGAGCGCCGATTCAAAATCATCGACTGTATTATTGCCGAGCCCCCCTTTTTACTCCCGAGCTGTCAAGTAATTACAGCGCTTGTGATTTCAAGTTTTTTCCGCCGCCTTAATGTGCCTATCACTGGGTAACGCTTAAATGTTTTTTTTTTTCAGTGCGGATAACTCGGGGAATCAATTTACCGTCCGATTCGTGCAGATGAAGTATCAATTACAAGGCGCGCGTGAATAATTTATTTATGTATTCGTGAAAATGTGAGAAAAACCGATCGATCGTAACAATATCGAGCTCCCATTTCAAAACGGCGCTTGTGAAACGCTTGTGTGTCAAAAAGATTTGAATAAATTAACCGACCGACCGGATAATGTATGCATCTCACGCGTGCGAATTCAATGAAATATACTATCGCAATGGAGTGCTGCGGAGAGGTCGGTGGTCACAGGTGACCCATTTCCATTGAGGCTTTTTCACAACTTCTATTTCAATAAAGCGCGTTCAGTTTTATATTTTTGTTCGTCGATGCTACCGAACGATTAGCAAGAAGCCACAGCACTAAGTTCGCATCCAGTTTCAATTATAAAAAAGCTCTTAATAGTTCATGATGACTCTGTAGGAGGTGCAGGACAATACCGTTACAAGAAGCTGGCGCAAGTGACTTTTGCCTTATCTTATTGCACAAAGCCAAGAGCATTTAACAAAGTTGATTAAACGCAGTTAACGGCCAGTGCCCGCGCTCAAGTCAGTACCGCCGCGCAAGTGCGATGAGAAAAGAAGGGAAAACTCGTTTCCGCGGAATTTGCACTTATATACGACTCGAAATAGGAATAAAATGGATCTGGTTAATCCTGCATTAATGTTCAATTAACTGATAGCCGAGGCGGCTTATCTAAATTGTGCATTAAGTCGGTGCGCTTTCAGTGCGATAGAACGGATGGATTTTTAAGCAAAGTTCACCGGGCAAATAAATAAAGTTTTTAATAGCAGTAGCTCAAACGAGTCTATTAAGCTAGCAATAATTACCGAGCGGTGCGCTACCTCAGGACAGCGCGGCGGCTTCCCTTTCTGCCTCCCCCCCTCCCCCTGCCGGCGTAAGTATCGCATCGAGCCATCAACATTCCCGATTGGCGCACAATAATAATTTATTACCCCTTGTGTTGCGCGGCTCTTGCTCTAGTCCGCGCACGGCGGAAAAAAGGCGAGAAGAGAGGGCCGCGGGTGTCGTGACGCCGATGTCTCCGCCCCCTTTTCGACGAAAGCTCCGCTCCCCTCGCGGCCCCCGGACCCACGAACAAGTCCGCGCGCGCGCGAGGACCCCGAGACGGGAAGAGAAGATCACGCGCGAGATTAGATAGTGGAGCCGAGGCGGCGTTGCGCGCGCGTCTCTTCTCACTGCGGCTCACGTCGCTCCCAAGAGGCGCGAGGCGCGAATCTTCCTTTCGCTCCTCTTCCATTAACTGCCCAGTCGTAAAGATGATTTAAAGGGCAAAACTGGGAATTAGCCGCGCGAAGCCAATTGCAAAGGTTCAAATGAATCTCGCGGCGAGGCGAGGAAAGAACGCGCGGAAAAGTTCGTCCCCCGACGTTTTTATTTTTGCGCCTGGCGCGCGTCGCCGCTGCCTTCCAAAGCAATTTACATTCGAATAGCCCTCGAGCGGTTCTGCATACATTTTATTTCATTCTCGATTTTCGATTAATAAAAATGCCCGGGCATTCGGGCCTCTTTCTTTCCCTTAATTAGCGTCAAGCGTTCGCCCCTGAGTTACCGTCGCACTTGGTCTAATCAAAACGATTATTTTCATCGGCGAACCGGCCGGGACCACGAATTCCCGCGACAAATGCCCACCGGTCAATAAACAGGCCCCGGCCAAATGAGATTTCGATACGGGGCCCCTCCGCCGAATTGGGAGAGACGCGCGCCGAGTGACCTTTTATTTACACCCTCGTCCACCGTACGCGCTGCTCATTCGCGGGAATTTCGAGGCGGAGAAAGCAATGCAATTGGGAATGCGGCGGAGCATCACTCGAAAAATCGCCCAGAGTATAGGGTGCTGCTGCACGAGGCGACCGGCGCGTCGAATCGCCGCCTCCGATAAAACCTGCAAAATACGGAACTACTGAGTATCTGGGAATGGCTCGTAAACTGCCTGGTCCGCTCGATCCGATCGGCTCCCGGCCCTACTGCTGGAACCGAGTTTAGCTCGTGCATCGTCTTCTACCGTAAATATGGAAGACGCCCGATACCCTGCCGACTAAACGTTTCATTTTATAGATACATATTTTTTGTTAAAACGGTGGACGCCACAATCGTTACGCTTTCTTCCCTTAACGGCTTCATTAATTAACGGGAAAGAATCTTTTAATGTGTTAAAGAGCATTAAATGGTATTAAAAAAGTAAATTTTAAAAATAACAATTAGGATATATTAAGATTCATGCCGTGAATAAAGAGGCGCGTAAAATTTAGTAGAGTCGCTTCAATAATAAATCGATGAATAATTCAAGAATAAAAGAGCGTGTAGCATTTATAAAGCCCATTTACAGACGAGCGATAAAAGGCATTAAGAAAAAAAAGAGAGAGAGTGAAAATTGACAGTGAAAGAAGAGGCAAATTGAATTCCTCCCGTTGCTTATTTTTGCTGATCTCTTCTAAAAAGAATGCGAGATTGAATTTGTCGCTAAAGATGAAAGAAAAATCGAGCCACGCTAGCCTTCGATTTGTACACACATATACAATCTCTCTTTCTCCCTCCTCAACATATTTTCCCTCATTCTCGCTTCTTCTCTCTCTTTCTCTGGCTCACTGCACCTCTTTCTTATACTCTCTATCCGTTTTTTCGCTCTTCCAGCACGACGTGGAATCGTAGCGGCACAAGGTGAAACTATAAGCTCGGAGGAGAACGCGCGAAAAGAGGCCGCGGTAGAACGCCCCCGTCCGCGCGTGCGCGCTCAAGAGAGGCCTCTCCTCGAGGTACGGCGCGCCGAGTGCATAGCAAAAACTTTAATCGCACGCTCCGACCATAAAAGCTCGCCAAGAAATGAGGTAACAACGCGCCCAAAAAAGCCTATGCCCGCGCGAATGTTTTATGCCCGACCGCAAATGCAATCTACGCCGGGGGGAACACGACGAAAGTCGACACTCGCTGACGGGCCCCACGACCCGCCGGACGCCAGGAAACGCCGCCGCCGCCGCCGCTCCCGTCACAAATGCATCGCGTACATACACCTCGTCGGCCCCCGATGCCTCATGCGCACACATACACGTAAGGCCGCCACGCAAAAACTCCCATCTTTTTACGCCGGCTCCGCTCGATTTCACATCGGCGGCTCACCTGCGCGCCGCAATTCTTTCCTACTTGCATAAACTGATTCTAATTGATAAATATCTGCGGATGGAGGTCTACTCTCGGAGCCAACGGTGCGTATCCAACGACTTCTTTTTTTTTTTTTTTTGTTGCCGTTTTCCCTTAAAAGACATGAAAATGAAAACGAGCTTTCTAATTAAATTCGCTGCACTGTTCGGCTAATAGTGCAAAGCGCTGTGTAACGTTTCGCGATGACGATGATTCCGCAACAAGCCGCGGCGCGCACTTGAGCGCGAGCCCCACTTACTGCTGCCTAATGACGGGAACGAAGTAAAACGACGCAAAACTCCGGAGAGCCGAGATAAGCCGGGAAAGCTCGCTGTCGTTGGCCAAGAAATAAAAATTATTCAGAAAACCAACAAATAAACTTGTAAATTTCATAAAATTTTTTTTATAAAATTATTTACGCGTTAATACTGTATGAATTTTTATAAAACTTAATCTTATAAAAATAGACTTTTCAAAGAATTCGCATAACTCTTATACACTTTTCTAATATAAAACAGGTTTTACGAAATCTTTAACAAAATTTTTCACGGGAGAATAAGGAGGCTATATTGCGATTCTAAAACAATACACCTGTGAGAATGCTGACCTTTGTCTCGAAGATAGTCTCGAGGAACGTTTAAAAAATTTTTCAGTAGAATCTTTACGCTCCTTCTCTGTGCACTGCGGAGGGTCGTCTGTTGCTCGCAAGCGATTTTCTGCCCTCGGGCTTGATCAATTGCGAGAGCAAACCGCAAAATGAAGCTGGAACGAAATGAAATAACATGAGGAGTTACAGACGGCTAGGTTACCGAGAGATAGCCAACCTCGGCGACGCTTCTTTCCCTACCTGTTTACCCTGAGGGCGAAGTGCCATTTACGCACGGCTATTATTTCCCGCTCGAGTGGAGATTTCGCGGGCAAGAGCATCGACTCATTATTGAGAAGTAAATCTGACAGAAAAACTGGCCGTGTTTAACCGAGCCAAAAGCTTCGGGCGGCGGTTATTCGCAGCGACATTAAACTGCATTGTGTTTCAACGAGATATTTCTAATTGATTTTTTACTCGGATTAACGGAATGAGAAACTGGCGGTCGAAAATCGACATTTTCTTTATTATTTTAGACTGGAAGCAACATTTTAAAATAATCGCTCTGTATTGGAGAAAAATACTTGAAAAGATTTTTCGTTGATCTGCAATATAATTGACAAATTTCCTTTTAATTTCTTCCAATTTATTTTATACTTATCCTTTACTCGCTTGATGTGACCTTTTCTTAATTAAACTGTTTGATATTTATTGTTGTACCGAAGTTTGTAAATAAGATTTATTAATTACGTATAGCTATTTAAGAAACTCGAAAATAAAGACGCTACTGTGCAATGCAATGCACGACTCCTGCAGTAGAAGTAAACAAAACTTGAAAATATATTCCCGATTGAACGCCGGCACAAGCATAAGGAAATGCAGACAATTTGCACGTAGCTTGTAATGGCGCGGAAAAGTAGAAAAGTTATTTTGCATAAACAAAGCTCGTCGGACATAAAGTCTGGTAACGGGCTTAAAGGTAGCTAAAATACAAATGATTTCCGGGCATGCGCAGCACCTCGTCGTCCCAATATATCATTCAATTAGCGGCGCATGAATATGCGCGCAAAAGCTCCACGCGCACGACTCTCGCCGAGGTCTCTTTGCTCGCTCGCCCAGCGCCCATTACACAGCTGTGAACCTTTCAACAATTATCGACGAGGTGTCTTGCCCTCGCGCGCACTTCCATGTAGCTTTCGAAACGGATTCGCGGAGCGCCAAGAGCTGGGAAGGGCTATATACGGGAGTAGTGTTAGACGAAGAGAAAGAAAAAGAGAGAGAAAAGCGAGAAAAAAAAAGTTCGAGGGACCGCTTCTGCGACTCTGCAGCGATTCCCGACGACCACCGAGAGAGAGAGAAAGAGAGAAGGAGAAAAAGAGAGCGAGAATCTGAAGAAGCGCGTCAGAGAGTACACAGGGAGAGCCGAGGGTACATACCACCTTCGCGACTAATTAATGAACGTTGCTCCGATCAATTTACATTTTACGAAGAGACCGCGAGCTCGCGCCCCAGCAACAGCTACTGACTGCATCCTATAGGAGACATGCTCTCCGCTCCTCTCGTTCTCCCCTCCTACCGAGCTTTGGGGTGTGAACTTGAGGCGAATGCGCGCCGAGCTTCGTTAGTACCTCGCGCATGCCCACGTACGAGCCTCCGTGTAGTCGTTGACGTCCTCTACCCTTACCTCAAGACAAACCGAAAAAATGACGGCAAAAGAAGAAAAAAAAATTATTCTATTCTCTACGCATAAACCAGCGAAAAAGGCCGTACAGGCAAAGAAAGATACATTGAGAGAACTTTTAAAATGAGATCAAATTTCGTTATGAAAGTTTTTATCTGTTGATAATGAATTTATTACTGAACAAAGGGGTAAACAATTTTCTATAAAATTCTTCGTAAAGAAGCATAAGAATCCCGAGTGTGTTGTAGCTTCGAAGAGAAGGAAAAAGAGATGAATTGATGCCTAATAATTGGTAGCTGCGAAGAATGAAAAAATTCCAATGACAAAAGCGTCATTCAGAAATGAAATACTTCTCATATTGCCCCGACCCTCGCCGTCACAAGCCAGATGTGCTCGCGGGAAAGTAAATTTGAAGGGATTGATCGACAGAGCACTACGTGGCTTAGCAGGTTTGACAATATAGCGCAGCGGTGCAGGTACGATATTTTTTGAACTTTGGCCTTTCTTTTGCTGGCTGTTACGAGCTTGCGCTACTTTTACCGGTATTACAGCTTTGTACGGAGGAGAGCGCGGTTTGCGTTTATGAGCACGCACGAAAAATGAAATATACCGGTGCGTCAATCAAAAGGGAATGAGAAAGGTCCGGATGTGAATTCAATAAATGTATCCTCAATAACCGTCGTTAAACCCCGGGCAGCAACGCTATCGGATCGCGTACAATACAATTAGACCATAATTTTCTGATACATTTTTTTCTTTTCTCCAAATCATCCGTAACGGAGCTCGTGCTGCTTAGATGCCGACTGAACGAGGTCATCGCTTTAATACTGTTAAGTTTCTCCATATAGCTACAATTATTTCGCCGGATTGTTAAACAATTTTCATTTTGTTAGATAATTTATTACCAAAATTAAAAAATACGTATTTAATTCTGGTGATATGCAAAGGTAATTGGTTTTGGCGATAGTCCTGACTTGAGAGAGGGAAAATTTAAGTCATTAAAATAAAGGTGAATTTTTTAAATTCTAGTATGAAAATAAAACATGTAAACGGGAACGTTTCATTGCTAGTAAATAAAATTATTTTTCTGCCATTAGGTTCAGTTTCGCAGCGCTTCTAGAAATGCGATTATCTGCATAATGACTGGCGAGGAATTAATACCGGCGCTCACCTCAACACAGTTATCTCATCCGACTAGTTATGCTAAAAAAGAAATAAAGAGATTTGTCTTTGTAATTGGTGAAATGCCAAGGAAATTGTGGCTACTCTCCGCGCGCAAAAAAGCAGTAACAATACAAATTGCATAATTGAAGAAAATAAGCGAGGGCTTAAAAGTTATTCTCCCACGTAATTCTCGAGCTGCGGGTAACTGCGGGCACCGGGGAGAAAGAAAGACTTAAATGGAATGAGCACGACATTAGGCAAGTCGTTTCTCTTCCTTACACCTCGCGATTAGCTACGCCGCGCGATCCGAACGATTTTGTCGCGCGCGGTCGGGGGGATCCGTCTTTCTTTTTCTTTTTTCTTTTTTAGCGCGGGTGGTCGAAGAGTAGACCCACGAAATTCAAAAGATCCCGATCCACACCGCAACGCACATCGGAAAATATTATAAATGCTCGTTCTTCCGTCTGAAGGGGAAACAAAAATTCCTCTCACGTGCAGTTAATAATTTTCATCTGATGAGTCCCACCGTACGGCGCATTATATACTCCGAGTGAAAATTATAACTTTTAAATGAGCGGGTACGAGAGTAACGAGAGTCCTATTTACTTTACAAAATCGTCGAGCGGAGTATAAAAAAAAAAATCGTCCCGAGGAATAATTGAATGTTCATCGATAAAAGTCCGACGAGGCAATAATCGCTGCGCCCACGTAAAGGAGGCATCAGTAGGGGGCGAAGCTCGTAAACGCGCCGATTAAGAGGTAAAATACCGCGAAGTTGCGGACACGCATCTTGCCGCGGAACCGAGAAAATCCTAGATGATAACCTTGTTCGCGTACGTGCCTGGGCAGGAAGAATGCGCCGGAGTGCTTCGATCGAAAGGAGGGGCGGCGCGCCATCCCTGCCTCGACATTCCACTCCTAATCGTGATAATTAAATCTTAACCTCCGGAATTAATGACGCTTGACATCGCGGGTTTATCGTCGGATTATTGCCGGGTCCTTTCAGTGCCTGCACCTTTTAACGATGGCCGAGTAGGCTGCGTTGCATTATGGGCGCGTGGCCGGCTTTAAAGGAGACTCGAACCTCGGGCCAATTATTGTTTCATCGAGGCAATTATTGCTCTATCTTTATGCGCGTCCACGTATGCCCGGACCTTACTAATTTATATCATTGCTCGGATTTCCTTGCGGTTTCCAATTGACGTCGTGGCGCGCGCTGGAAAACCGATGATATTCTGCTCTTTTTTTTTTTCAACTTCTTGGACTTTCTCTTGCCGCACCGCAGGCGGCAAAGTAAATAAGTCCTGTTATTGCGATCTTATTTTTTCGCCGATCCCTTTTATGCGAGCGCATAATGTGCTGTCGAATATACCTCTGAAAATAAACTCATCCGCCCACGAAGAAGTGCCTGGACTTCTTGTACAGGTTGTATAATTACGCCGCGAAAAAGGAGAGGAAGGGCAAAAAATCTAGATATACATATAAAAGCAGCATAATTAGCGGTTACTTGATTATGCATTATGAATCTACTTTAATTCGTCATATCAACCTTACTATCCAATGAGAAACGATTATTAAGTGGATTAATTTACACGAGCAGTCAGTATTGGCTTTTATTTCAGAATCGCGTGATTTTATATAGTTATTAGCAATTGCATTCGAAAAACATAATAATTGTAGTAATCGTTCAAAAAACTCAAACGAAAACACTCTATAAAGTAAAAAAGAACGAAGTCATTCAAAAACAAGTCAAGTGTTGTGTTAGCGTTTTATCGGCGACAATAAGAAGAAATGCTGAAAGAACAAAGGCGGAGGTAGATGACAAGAGGGATTCGCAGCATGCGTTCCAGCACGGGGTATCGCAGTTTCACATTATATGCGCCAGCGAAAAATCGCACTACTTTCGAGGCTCGAGGATGGTCGCAAGGAGAGGAGAAGGCGGCGGCAGCAGCGAACGGAAACAGTCGAGCGGGACACACAAAGAGGCGCATCAAGCTCTCGGCGACTCCGGAGAGAGAAAGAGAGACAATTGGAAAAGTTTAGGCTTTTATTTTTCGGCCGCGGCCGTCCAATTACGCGTTCCGGAGCTGTCCCGGCGATATTCGCATATATGGCACGCGACGGCGATCTCCGCTCAGGCGCATATTAAATCGTGATCCCCCATTTATATGCGGCGTAAGCAATAAATCGCTCGGACTCGCGCGGGCTGCGGGCGGCTGCAGCGCTCCTCGCGATTGTGTTTATCGAATTCCGCGGGTGAAAAGTTTTGTCGTCGCGCGAGCCGGGCTATAGCGGCCGGGGCGCGCGGCGATCCTTATCAGCCCGCGCGCGACTCCGGCTCACGAGCCATTGTGAGCTCAAATCGTGATTTTAACTCGTTCGCTCGTTCGCTCCCCCCTCCCCCAGCCGTCCGACGGTTCCTAGCCTTCTCAGGCTCCACCTGACTTTAAGCTCCACCGAGACTGCTACCGAACTGCCTCATGCCTCTCTTGCTTATCTTTTACCGACGTACCGAAACACGTGAAATGCAGAAATTATAATCTTTCATTTGCGATTGCGCTGGGATGTGTTTGCGAATCTGAGAAAATTAAAGGATCGTGAAATGGCTTGAAAAACTCCGTCCTCGCGGGGACTCTTATTATATGTGCAATAAAGGGCATATCGTGTCCTTGGATTTTCATCGGGACAATAAAAGCCTATGAAAAGCGAGGGGACTCTTAAAAGAATTAAGTGCCACCATAAGGTATTAAGAGTTGCTAATTAGAGAAATAATGGCGTTTACGCATGGGAAAGGTGTTGATCGCAAGAAAGAATAGCCCTCGGCAGTTGCCTTGGTAGCACCCGCTGTAGGCGGTTATTTATGCGCGTTTATACTGCAATTTTATCTGGAATCCCGATCAATTCTTGCAGTATTTAAGTTTTTTAAGTGAAAATTTAACATTTTGGGAAATATACCATTTGAGATTATTGTCCTTTTAATTTGAAATAGAGTAATAAAAGACACGTGAATACACTATCCTGTGAAAGTTCAAGCAGCTGGTTTATCTATAAGCTTCATCGGACAAACGATACTTGTACAGGTAACCAGATATCCCTTAACTTTCTGAGTAACTAATTATACTAGACTTTTCTCGTTTGCTTCTCCAAATACACTGTCACGTTATTTAAACGATCCACAAAATTACAAGTACCATAGTATTTACATTACATACATACATGCATACATACATTTGCAGTAGTTTTTCGAAAAATTCCTCTTCAAGCTCTTCGAGCACAAATGTATGCTCTACATTAAAAACCGAGAAAAAGAAGCTTTTTAGCGATACAAAGCTGCAAGGGAAAGCAAAAAGAGACGAACGAGTGTATCTCGACGAAATGCTATATGCAAGAAGTTCCTCCATAAAGAGCGAGAGAGCACGGATCTCACGACACCGGAACGTAGTAGAAGCAGCGCAGAGACACAGGCGCCGAGGCGGAGGTGGAGTTTAAAGCGCGCTCGCAAAAGCCGGAGCCAGCGTGGAATACGAGAGTGAGAGAGAGAGACAGAAAGAGAAAGAGAGAGACAGAGCGTGCACAAAGAGCGCGGCCTCTTCCCAGGGGAGGCGGCCCTCGGCCTTGGGGACGACGCGTCCGCGCGCATTAAAGATAGCGCGTCGCGAAGCGAGGAAGCGCGAGCTCGCGCGGTGCCCTTTTCCAGAGCGCTCGGGCGACGCGTAATAAACCGTGCCCCGTGCCTTTGCCGGCGGCCGGCCGCGAAACGGATATATCCCGGCGAGCGCGGCCCTTCGGGCCAGGGAGAATCGCGATTCTCCCCGGCGACGACTCTATCTGCCCGGCGGAATGCGGAACGGCCGATCGCGAAATCTGAATCGCAAACACCGGATATCATTGGAATCCCCGAGCGCCGATGAGGCAACCTACTGCATTGTGCAATCTTGATGATTTCGGAGACTGCCTCACGACTTCTGTTTACCTCCGGCTTCGCTCGGCTACTTCTCCTGCGCCTTTCTCGCGATTTTCGCCGCTCTCCCGTTTAATGTTTAACTCTGCGGCTTTTTGCTGCTCGCGCATTGATTCGTCGATCTCTTCGCATTGTGCCGCCTTCACTTATTCTGTGTGTTAACGACTTTTCACGTGTAATGTCTCACTTTATTTATTTCACATTTTAATATTTAGACGGAAGATATTATAAAACAAATTGTAAAAGAATTTAATCAGAATATCTTAATTAAGATATTTTGATAACGTTATATTATATCCTTATGTGAAAATAAACTGCTGAAAAAACTATTTACAAATCTTCCAATTTCTTAATTATTTGCAAAATTGTTTGAAGCATACAATTCTACATTATAACAACACAATATAGTAAACCGACTATTTTATTACCTATCAATTTAAATATTTGATTGACGCCAGGATCTCTTGAAATAACACAAGGTCCTCCATTAAAACCGTTAATTAACAAACACTTATTTATCGTTCAAAGAACATTTCGCTCAGGTTTTAAACATATTAATTTGTTTAGAACAAGTCGCCGGAGCCAGCAGGATGTACCTTCGCGAGCGAGTGAACTTGCCGTATAAAAAAGCCGATAAGTGCAACTCAGGCTGGTTAAACAAGCTGCGCAAATAATGTACATCGAAGAGGTCGGCGGGAGAGCAGTATATACGAGTATAAGGCGAGCGCCGCGGCGGAGTAAGTGAGGCTAACGTTTTACAACGCGTACAACGTCGCAGCGGCGCGGCCCGAAATGAGCGTACACGTTATATACCAGGCGCGCGCGCGTCGTAAGCCCGTAACATCTTCCTGCAACGTAATAACGAATCAGAGGGAATCGCGAGTCGCGCTCGCGGAGAGTAGACAAGCCACGGACGAACGTCTCATTAAGCGCCGGGCATTTCGCGCTGCGAAGAGCTGCGCATTATATACGGCCTCGCCGACACTTATCAATGCTCGAAACGCCGCGCCATCCCTCCCCCGGCTGAACCGCCGGACAATGAGAGCCCGAACTCAGGAAGTCCCCGGCGCTCTAATTAGCCTTGACAATAATTAACATAAATACCAGTAGCTTACTTGGGCTCGCGTCCCGGGGCCGAAGATCCCCGCGCACGATTCCACGGGCTTATCGGCCGATTTCGAGCTAATAGGCACGGCCCTCTTCCTCCTCCGAGCGTGTACCAATGGGAGAAAGAAAAAGGGGGAGAAGAAGCGAGGCTCACCTGCAACAGAGAAAAAAAAGAGAATCGAATTAGCGGGTCAGTTGGTATAAGAGCGCGGTGCGCGGTGTACCGTGTGTATTAGCCACTTTGCGCTCATATCTAATTGTATGCGTGTATCGGGTAAACGCCGCCTGCACGAGCACGAGGTATATGCGCTTTTTTTCAAGCCGGCGAATCTTATCAGCTGGACTATTTATTTCTCCGGTGCAGGCCGCGCGCCGAGATAGCGAATACGCTCTGCATCTCTCTCTCTCTCTCTCTCTCTCTCTCTCTCTCTCTCTCTCTCTCTCTCTCTCTCTCACTTGGACTCGGACTCTTTCTGCTGTGAGAAAGAGCTGCTGGCCGACCTTTTTTTGTTGCTCTTACCGATTACTCGAGCGCGCCGCACCGGAACTTGACGAATGTATCCCTTTATTCAATGAGGCGTCGCAAGCACTTCTAGATATTTCCAACTTGTTTTGCAATTCCTTCGGAGCTTTTTAACTGTTGGGGTAACAGCTATTTTCATAAGTGCGAAACTTACCTACGTACATAAAATGTTCTTACACTCGCGGAAAAATAGTTTTAGCGAAAGTAACGGTTGTCTTTTTAGAGTAGGGCAAACTGGTACTGCGATATAAATTGTACTTTAAATGTCCTAGTACATTTACACTAATTTTTACTGCAAGGCAGTTACTTTTGGAGTAAATTATTTTTCTCCGTAAATCTTACGCGTTGAACGTGATCAGTATTAAAAATACATACATTCCAAGTTTAATTCTTAATGGGAAGTACTTAATAGAGTCATTTTATAAATTGCTTTATTAACTACTGCCTTAGGAGCGTGAGTTTGAAAGAATTCAGAGGGGAGTTTCTGTCTTGCTCTGTGCGCCAACTTTATAAGCGAGAGCAGGAAATTGCCTGATATCAGGAATTTATCGTAAAATAATTAAGTTGGATGCTGCAAGGTTCAAGTGCGCTGCGTTGCTGAGCTATTTCGCTACATTTATACGGGACGCTTTGTCAAATGCTTGCCGAGTGGAAGGAGGAAGTCAAACAATAAGCTTTTTTACGGCCGCACACAATGAGCGGAATAATTTTAGATAGTGCATCTGTTAAAAATGTAATAAGGCTATTTGTAAGCAATTAAATTAAGAACAACTCACATTCTCAAGATTCTTAACTATGATGCATTGTCAAGACTTTTTATGAAGGGCACTCGTTTCAGGACTGTAATATATTTTAATTTAAAGTCAGCGCACGGCATAGGGAATTTTAATTAAAGAATCAGTGCACGGCCCTAGCACATTTTAATCAAAGAGATTCGTGTGCTGCAGGATATTTTCACCTTGGAAATTAATAGTTACATAGTAACGTTGCAGTTTTAAATTTAAAGTCACGTAAAGCGCGAAATTTTATAGTTCCATATGTAGGTATTAACATCCACAAAATTCATTAAAAACGCTCGGAAATGATAAGAAATTATTTATTTAATTTAATAGACATCCATGGCCTTCGCGTAACTTTCCGGCGTACATCAGGGGAGACGCGTTGGCGTCGAGATCCGAGCAAGAAGGCCAATCTCCGGTGGCTCCGTGTAAGGATGAGACCTTGGGACAGCTGGCAGCGGAGAATAGGGTAGGCGGGCCGAGGGACCGAGGGCAAGCGGGACGGGAAAAGGAGTAGCAGCAGCAGCAGCAAGAGGCTCATTAGCCTACAGCGTCGCTAATGAAAGCTCGTTACTCGGGTGCATGCCCTCGGCTCTGACTTAGTATTTGCGTGCGCCGCCACCCTCTTTTCCCGTCCTCCCGGGGTGCAGTCGGCGACAAACTCCGCAGCGCAGCCTCCGGCGGAGCGGGCCGCGAGCGCGCCTCTTATCTCCCGTGCGCGGATCTGACTTGATTGGGTGCGAGGTACAAGCAGATCCTCGCGCGCGAAAGACTCTTCCAACAACTGAACGACCTTCGATCCCTCCCTTTCTTCTCGCCGGCATCCTCGCCGTGGCTGCGGGTGTTATACCTTCCCCTCCCGCCCAGCGCTAGCGAAATTAATGCTAACGAAAGCGCCGGCACTGGTTCGTCGAGGAATCCTTTTGTGTTAATTAACGCTCGCTTCTTTATTAACTTTATCTTTTCCCTCGAATTTTCCACTTTGATAGTGCACTCTAATTCGAAGAAGAGAAAGGAGGCGTTGAAAGTGGATTTAAAACACTGCGAGAGATTTTAATGCGGGGAAACGAAACTTGCCTTGAAAAACTCGAACGAATTGATATGAGATCTCTTCTGGTCAAGTTGCGCGGCAAGAAATAAGCGTCGGCAATTTTTGCAATAAAGTACTATTTTTGTAGATATTTGAGAATCTTGTATTAACCAGAAGGAGTGGAGAAAAAAAAGACTGGGACATATGTTAACAAATATATAATCAAGATATAAAGATCAACTGCCGGAGACGCCGTTTTCTTTATTCTTTACAAATCAAAAGTTTTAAGAAAGGGCCTTGTACGATTTCCACAACAATGATGCAAAGTATGTCTGTCCTGTTAAATATGCAAAAGGATCCATTCAGCACTGTCGGAGAAAAATGGTTTTTACAATTTTTTAACCGAGGGTTTTTTAACCAACTTTTTTTTACCATGATTATTAATCAAAACGCTTGAAAATTTAATTGGATATTCTTTGTTTATTTTTTTGGCTAAATTGCGTGGAATTTTTTTTTTAAATAAAGACGACAATGCACATCGAGGCGGAGAGCATCGTTGTCTCGCACATCAGTACAATTGTAGCCCGTCTACAATCAAGCAAAATCAGGGGAAAATATTTTTCGCAGTGGGGAAAAGCCTTTTCGGCGGGCCTTTGTCTTGGACGAGAAAAAAGGAGACCGGGGCGGAACTCGGTAAGAATTACAAAAGAAGGCCGCGTTTTCTAGCCTGGGCGAAAATCGCAAGATGAAAGGCGCCGCTTAGGAGAGGGTGGCACGCAGCCTCTTTGCACCTCGGCGGCTTTACGGCCGCAGTAAGTATACCCAAATCCCAGGCCGCGCCATAAAATCCTTCTTCGCGGGCACTCGAGGAGGCCGCGCGCGCGCTCATCAACTGGTCGCGTCCCGAGAAGTTACACTTTTTCCCCTCTTGTTTTGAGGCCTCGCCTCATCAGACGAGAATTTACGCACCTTTTTCGTTATCGTCATTCTTCCACCAGGTTCAAACGGCTTGACCGCATCGAGGCGCCGCTTCGCCCCTGCGGACGTCTGTTTGAACACGTGAATGAGCGATAAGAAAAACAAAGTTTTTACGACCACTTCGCTCTCCGCAAATACCAACTTTCTTATACGTGTTTTTTTTTTCCAAAAAGGCAAATGTTTGCTTTTTTAATACTCTTTGGCCCGCAGTAAACTTAATTTGGATTCTGCGTGGATTAGCTTGACCGAGCGAATCGCCACCCCTCGTGGTTATTTTCGTAAAAATTGAAATTGCAAAAGAATTAGCAGTTAATAAGTTTTAAAAAGACATTTAAAGAAAGATGACGGTACACTTTGCACCTGGAATTCTTCGGTTGTGAAAATCTCGTGGGGAAGAGGGAGGGAGGGGGAGAGAGAGAAAGAGAGAGGAAAAAAGGTGGCATGTGAAAAAAAGCGAAGATGGAAAATGGAAGGAATGCGCGGGAATTACTGAGTTGGCTCTTCAGAGCGAGAGAAAGGGGAAGAGCAGGGAACGGCTGTAAAGAAAAGAGGTTTGCTCGGTAGGCCGCGCGCGCGATGAGCCAGCGTCGGACGTTATTAGTCCGAGAAGATGGCGCGCGGCTTCCTCGGCGAAACCCGACTTGGCTCCCACCGTATTATTACGCGCAAAATGGCTCATTATTATCATTATTATTTCATATTCCTCGAGCTCGCTCAAGAGCATCAAAGAGCAAAACAAGCGCGAAATTAATATAAATAAAACTTGAAAAAATGCAAGCGAGCGAGCGAGAGAGAGAGATGAGGCGAAAATTCAAGGAAACGAGTGAGGGAGAGAGAGAGAGAGATGGACAAGCCGAGAAGTGCAGAGAAGTCGAGTGCAGATGAGGGAGAAAAAGTAGAATTCAGCCGAGCAAATTTTCGTACGCGGACAGATTTGAGTATAGCGGCCGGCGCGCGCTCGCGACAAGGGGACTGGCGGAGCGAGGCAAGGCACGGGGGGAAAAGGGGGGGGGCACGCCACGAGCATTAACAATAATTATTGGTTCGAGCCTACCCTCTGTCCACGATCTTTCGAATCTCGAGATCGAAGTGAGATCAATTACGGCCGTCCGATTAACCCCGGCTCGCTTGATCGAGTGCGCGCGCGCGCGCAAAGAGGAGCTCCCGCGTGTATACATAAACACCGACGCAGCTGCTCCCTTCTCCCTCGGATGCTGCGCGGTGCACTCGCCCACGTGTTTTGCATCCTCCTTCCTCTAGGTGGCCGGCGATGCTTGATGCGCGCACGAAATCTTTATCGTTATTGCACGTCGGGGGGGCGCGCTTAAACGTGCCTTTATACGCGAGCGAAGCTTTTTCCAAAAAGCTCGCCGGTTCCAGATGCATTCTTCCTCGTGCACCTGCGCCACAAAGTGCCTCGGTAAACTAATAATGCCCGCTGATAATGGCTTCTAATATACGAAATTACGTGACTTCGTAAAGGCGAGCTGCCTGATGGAATTTCGTCCTCGCGCTTGCTTCTTATTATATATATCTTTTACGATTTTTTTTGCAAACTTTTATACACTGCATTGTATATATATAAAGTATTCTTTAATTATATACACTTTTACTATAAAATCTCTCTGCTATTACAGATCACGTGTTAATTAAAAAGTAGTTTTACTTGTCGATAGTATACATTTTTCACGTAAAAGTTGATCGTTCCCATCGTTGCACGCAAACATTTTCGATAATGGTGTAAGAAAATCTATTATAAAAAAAAGTCAGAAAAGCGAGAGATAATTATGCACACAGTGGAATAATGCAGCACGCAACGCGGAGTAGCCAGCAGTCGAGGAATGCCGGCGAACCTCTCGAGAAGGTCCGTTATAAAGTCGAGCGGAGCCAAAGGAAGAGTTCGGCAAAATAAAAAATGGAATAGGGAGCGTTATGATTGGTCAGGTCAGTAACCCAGCCGCTAGATGAGGCTCCGCGATAGTCGTCCTTCGCCGCAGCAAAACCCGCACACAGTCTCTCTCTCTCTCTCTCTCTTTCTCTTGCATACACATACAGACGCATGAACTTACAAACACACACACACGCACATCTTCTGCGAGTGTATACATTCACCAAGGAGAGGACTTTGGAAGATGCGTACGAGGAGATAGGCCTTTATACAGGTATAATCCGGGGCTCGATTGCAGCGGCACCCTATGGCAGAGAGAGAGAGAAAGAGAGAAAGATAGAGAGGGAGTGAGAGCGAGGCGCAAGAGGAGTAAAAAGGACGTTAGAGAGAGGCGAGTGAAGGAAGGTAGTCGAGCGCGGAGGAAGGTGCTTATACCTACCCCCATAAATTGGCCGTGCGATACTTTACGACGCAGCGCCGCCCCGTGTCATTATCGCGTACATGTGAGCCGCGGAGAGGGGGGCTAAGGGAACGCGGGATTGCCGCGCTCTCTCGGCTTACGAAGGGAGTGCAAGAGCCGCGCGCCGTTTAGGCCGAGGCATTTTTCCGCGGCGCTCCCCGCGGCATCTTTTCCGAATCTTAACGACGCGCTACCGCGAGAGGTGCAGGCGCCCCGCGCGCCCATAAGTGCCGGTACCGCAAGCTTTCGGCATGCGGCTCTCTCTCCCTCTCTCGTGGCGAAATTAGCCCCCCCCCCCCGCCCCCTCCGTCCTTTTAACGGTTCAACGTCCGAGCGCTAATTGTCATTTCCAGACGCGAGCGTCCCCTTTGTCGCGGCGGAAGAATGCGGGAGGAGCAGCTAATTAGACCGCCGCCGCGAACGTCTAAATAAAGAGCCGATAAAACACCTCCCCCGGCGACGAACTCGCATCTCTCCCTCCCTTCTTTCTCGGAAATCGCACTCGCGCGGACAGGGCCGAGAGTCCCGATTAGCGCCCGACGTAATGACAGTAATGGCGCGGCGCGTCGGCTTTATCGCGCGTTCCTGCGCCTCGGATGAGTCACTCCCGCCGAGGAAAACGAGAAGCTCATATAAATTAAGAAACGGCCGGCGGTGGCAAGGAGCAGGGATTTTTTTGAAAAAAAAAAGAGAGAGAGGGAGAGAATCGATCGAGAGAAGCTCGGCGAGTGTCATGCGAGGCGTCAACGAATGTCCCGGCGCTCGACAGGCGCAGATCGCGCGCGCGCATGCAGGGCCTCGCCGCTCTTCTTTTCCTCTCTCTCTCTCTCTCTCCTCTCTCTTTGGCGCTGGCCATTGGAGCGCTCGCGCCGCCCAGCATTCATTCAGGAGGCGCGTGCGCGCTAACGCTTTTTACCGACAACTTGTCACCAGGGTGATTTGTCTCGGCGCTCGCCTGCATCAGCGAGGCAAAAGAAGGCGAAAGAACGAGGGGCGGCGCGAGGGGAGGGGAAAGGGGAGAAAAAGCGAAGGGTACCGCGTGTGCTTGCAAGCAGATACTCGCCGGTAAGCCGAGAACCTGTGAACAAGTGACTCTATCTCGGCGCTAGTAGGACATATCGGATTACGTGTTTTGCATCTCTCGGGAATTCTCATGGCGAGGCGAATGAGCGAAGAAGTAGAAATCAAGGGGGGGGGGAGAAAATAAGAGATAAACTGTATCCGCTGCTTTTATTTTTGCGCGAGGTGCAAAAAGGAAATCCGAGATCGAGACGCGCCGATAGAGGAAAGCTCGCCGAGGAAACAAGAGAATATCGACGATTAAGTAATAAGCGGGGAAAATTGAGAAGCCCGAGCCAGGCGGATACGCGCGCGAATATAATCGTATCAAGTTGAGCGCGCCGAAGTGAGATCTCTCCGACAAGCCCCGCTTTCCAAACACTCGAGGGAGAGCCTGTACACTCTCAGGCGCGAAGCGGGAGATTTCTGCATTGTACTTACCCCCAAAGAGAACGGGAGCGCGTTTAACACTTAGCGGAGCTTTGAGGGCCGCTCTTCTCTCTGCCTGCATACATATACAACGTAGCAGTGGCTTTTAATAAATGAAATAAGAGGATCGTACCGCGAGAGGGACTTTGCAATAATTACAGGGGAGAATCATGAGTGGCGGTGGCTGATTCGATCTATAAAGCTACGCGTCTTTCGGCCGATTCTCCATTTCGAGCGCAGCTCTTCTTCATCACTCGCGCGGGAGTCACTCCCCTATCGCTTCTTACACCTATATACATCGAGCGAGTGCGCGTCCTCGGCAGAAGCACCCGCCTAAAATGCAGCGCGATCCGCTTCCTCGGTGCGTCTATATATATATATTTTTCCGAGCTTTATTGCAGCCATAATGGGTGATTGAGACCTGCGTCGTTGCGGCGCGCGCGCTCCTTTTTAATCGAGCTGGGCGTTCGATTTACGACGCGCAATTTCACTTTCGACCTTTCGTGCCGAGCTCTGGAAAAAATTCACCGAAATTCCTCCTCGAGGAAGTCTCGAGGTGGGCCCAGGGACTCGGGAATAATTACAACGCAAATGAGAACGAGCTAAAAGTGCGCGCGAGATCCGGAAGCAGTTATCATAGCTTGTCTCGGTTGGATATTGATTGCCAGTAGGTAATTAAAGCTTCTACTGGCCGCGAGCCTCTCGCGAATTCAAGGCAACCCGTCGTACTCCCGATTCTCCCTCAAAATATATTAATGATAATGGCTTTCGCGTAAATCGAGATCAACGCCATTTCCTTGTAGAAAATTCATTTTCTGCCGAGCATCGCGCCGAGGAAAAAGAGAGAAGGATTCCCCCCCCCCCCACCTCCCCCCTGGCGCGGCTATATACTGCCGTTTTATTTTGGACGGTCGTTTTTTACGATGGCCGTGCGAACGTAGACACACGCGCTCTCGGCTAGTGGACGTGCGTGCGCGAAAATTAATGACTCTTTCCCGCGCGTACGTGAGAAACAGTCGAGGGGGGCACGGAGAAAAAGCGAGCGAGAGAGATCAGGAGTCGGGGGCAAAAATGAAGCAAATGGAAAAGAGATGTGGCGAGAAACGTCGAAAGATCGGCGCCGGATCATGCCTTGCGTGCGGAGCGCTCGCTCTACTCGGCATTTTAATTAATATTCAAGTCACGATTTTCATTTATAATTAAACAATAATGGCAAAATAATGATTTATTGCGGATAATTACCGGCAATTGCCAGGCGTAAATATTGTGCGAGCTGCAGCGGACCGAGTGATTTCGTACTTTCTATTCTGCTCTCCGGCGCTGATCAGTGTCAACCTAATCGTAAATATCGAAAATGCTTTGTTGGGATGAAAATATATGCGAGGCGAGGTCATTAATTATAAGTCTTTCCTCGCGTTTCTATCATCTCAGAAAGAATGAATTAGAAGAGTATTAATGATATCTAAATATAATATCTATAAAGAATGATGAAGGCATCAATGCGGCACACTTATATTCTAATTAATTTAATACAATTTATTTAATATTGGTTTAAAAGCATAATTATAAGCTTTGTTTATGTTAAATTACTGTTACAATTATTCTAAACACAGAGTGGCTGACTTTCAGCGGGCTATAAGTCTGCATCGTAAACACGAGAAAATGAGCAGCGGTGGACCATATTGCATTCACCTACCTCGTAAATTTTAAAAGTAAATAAATTATTAAATAAAATTTCTAGAGAAAAGATATATTACCAAAACAATATTTTCTAGTATAAATGTTCATTCTGCACAAATTACGCTGCTTTCGTGCTGAACAGATAAATATCATGCTCGCCCGACATTATTTTATTTATCGGTGCAAGAAATAAAAAGCAAGTCCATTAAAGTTAGATGAGCTTAAAAGAGAATAAAAAAAGCTTGAAATACTTAGAAAAAATAAAATCCACTGCAATGCGCTGGATGCAGCCTTCATATTTTTCGTGACGTCTTGCTCTCGATGGTGTAACTCGCGGTCACTACCCTCCTCTCTCTCTCTCTCTCTCTCTCTACTTGGTGTTATTAATTATTATATCGCTTGTTAATTAACGAGCGCAATCCGGTTGCCCGGAGTTTACAAGCAGACTCTATCCCGCCTCTTTTATTCTGTAATTTCTATCTCGTGCCTGCGTGTTAAAGTCGACCGACAGCGAGCGCGATTGTACCACGGACATTACGAGTATCTAATCAAGAAAAAATCTAATTAAATATCTAATGAACTTTATACCATTTAAACAAAAAGTATAAACTTTTTTTTATTAAGATCGAAGGAAAAATGGATATTGAAGAAAAAAAAAGTTATAAGAATTTCAATCTAATAAATTGTGAATTTATTTCATAATTGTAAGGATTCCTGGATCTTATTTAAATATGAATTGTTTCTACATATTTAGTACAAAAAAATGTTTGCCTCCATAGCTAGGTATGTTCAGAAATGTTATATAAAATCAATATTATACGTAGGTTAATATTAGCTCTAAAACGTATAAGATACGATTTACTTATGTTTTAATATTTGAAGATTTATACTATTTTATGAACAATTAACAGAGAGCTTGATTTGCAGGAACAATGCCCGCCTGATGCGAATTGGCGGATAATGGTCAGTTTCATCACTGACAAATCGGTGTAATCGCTGCCTGCGTACGCACTACCCTTTGCTATAATTACATAGGAGGACCGGTTGAGATTAAGGTCAGCGCCTCCCAAAAGAGACAGCCACGTGAAAAAATTCCGCGCACAAGTGAAGATTTAACCCGCCGGTTGTTCCGACTTTCAGCGAAACTAACCAACGAAAACAATAATTAGATCATTACCATCCTCTCCTTCCTTTCTCCCGTCCTAACTTTATTTTATTCGTTGCCAGTTTCTCCGAGCGACGCATAGAGGAAGAAAAAACAGGCGAACGGGAAACGTACTTTACGGTTCAGCGTTCGTTTTAAAATTGCACCGATATGCTAACTATTTCTACGGATGTACAATTAGATTCGTTTTAAATGCGCAGGTGTTGGGAAAATGAGCACCTGTCGCTTGGATTTTTCTTAAACTAATTATGCAACGCGAAATCGGACTTTCGAGCGCGTGGCGTGAAAATTATACTGTTATTTTTCTTAAAAAACAAATTCCGTTAAGATAATAACGATGATTGCATATTTTAGTATTGAAAATACTTCAATACTTTGACGGCCTGCTCGAATGGTATAATCGTTTCTTTATACACATTTCTAAGGATGTGAATTGCCAATGATAGCAGAAACGAAGTGAGAAAGGAACACTTTTTTTTGGTAGAGTGACTCCGAAAAATCGCTAAGAGTTTTTTTTTTCCGTGTAACGTAATATTCAATACAAGTACTCGAAGCAATAAGCGCTAGTCATGAATAAAATTTTTCGATGATTGACAGTTCAGTTCCTTCGGTTTTTCAAACTCCGCCTACAACGAATATACGCGCAACAAACACGAGTTGCCCGTCCTTTTTCACGGTCTCTCCTCAAACACGCCTAAAAGGCCAAATATTTAAAAGATCTTGCGCGATTCCCTCCGTCTTTCTCGGACGAGTAACTCATGTAAATATGGTCGTCGAGAAAAGATGATGTCGGCGAGCTTTTAAATCTCCGCTCTCCTGAACCTTATATCAGGCTCGATCGGTCGACCAAAGGCACGATGGTGCCAGCAGCTTTTTGCCGTCGGTGGCCGAGCCACAAACGTGACTCTGTCTCGGCTCTCCGCCTCCATAAACAGTGCCTAAGTACTTATTTAGATTCGCGTAACTCTCGAGGACGTGCCTCGGTAGTTGACTTTGACCGGCTTGTAAAGAAACCGTTTGTAGCCTCTTCTATATAGACAAGTTCAATATTCCTAGACGGAAACCTGTGCAATCACCAGTGAATCGATCAAGCAGTTCCGAAAGTTTTTTTTTCAATCAATGTAAGCACTCCTGCAAGTTTTAACACGAGTGATAAGAGTTTTAATGATTCCTCTAATCCGCTATTTCCTGGAAAACGTGTTAAAGCTTTGTGAATACATTTGCGTTTCCCTATCCCTCGGGCACTTTTATAGTCGAACATTCCAGATAAAAATCGGTTTAACACCCAATGCACACTCGGGAACGCGTGCATTCTCCGAGAAAAACTCTGGGCCGAAATTTTTCGAAAGCCTTATACGAGCGTGGGTCCATATCGTTTTATGTTTGCTCAAGGCTCATAAAAGCGCTGGGGAGCGCGGGGAAAAGACTAATATTATAAAAGGCTGGTCCTCGTTCTTCCAAAAACTTTGAGAGACCGCACGGGAGAGAGGGAGGGCGGACTTGGGTCTGTGTGCACTTTGTATTTGCAGATACGTGCCGACGGGGTTGTTGGAGGCTCGCCGAGGTCGGACCACCATAGCAACGGCAGGAAATACACGAGTTTGATCAGCACATCGCGCTGAAAGCGGGGCCTACGCTGCCCGCGCGACTGTACGCGGCGATAGCGTTGGAATTTCAATGTTCCTTCAAATCGGATGTGCACCCCCTTAACGCGTCGCTTTATCTACGGAATTCCGTCTGCTGAATGTGAAGCGTCCGGCGTGCGCGTAACGAAAGTTGGTTATTTTTTTATGTGCGAAAATCGCAGTTAACATCTTTTAACGATGCCCAAGTGCACGATTGCCCCATACTTCGGACACATTAGGGAATCCCCGCGGTGCTTCTCGCGCGGATACGTCGATTGGCTAATTGATCTGTCGACATACGTTGAAAACACGTGTTTTCACTTTAAAAGTAAGAAAGTGAAATCTCACCGATTTCCAGTGCAAATACTAAAAATAAATCACAAAAAATAACTAAGACGAAATAGGTATAGCGAAATACCTCATTTAGTTTTTATAGCAAAATTTCACTGCTTTCCTTTAGAAGACTGTAATAAATTATTTGAATGAAGTATTTCTGGTCAAAAATGATTGATTGCATTTTTCAAATTAGTGAAAAACTACTACAAGTAATGAGATTTTACTAAAAATTCTTGAAGGGGGGTCATACTATTCGCTAAATTTCTGATGGCGCAAATCAGATCATTAATCAAATAGCAAAAAACAAATAAAAAAACTGATAAAAAAAGTAGCCACTGTTTAGTAGCAGAGTTGACAAACAATTTTTTCAATAAATTAACCTCTGTTCATTTCTCAAGCGGCGCCTTTGACGGCGACACGTACGAATCTCAATGACAAAGTGAACTTTTTCAAGGCATCTTAATTCGCACCGATATCACTAAGCAGCCTCGTTCAAAATTCTCCTCTCTCGTTTTTTTTTTCCTCCGTTCCCTCCCCACGTCTTTCACCGTCCCCCCAAAGCTTCCTCTCTCGGCGTTAAGATTCTGTCAAGTTCAAATGAAAGGAACCGCGCCGGCAAATGAAACGTCAGTCGCGCAGATGTACGTGTTTACGTAAGTGTATATTACACTTGCATTCGCTCGCTCGAAAAGCGACGAGACGAAGCTGACGCATGCGCGGCCCGAAAGGAAGATGTAACACTCAAGATTATGGCCATCACCGTAATAAAACCGCAACTAGTCCCAGCGACGTTTGAACCCTATATAAAGCCATTAACACGATAAGCTAATCGCATTTTTGGAGAACTCGCGAGTTCCGAAAGGAGTCCTGCGTCACCGCAATAAAATTTAATGTTCGCCTGCGAAGAATTCGTCGATCACACGACGTGTCACTGACGCTTCTTTCAGAGCCGAGTATCACAGCTAAATTATTGCTTTTTTTAAAAAATTAAAAAAATTAAAATAGCGTTTAATTTTTCAACAGCTCATGTGTATACATTGATTTCTTATGGCTTGAAATACACCACAACATTATTACTAAAAAAACTACACTAGCGTTGAAGAGCTTTTAAATTTTAACCATATTTATGGAAAATAATGTAATTTATGTAAAATAATGTAAAAGTAGCCAACGACGCGTTTTGCTATCATTTTCTTTTACCTAAAGAAAAATTCTTTTTCACTAAACATTTTCATCTTGTCAATGACTTTTCTTTGCAATCGATATATTAAGAAATTTTTACGGAATTCTATCTCAAGAGAAAGATCAGAAACTTGTAGCTATTATTTACCTTCTTCTTTTAACCGATGAAACATGTAAGCACGCTCACTAATAATTAACGCGCGCAGTTCATAATTTAAAATGTGAATGATTCGCGCAAGGATATTCAATCACATGAAATCAGTATCAGTTTTATGAAAAGTAATGGGGCGTAGATAAAGAAGGGGGGAATAGAGTAAAAAAAATAAAGCAATGAAGAGTTTCTAATTTACACGTGCCGTTAAATCGCTACCACGGCGCGATGTAGCGCAATCTCACGTGGACGAAGCAATCTTCGCGTCGGCTGAATTGCAATAACACGATGGCGTACAGATGAAAAATCGGTCCGCGCGATAAATCGATCGATTAGCAATATACGATCATAATTAATACCGACAAGCGGCCAGCGAGGATCCCGCGAGGAAGAAGTCGTACGCAGGCGTGTTGGAGCGGTTGTGCACGTCGAGATCGGCGCCCGATGCATTAGCTTCGCGCTCATCTACATAGAGGCCACTTGGCATCGGCCAGTCCCCGCGAACGTTAGATTGCAAGGGGAGCCTTCGATACGGCCGATCGTCCGCGCAGGAAAAGGACATGCGTCCCGGCTCTTCTCTCTCTTTCGCTCCTTCGGCGCGTGTAAACACGTAAGTGGTCACACGCGCTTACGCATTACTGGCACGCATGGCTCTCTCATCGGGATGGCTTTCATTTTGTTGTGTTTTGCATAATTCATCGGGAAAAGTGGCGCGACGTAATACTCGGGACGGTCGTCTCGCGGCGGCAGCTCGTCGAGGGGCCTCGAATTAAAGCGCCTAGCCACGTGATGGGGAAGCGAGCGAGCCGTGAGCGTATATATGCGAGCCGATCGCCGGTGTTGAGAGCAAGGGATACGAGGGAGCCTACCTTAGAGACTCTGTGATTATACCATTACTACGCGAGTGTGTTAGAAAGTGCAAGCTGCGCAATTACAACTTTTTGCTCTCTTTACGCTGCCCTCCCCCTCGAACCCCCTTTAAATCGCTAAGTCAAGAATTCGAGATGCGATTAATTTGCTCTTTCCTCATTTTTCCAGGCTAACGTAATAACTGCGAATTACATCGTTTTTTAATTACGTTTAACTCGATCTCTTCCGCGAGACTTTCATTTCGTCGATTTGTTATACGCCTTTTTTTCGGAGAGATGCATTTCAGGCGTGCGGCCTTTTTACAGTGGACTTTCAGTACGCCATGTAGTATTCTGATCGAAAAGTTAAAAAACGTTCCTTTATTAAAAATTACGATCACAGGAATTAAATTTAAAATGCTGTTTATCTTCAATGTTCACCAAAATATTGTGATTCACCTGGAATACTTTTTGGAGGATAAACAATTGTTTAAGAGGGGCATTTTTTACTGTTAATGTGTTCGACCTAACGAGAACAAAAAAGCGTGTCCAAGTTAACGTGGTATTCGCTACGCATCGATTTCTCGTCTCAAAGAAGAATATATTCCGTATTCTCATGCCGCTGTGGCCACAAGGGAAGAAGAAGAGTTTCCGACCGGCTTTCTCTCTCCCGGTGCCGGCCCGTTTATTTTTCCAAGCGAAGCAGAAGGCTTTTCGAATTCACTCAAACTGCCCACGCCCGAGCGAGCCCATTTGTCTCTTCGGCTTTTCTACCTGCCTCATCGAATGCTCCCATGCCGCGGGAGGCTGCCGGCCTCAATGGCGCCGCTAATGCCTCCTCGCGAGCGCTCGACCGAGCCTAACGCAACGCGAGCACACAAAACATATATCTGGCCGGCATCTGCGTTTCGAGCGTGGGCACGGCACCGATGCGGCGAAAATTCCCCCAATTCCGATGCGCCGACATTTTCAAATTTTTCTTCACTCCAAATTGCTCCACTCAAGAGCCCGTAATTTTTCACTTCTTTTAACGAAAAGAGGAACTGAGTAATTGCTCGCAGCTGCCCCCTCGTAAATAGGTCCGATTCGAGAGACGAAGCGACGAGGTGTATATACTTTTTTCTTTTTATCGCTAATTTGATTTAATACAATATTTAATGAAGAAGAAAGCAGGGGAGATAAACTTATTACTCTTTGCTTTATGGCTGCGAGGAAAAAAATCAGATAAGAGCCGGCGTATAATTTTGAAAAAGATCCATCGCATTACGCCGAAGTGCAGAAGTAAGCGGCGAAGAGATGAGAGAATAAAGAGAAGAGAAAATTAAATAAGAAAAAAAGAAAGAGAGGAGAGAAGGGTGAAGTCGAAGAGCGGATGAAGGCGGCATCGAAGAGGAGCAAAGGGGAATCGATGGAAGCGAGAAAATGCACGGGAGCCGTTCCGGCGGCGCGATGGGCCCGGGGGTGCGATGCCAGATTAACGGGTTCCATCGCCTTTTCGTCAGCCACGAAATCACCTCTTGATTCCCTCCTGCACGCGTGCTTCGGCTCCCCCTCGGCTTTCCGATCCTTCGTGCCGCGCACGCACGCCGCAACCCGAGCCCGCGCCAAGGGCTAGGTGCGTGGCGCGCTCGGCCGCGGCGGCCGCTCGCCCCGAGGCCAGAAAAATGATCAAAAGGCAAATTTCATGCGTTATTTTCACTTTAATGCTACCGTATCGAAATTTATGGCGGAGCCCGCGATTTATGCCGCCGCGGGACTGACGTGCCGCGGCCGGCACCGCCGCCTCGCCGAGAGCCGAAGACGGCCTGGGTGTTGGAAAGAATGCGGTGAGCGAGAGACCAGGAAGCTGCGGTACTTTTGCGAACGGACAAATTTACAAAAGGACAAATTATTCTTTTTTAACGAGTATTTTTTTATTCCGAGTATAACAATATGAAGTTCGTTAAGAAAGCTTTTTTAATTAATTTCGCAAGTTCAGATTTAGGCGATTAACGATGGCACACTAAGAATTTTTTCGTTATAGTTTGTGAAAAATAATGTTTGTATTTATTTCAAGGATACATGTGTAATGCTGAATTGGCTTTTGGGTGTATAATGATAAAATAATGATACGCGTTTAAGTATTATTCTTTGGATGATTTGATGAATGAGAGTGAATTTAGAAGGGATCACAATTAAAATAATAACCAGGATGTAAGATATAACCCAGTGCAGAAAAACATTTCACTAGTTTTATTCATTCTGGTATATTTTTAAAAGGTGATTAATTTGATTCCAAACCAATTATTTTTACCATTACTGGAATGCAATTCATATTATAAAGATAAATAGTATAATAAAGATAAATATAAACTGTCCTCTTTACAAATTTAAGATAATTTTTTATTTTTTGAAAAAATCGCGTTTAACATTTTTTTTTAACTTACAAAGGTTGTAGTTATACAACTTCATCTCCATTCGAGTGGATTCATTTTGCGATAAAGAGTTTTCAAAATAATAATCATTAAAAGCTACATAAACCCGAGGTAATCTCAATTTTGAAAAAAATTAATGCAAGTCGTTCGTAGACTGGAACGATCTCGAAATTTCATCACACTCACTACCTACTGCTGTACTGCGTTTGAGCAATGTATCTAAGAAGCTAATAATTCCAAACGGTGCGCCATTGCAATAATAAAATACATTATAACACTACGTACTATCGTTACCGTTCCTATAATCAATCCAATGATCCATGCACGCATTTATCAGATGCGAGGCAATTTTCCTCATCCTAGGAAAACCAATAGCAGCATGAGAAGCAGAAGCAGAGATTAAAGGGTGCTGCGCAAATACATAAAGTATTAAACCATCCCGAAGATTCGTGCCGATAAGCTTCATCAAGAAATGCGGGCTCATATTCAAGAATCTACAATTATACCCTCCCAAGATTAATGAACAGATTTTAATTCGCTTCCCTGAAGAAAATCGCTTGGCCAATACGGTCGCTCTTATTATTTCAACATAATTATTATACCCGCGCAAGCGGAAAGTAAAAATAAAAAAAAAAAAAAGGAAAAGAAATCCGCGCGCAAGTTTATATCGCGATTGGCGGAAGCCGAGTGTCGAAGGCTGCGCCGCGCGTAAATTGTGGTAATCCCGAGGATGTGGAAGAAAGGGTACAGCCTCGCCCCGGCAATTGGGCGAGCGCGCGCATAACGGCGATCGAACTTGTAATCGTATCGATGCGTTATTGCGGCTTGACAAGCCGACCGCGCGAGATTCCTATCTAAGCGCCGCGGCGTATGCGCTCGCAGCCGCTTCCGCGAGCGCCGTACGCCCACCGTGACTGCAGCGGCCCGCGGAGTCTACGCAAGCTCCGCAATTAACGTCCCGCGCGGAGCTCGACTTTTCCGCGCGGCGGAATGCGTCAGCCGCTCCCCGGCCTCTCCCCTTCCCGCGCGCCCGGACTCATTATAGACTTTGACGGGGAGCTCTGCGCCCGGGCCTTTTTATCGGCCACCTTATATTCCCTCCGATTCCACTGATTGATTGTTAAATTATAGCCCATTCTTGGAAGTAATATAAAGGCGCCTTTTTTTACCCGGACTTTACGGCTGCGTGTATAAGTGTGCGGTGAGTCCAACCCTCCTATTCGTATACGCGGTGGTGAGTTATTAGTGCGGTCACGCGGAGTTTATTGAAAAATTGGGAGTTAATTAAAAGCGAGGGGGAGGTTCCTCTACCGCTTTCCTCCCATCGGTGCGTCTCTGCCGGGGAGAGAGCATAAGGCACGCACACGGCGATCCGCGAGAGTTTTTCGCGCCGCGAACGATTTCCGTTCTGGACAATTACCGTCGGATAGGGAGTCGTAAAAGTCACGGAGGCTGCGTTATACGCCGCGGCGCGTCATACTTATGGGCCGGTGCGAGCTCTGAAGAAATCCCAGCCCTTTAATTGCCTTCGCCCCCCTTGTACCCCCCTCCTTGAGTCACTTTGCGCCTCCTACACCCAATTATTTTACGTCCCTGCTGCAGCGGCCCGCGGAAACGGAGGAATGCCGCAAACGCGTCCGCACGATCGGCCTTTCTCCATAATTATTGCACTTTTTGCTTAGTCTTTTTCGGAGAGTATGTGCGGGTGTTAGTTTTTTTTTATCTTTTTCAATAAAATGTTGTTTTTTCGCTTACGTTCGAAGTGTAGTTGGGGAGAAACTCTGTTTGAAATAGTCCAAAAATTACCTGAAACAGAAAAAAAGACACTTATTATTATTATTTCAAGACCATTATGTAAATTAACAACAAAGTTTTTCCTTTCTCCTAGAGAAAAATTTTTTTTTATGTTGCTTTACAAATTTTATGTTCTGTTATTACTGTTCATTTAATTACAAATGCAAATCAATCATTTGCTCATGTTAAAAGTGTTCCGCCGAGATACCCCTCCTCAGTACGATTATCGATCACGCATAATAATTTTAGTAAATTTTTAATCCTGAGCAGAAATCGTTTAGTAAAGTCATTGACCACGGTCAGTGAGCGAGCGTTAGATTCATCGGTGGGCATGAAAAGCACTCGGTCATTTTCTGATCCTCCGTATAAGCTCGCAAGTGGCTCCTCTCCTTCTTCGAAGAAGGCAGCCCAAATGCGGCGGCTCGGGCCGAGCTCCGAAAAAGCTATTAACCGATATCCATCTGGGGTCATTCCTCGCGCACGCCTGCCGCAGGAGGGGGCGTCGGGGACGCGTCGTCGCAGCGGGCTGCCGGTCAAAAGAGCACGCAGCCGAGGGCCGCTATCGTACCTGCCGGGAGGGAGCGGGGTAATGCATCCGGCGAAACTCCCCCCTCCCCGGGCGCCAAATGAATCGCGATATATCATTCTCGCGCCGATCCTCGTCCGACAAGCCGCATCGCCGGGACCTAATTGCATTTAACTCATTATCGCCGCGAGATCCGAGTGCGCGCGAGGAGTGCGCCGTGACAAAACGTCCGGGCCTGCCCTCTTCCGCGGCCTCTTCCGCGACGCATTGCGATCGCGTTCTTGCGTGCCGCCGCTCGCCTCTGGATAATTGATCTACGTCGTGTCCCTCTCTCTCTACTCTTTCTCCTCCCCCTTTTTTCCATCCTCTTTCTGTTGCGCTCCGCCCGCCCGTAAGGCCGCGATCTCCTTTTTATTCGGCGCGCCGCGTATTAAATTAAATCAGGAAAGCTCGTCTTTTTAAGCGTCGGCCGTTGGAGCTCGCGCGCGTTCCTATCGATCGCGCGAGACACGAGAAAGAGAGGGAGAGAGAGAGTGCCGCCTCGATCGGCAAGAGTAGCGCGATAAAAATGTAATTGCCGAACAGTTATGAGCCTCGTCGATTCAATTAAACTCATTATCTCGCCAAATTGTTTTCTCACTGTTTTCTCGGCCGACTCATGCTCGAATGCTTCTTCTTGCCGATCGCTTCGACTGTTTTATTTATTTGTTATTATTTTTTTTTTTTAACGATGCCCAGTGCCCAGTGCCTTTACAATTAATATTCTTAATTAATATCCCCGATACGAAAAATGTAGCGCGTTATTCCACGTTGAATACGACCGAAGAATGCGGCGGAAGCTCAGCGGGTGAATACAAGAATGGTTCGATCCTTTCTCTGGTGCGGGGCCTCGAAAAAGGATGTTAATAGAGAAAATTAGGTTGAGGGTGAGGAGATTAGTCGGAGAATCGTTTAATGGGTGCGTTTAGTGCGAGCTGAGCTCGCTGCGAGGCGCCTCTGTCCAACGGATCTAGACGGGCGCGAGATCCCCGGCAAATTTGACAGAGCTCTCTCTTCCTTGACTTCCCCTCTGGGTCCGGGGCCACAAAAAAGAAAGGGTAAAAGAACTACGGTCCGCTTAATGAGAGCCTAATTTTCAAGAGAAAAATGCGGTTTTATGTATACCCTCGGCAATTTCTCGGCTCGTCTCGCCTCTACCTTCTGGCGGGCAGCCACTCTCGATTTTTCAAGACGGTTATCAGGGAAGGCGAAAGTATTGCCTTTAAAGTATATACGAAGCCACCCCTTATATACCACGGAGTGCTTACCCAATCTTCTCGCTAATTTTTTTCACCTCCATGTCAACGGGTGCACTTTGATTCGTGAATAAATTGAAGTGCACTCTGTAATGAGAGTATGAAACTTATTAAAGAACCAATTCGCAGAAAATGTTTATACTCGCGGGAGTTTTTTATATGTGAAAATCGTTTTTTTAAACGAGTTCGCCATTGAGTATTTTTTAAAGTGCATTTCAAATATAAAGTAAAAAAAACTGAAGAAGATGCTACCACAGGCAAAAGCAGTATAAGAAAAATCTTATACTATCAAAATCCAACGCACTTCGCGCGTTTACTTTTTTTGGGTCGTATTGGCAATTTTTGAGGTTAAATTTTTAATTTCAGCGCCATTTAACCGAATATGCCCATGCGCCATTAAGGACGTTCTATACTTACAACCAAAGTAATCAAATAAAATTGATTAGAACAGGGAGCCTCGACTGCCAAAATAGTTATTGAAGATTTTGTAAATATCGAGGGTGGGCCTGTTAACGAAAATACGAAAATCAGCCGTTTCAACCCCTTTGCACGGTTTCCGAGCGATCATTTTTTATCAGAAAG
>JAWWEN010000025.1:320880-361321 GCA_035582955.1 Sycophila texana
GTTCAGCCGTCAGCTCGAGGCTACCTCGTGTTCCTCGAGGCTGTTTGATCTACCGCGAGATTTGTCTCGAGAAAATATAGTTCGCACGAGTAAGACCACACTAGCCATGAAAAATATAAAGAACCACGCAAATGACAGAAATTCTAATAAATAAAATTCCCACAGCGAAGTAAATTCGCGAACCGAAAAAATATCGAGTAGGCTACGATGAACGGTACTGAATATCTCGCGACCACCACTTCGTTCCTCATCTCCCCGACTTCCTGTTTTCTCTCGCAGACTCCATCCGCCCCCCGAAGAGCCCAATGCTCTTCGCCACGGCGATTGAAGGCTTAAGTACATATTTTTGTATTCCGCTGAAAGCTGCCTTTCCCGGGCGACGTCGAGGCATCCAACGGAAGGATATCCCCGCTTCGACTCCGGCCCACGGCTCTCGTCCGTGTGCACCCGTATCGATGCCCGACGCCTTCTCCCGACTCCCCAGGGCGAAACTTCGTACGCGCGCGCACGTAGGACAATGGCGCGGCCGGGAAAGTCTGGCTGACGGCTCGTAGATTTCATTTTGCACGACGGAAAAGAATATTTCGACTTTTTCGCCAAGTCGAACTGCACTGACCTTTTCTTGCCGTGCGAGCTGCTGTTTTTTTTTTTTTTTTTTTGTAGAAAAATGTTTGCGCGGAAGAGCGACGGATAAGGTTGAAATTTATAAATAATTCTATTCGACTTACGGATTGAAGAAAAAAGTGAAGTAGACGTGCGGACCTTACCTGTAACACAATAAAAAGTGAAATGTTAAATTGAAGTTGGGAAAACTGTGGAATTCGTATTTGTTTATTGAAGTTACGGTTAAAGAATTAAAACTGGCTTCAGCAATTCTATAAATAATGCATCTTCGAGATAATAGAATATCTCGTACTTTTCGGAGCGTTGACTCAATGGTTTTTAATGAAGTACAAAGTTGAAACTGCCATAATTGTTCTCTCTGCTCGCAAATTTAATGAACCTTAATGTATGCATGATCCTCTAAAGAGACGAATGAGTTTGTTTCATTTTTAAAAATTGTAATAAAATTATAATAAAAAACGTTATGATAAAGGACACGGAAGAAGCTTTTATATATTAATATCATCCAGATTATTCTTTCCAAAAGTAAATTTCAGTTACCGTAAACATTTTATCGCATTATATTATTGTGAATTGTGAAGATTTTATGTTCTCGTAATTTTTATTTTAATTTAGAATTTGTTTTATAAACGGTTGCATCTAGTTACACATGCACATAACATTTTGTTGCATAATTATAATTAATAAAGTTTAAAATTTTTAATCCACTTAATCTTACCTGTAACCTACTGCAACTCCGAAGAGGAAGCTGAACCGATTGAAGAACTCCAGAAAAACACAAACACAAACACAAACACAATCACAATCACAAATACAAAGAAACTTCAACGTCCATATGATATCGCTAAGAATTTCCCGTGAACTGGACTCGGTGCTGGCCGGATCGAGAAAAAGCACGTTGGCTTGCTCTCACTACTTTTATAAGTCGAATGGCGGCCGGAGCTCCCTCTGCCGACGAGTCTCACATGATGAGATGATTGTTGACATAAGGGACTTTGCACGCACTTGCGATAAGGAATGGGAATAAGGAAATAAGAGGAATAAGGCCCTTTACACGCACTTGCGATAAGAGCCGAGACATAAGTAATTACATTGTTTGTATATCTATGTGTGTGAGGAATAAGGAAATAAGGATTCTTATTCCTTATACATATAGATATACAAACAATGTAATTTCTTATTTCTCGGCTCTTATCGCAAGTACGTGTAAAGGGCCTAACAGCAAGAATAAGAAGAATAAGACTTCTTATTCTCGAAACGTACTATGCTTTATACACTTGCGCATGCGCATTGCCCAGCCAATATTTTCGAAAGGATAGTACGTTTCGAGAATAGGAAGTTTTATTCTTCTTATTTCCGCTGTTATTCCTTTTATTTCCTTATTCCCACTCCTTATCGCAAGTGCGTGCAAAGCCCCTAAGGGCCACCTGGGGTGGTATTTTGCAAGCAATATGTGGTTTTTTTTGTGGTTGTAGTCCACAAATTTGTATGTCGTCCACATAGTTTGTGGTGTCGTCAAAAGACGATGAATTGTGACTGTGATGAGACCAAAACACGTAGGAAAGCAGGCTCTTTGACAGTCACAATTCATCGTCAAAAATACACCACAAACTATGTGGACGGCATACAAATTTGTGGACCACAATCACAAAAAAAAACCACATATTGCTTGCAAAATACCGCCCATGGCGGTTAGCCCAACATGATGAGGCGACGAGTTTATCGCAACAAAAGCATTTGAGTTAAGGGCCTTGACACGCGCTTGTGATAAGGCGTGGGAATAAGGAATTAAGGAGAGAATAAGGAAATAAGAGGAATAACGAGTTCCGCACGAAAAAAGGAACAGATATAAAGTACAAGAAATTGCATTGTTTGTATATCTATATATACAGTATATATAGATATATTACCTGTTAATTTTATTCCTTATTCTTATTCCCAATACTGTATATATAGATATACAAACAATGCAATTTCTTGTACTTTATATCTGTTCCTTTTTTCGTGCAGAGCCCCTAACAGCGGGAATAAGAAGTCTTAGGGCCCTGACACGCAAATTGGAAATGAGAATAAGGAATAAAATTAACACAGGTAATATATCTATAGTTACCGCCTTAATCTTATTCTCATTTTGCGTGTCAGGGCCCTTGTTTTCTTAGGCCTCAAAATAAATAAAAAAAAGTTATTCTTTATTCCTTTCTTATTCTCAATTGTTTCTTTTTTTAATTCTCAATTATTTTTCATTCCCATCCCCATTTCTTCCTTCGTGTCTGAGGCCTTATTCCCGCTGTTATTCCTCTTATTTCTTTATTCTCCCCCTTAATTTCTTATTCCCACGCCTTATCACAAGCACGTGTCAAGGCCCTTAACCCAAATGCTTTTGTTGCGATAAACTCGTCGCCTCATGTTGGGTTAACCGCCAGGCGGCCCTTAGGGGCTTTGCACGCACTTGCGATAAGGTGTGGGAATAAGGAAATAAGGAGGGAATAAGGAAATAAGAGGAATAACAGCGGAAATAAGAAGAATAAGACTTCTTGTTCTCGAAACGTACTACCCTTTCGAAAATATCGGCTGGACAATGCGCATGCGCAAGTGTATAAAGGATAGTACGTTTCGAGAATAAGAAGTCTTATTCTTCTTATTCCTGCTGTTATTCCTCTTATTTCCTTATTCCCCCTTATTTCCTTATTCCCACTCCTTATCGCAAGTGCATGCAAAGCCCCTTATGTCAACAATCACCTCATCATGTGAGACTCATCGGCAGAGGGAGCTCCGGTCGCCATTCGACTTATAAAAGTAGTGAGAGCAAGCCCACGTGCTTTTTCTCGATACGGCCAACACCGGGCCCAGTTTACGGGAAGTTTTTGGCAATACCAGATGGACGTTGAAGTTTCTTTGTCTTTGTGTTTATGTTGTGTTTTTCTGGAGTTCTTCAATCGGTTCAGCTTCCTCTTTGGAGTTGCAGTAGGTTACAGGTAAGATTAAGTGGATATTTCATATCAGTAAGATCAGTGTTAACGTGATTCATGTATTTGATTTTTAAACTCCCGATGCAGCGACTATCCCTTTGCTTAATCGTTAGTTCAAATGCATGTAAAGGGCCTATCTGCGCAAGCGCATATCAGATACAAAGTTTCATCCATCTCGAAGAACTTTTTATTTAGTATAGAACGTCCTTAAAATCCTTCACAACATCATGCCATCCTTTTTAAGACAGGATTGCAGAATACCTTTCGCGATTAAATAAATGGCGCACCAAAAGAATTGCTTGTAAAGTTCAGATTCTACAACTATATTAGCGACGCTACACATTTATTGCGATGATATAGTCACTGAACCTGTGTTCTCAATTCTAAATAGTCTACGCTATTTATCGTCAAAAAGAACCACTTCGACGTCAGTCAATGAGACGATTTAAGGCCTGTTTTGCTCTTTCTCAATTCTCTTTTCCTCAATTTCTCTATTTTAGATCGACTACCTGTAGAGCCTCTTTAATGCATGATCGAAGGTGAAAATAATCAGCGTCGAAACGTAAAATGAAGTATCATCGAATTCCTAGATTAATAATCCGCGTAGCGCGAGGAGAGAAAAACCTGTTCTCGCCCGTAAGGCAGCCGGCATAAAAGTCGAAAAATTTATGGAAACACAGCGCGTGTAATATAGCGCGAACGCGCGTGTCGGGCCATTCATTATGAAAAAAAGGAAGAAGTGCAGCCGGGCGACTCTTCCTGCAGTACGATTACAAATACGCGCGTGCGAGGCGAGCGCGACGAGAGAGAGAGCATAGAAACCGGTAAAGGACTCGGCCGAAAAACTCCCCCTCTTTGTCGGTGTCGTCCTTTAAATCCGTTTAAGTCCGGGGACCACCGACCGCTCGCTCTGATTAATAGTCCTCCCGTAGCGGCTCCGCCGCTCGCTCTCGATGACAGATCAAGAATGCTCGAGGGACACGCGGCAAAAATACCGAGTTCACACTCCTCTCACCTCTCTCCCACCGGGCGAATCGACCGGCTGACCTCAACGGCTTCTCACTCGCCGATGATGTAATCTAGACACATCTCAAACTCGCTGACGCGCTGACGTCTTTTTTTTTTATTCTTCTCCAAGTCCCTGTCTTTGAAGAAAACCAATCGTCCGCGCGGCGGATGTAATGAGTTATTTAAGCCTATCTCCGAGAAAAATAAACCTGCGGCTACGCTGAAAGAAATCCCTCCGCGGATCGCCACGAGAAAAAAGTCCCAAGACTGGAAAAAAAGGAGGGTTCTTTAAAGGGCCAGCGTGCCATTACAAAAGTCAGCGTAGCATAAAATGACGTAAGAGTAGGAAGGAGGAAATTGAAAAAACGAGGGAAAAGTAGCAGGGTCGCCGAAAATTTAGGCCCGCTGGTAGCGAGGATCCGGGAATTAGACGCGGGGCCCCAAAATGACACGACTAAAAACGCGCGACGCGCTCCGCGGCCGCGCCGTAATAAGCCGGTCATTCTCGGAATGCGCCGGGCCCTCCTGGCTACTCGCCGGCGCGGTATTACATCCACGCGTCTCTACGCCACGCGGCCGCTCGAAGAAAGGAGGAAGAGGCGCGAACGGAGAGGCCTACTCTATGCCGCGCGGCGCTCGGCCAGCGCGGCCCTGTAATTTCAGCCCCCAATAATAGGGCCCCTCTTTCGCAATTAGACCTTCCTGCGTATTCTCTCGCCCGCCTCTCCACCCTCCCGGCCGTCCCACTGTCCTCCCCCCTCTTCCTCCGCGCCTCGCCTCCTCTTTTCTGTCTCCGCACTTTGCACTTGCTTGCTTTAACGTCCACTCGTTGGCTTTACGCGGCTCTATCCCCCGATGGTACTCCAGCACACCTTTGCGCCGTTAAATGTGTATACATGTATGCTACGCGTGGCCTTCTTAACCCGCCGACATTTTGTATGCGCTAGCGATCCTACTTCTTGGCTAGTAATTTTGTACGGCGATTCCGTTTATATTGTAAGCTATTATTTTTATCCTTTATTTCGGAGAAGTGACATAAAGCGTGGACTGCTCCTTAGTTGCGTAAGCTTTACCGAACTTCGGAGGTGTAATGGTCCCAGCATAACTGTCCTTGTAATTATGGCATATTTCGCCATAATTCTGATGTGTCCATCCGATCCCTAATTGCTTTAAGTGCACCAATTTACCTTATAAAAGCATTTTTTTTCTCGGTATTAACAATTTGTCGGCGAAATCAGCGATCGTAAAAATTAATGAAAAAATACTCGTTGCGCAGCAAAAAAATTCTTTCATCGCTTTAATGACCGATCGTCGTTTTCAGAAATGGTCTAAGAATTATACTTTCGCGCGCTGCTTATCACCTGTTCCGAGCTACAGAATAAAGAAGAAAATTTCGTTGCTCTACACTGTATAATAGCATGAGTTTATTCTATCGAAATCCATAAATATATGTAGAATTTACTAAACATCCGAGAAATTCAGTGCACACGAACAGAATTGAGAGAACATCCCTCGAATCGTCAGAGCACTGCACGATGATCAAGGCGTACATGAATATAAACTTAACGTCCGTCACTAAAATCCAGTGCATACCGAAGAAATTTCAAGAGAAGTGCCATCTAACGAGCCGCTAATGCTCGTCACGTTCGTTCCATCTAAGCGACTTCAAATCTGTATTTCCCCGTCGTCCGTTTTTTCCTCCTTTCATGTGCGATGCGTGCGCGCTGACGTCGACGAGCCGCGCGACCTGGTTGTTGCCGCGGCGAAAGAGAAAGAAGGTGAGAAGAGCAAAGGAGAGGCGATGAGGATGACGCTGCACCGCCTCTCCTCCCTTTTCCCCGGCGTCCACCGTATTCCCAACCTCATTCCGTCCGTCCTTTTTTTTCCCCTCGGCGCGCGGGATCCCCGGCTCCCAAGGACCCGCGCGCCGCCGGGGATAATTACATAGTAGCGCCGGTCTCTAGCCGCGGCCGAGGAAGAATAACGAACTCGCGACGAGAGGAGCGGCTGCTTTTCCCGCTGGACTAATGGCTAATCGCCGGCGTCGCCTTCGCCGCGGAGTCGGTCGGCGCGCATATAGCGGCGACACTGGCGCATTAGTCGCTACACGCCGATTTCACGTGGCTCGCATTTGCCTCTCTCATGAGCCGGCTCCTCCGGGACCCCGGGGGCCTCCCGTATTATTAGAGTCACAATCATAGAAATTATATCGCGAGCCCTGATTTCACCGGGCCGTCGTCCTTCAATTTTATACTTGTGTGCTCGCGCGCGGCCGAACTCGCCCGTATATACGCACCGCGACTCAAACGAGTAATTTTTCGGACTCGTTTGCTTCTTTTTTTCTCTCTCTCCTTCGCCTAATGCGAGGGATGAATATAAAGCTGCGCTAACGAGTCGGCATGCCTCTTTCTCGCGTGTCCCCAGGTAGCTCCGAGCGGCGATATTGCGTATATTTATGAAGGAACGGAGCGTCGCACGTGACGTGGAACTCTAGCGCTCGGATGCAAGTGATAGCAGGCTGCGATTATTGCTGCGCATTGCTGGATCATGCCCGAGTCGAGGATTGTCGTGTAGCTTTGAGCGGTATCGATGTACTTTGTTATGAAATTATAGACACTGACAAACGAACTTTACTCGCGGTGCCGCCGACGAGTTTTGTACCTCTTGCGGAATAATAACCTTAACTATAATACGTGCCTGAAAGTCCGGCTTCTGTTTAATTCAAAACTGTATACGCAGGCGTAAATAAACATTTATTTGTAAACTAAAAAAAAAAAAAACTCATACGCACTGGAGCGCTTTTTTGCAATAATTTATGATGGACGAAACAAATGATGCAGCGCGCTCGAGAGGCTCGATGGAGCGAGCTGTGTTTCCGATATAGAATATCCCGGCAGATAGGTTTGGCGAAAAAAAGGAAGGAGCTAATAAAAAGGGGAAGGCGGCGGGCTCGCGAGCGCATTCGAGGTCGTTGCTGGGCGTGGTAGCATCGTCTACCCGAGCAAGACGAGCGTAGGTGCACACGATAGGGCGAACCCTAGATGTCGGGCCCCGATGGCCGCGGCGGCGGCTCCTCTCCAGCCTCTCTTCGCTCCTCTCTTCGCCTCCCTCCTCGTTTTCGGCCGCATCGCGAAAGGGGTTCCCCCGTCCGCTCTCTCTCTCTCCGGGCCATTTACTTTTTCCGCCTCGCGAAGGGGCCTGGAAGGCTGTCCAAACGACGGGCTGACGGGCGTGGAGGACCGTCTGCCTATTGTTTTAGCGAGAGCTCGCTTTAAATTGAGGCCTAAAGCGATGCGCGCGGCTCCTCCGGCCCTCCCTGCCCATCCTTCCAGGCGTCTTTCTCTCTCTCTCTCTTTCTCTCCGTACTTGCTCCCAAATAAGCTTTCAAGGTTTTCTGAGCATCGAATAACCAACAGCCGCCCGCTTTCGCCTCTCTCGCCGCTCGGTGCACTCGCGCTGCCCCCCCCCCTTCTCTCTTCTCCCTTATCTTGCCAATTATCTGCGCCGACGCGTCTCCCATTTTTTACTCCCGAGCAAACGTCTTTTTCAAAATCTTTATTTTGCTTAGCCTTCTTTTTAATTGACTCGATACTTTATACTTATAAAATCGCCAATCTTCTGTCAATTTATACGCGGAGAGACTCGTTCGATAAAAATTACTACGTCGTTAGTAATCTTGCGGGATCGAGCGATCTGGTTTTGTAAAAATTGCCCGCGAGGTGGTAAAAAAATTGGTCAAGTCGTAATGTTTACAATGTTTGTGGGGATTTTTACCAAAACAGGTCTCTTGATCGTTAGACTACTAACCACATAGTAAAGTTTGCAAACAAAAAGGAAAATTTTTAATGAACCAGTCTCTCCGGGTAGCGTGACATAAATTATCTAAGTCTACAAAGACAACTTAGAAAATTTAACTTTTATTACTCGCAAATGAGAAACCGCATTTTAGAGCGTTTACATAAAAACGTGAAGAAAAATAGTTTGGCAAAATTAACTATCATTTAAATAAGTAATTTTAATAAGACTCTTGTTCTTGTATAAACAAGAAAAATCAGTTACGTTTATCATTTGGAATTTAAACTATAGCACTCTATATTCAGCCATTTTTTAATTCTACTAAAATAAAGATGGCTAATATAAATATAGATTTTAAACAAACGCCACCGTTCCCACGGTAAAACTTTTATTTCTTTTATTTCGCAAAATATTAATATTAATAATACCCGCACTATATAATCTTTACTAAAAACGTATAATAATTTTTCTTCGAGTTCCCGCGCACAAGTCCTGTTTCCCTCGTCATTCTCAAAACGTCGTAATTTCTGCAAAGCCATTTTTTCTCCCCGCGGAGGCATAAATCGTTGAAAAATAAGCAGTTAATTAGCAAGATGTAAATCGCACTCGTCAGTTTATTTGATTCCATTTCTGCTAAAGGCTGAAGGGTTTGATGTGCGATACTGCGCCCCCCATTCCCAGGCGCGTCGCCTGCCGACTGGCTCCTCTCCTTACGCCGCAGTATCATGCGAGGCCTCGCCGAAGCTTATTTCTCGTTAAAGGCAATTTGTGCAATTAAATGCTCGTTCGACGTATCGAAGCAGGGGCAAATATTTCAGCGGCGCGCGAATCGCGGTAGCGTGAAAACGCCCGGCGATCTAAGCTCCCGCGCGGCGCGCCTCGCGCAGCTTTGCGGAATTTCCTGCCGCGCGCTCGGGAGATGCATGTGGGGCACATAAATATCATACGCGAGCAGATCGCAGGAAACAGATAACCGTGGCTAAAGCTGGCTAATTAACCGACTCACGCGAGAAGGCGTATTGCTCGTAGTTCGCGAGTTCATTTTTATTCCGAAACTGATGCGACCCTTTACTCTCTCCATGATTAAGCACCTCCTCCCGTAAGATCGCTAAAGAGATGTGATAATGTGACCTCGTATCGTTAATCATATGTGTACTTCTGACTGATTACTTTCGGGCTTTAATTTCCTTTTTTTTTTTCGGAAAGTATTTCTTTTTGTGCGTAAATTTTTATTTACACTAAAATCGTTAGTGATACTAACAGGTGGTACTATAAAGAACTCGTTACAGGTAATACAGGTTTTTATTCTACTGTTAGGAGGCGGAATAAGAATAAAAAATACTGTTCCTTGCAGCATTCCTTCGTAAAAAGCTGAACTTGTCTCACTCGCTCTACAAGACAAAGTCATTAACAGTTACCCATATTATTTACTTAAACTTTTATTACATATTTATGTATTTTGCAATGTTACACACAATAAAAAGACACCCTACTTTGCATGGTAAACAAATGATGAGCTATATAAACGGTAATTTATGCAATATTTTTTGATCCGCATAAATAAAGTGGTAAGTGACCGTGTGAATATGAAAATAAAAAAAAAAAAGAAACCGATTCTATTCTTCGCATCCGAAGCGGACGGGTGCACATCAGGAATTGTGAATCGTCGAAAATTCGAACGGTCCTATTCAAACTCGCGGGTAAAGTGCAACGACGAATAAAGAGAAGCGGAACGAAGGCCACCTCGGAGAGGGGATCGCAAAAAATCAATTTAAAAAATAATAAGAGAAAAGTGAGGAAGCTTGGCGGGAAAAAAGAGATTGCCGGGAGAGAGAGAGAGAAAGAGAAGAAAAAGAGGACGAGAAGAAAGAGTGGATGCAGGTGAAACAAAGAAGGGCCTAAAACCCAGCGGCTTCCTTACCCTTGAACGGCAAACAAAAACTCTAATCGAACTTTCCGAAGGCACCTGCGCTTTTTTCGCTCTTTTTAAAAGCAAAAAGAAAGCAAAGAAAGCACTCGACGTGGAGAGCGTGCTCTACGCAATATCCTGCGGCTCTCTATTTGTGTTGCGCTAAAAAGCATATAAGCGCTTTTGATGGGACCCTAGAGCACATGTACTAAAAAATATCACCTCGACAAACGCACGCGCAGCATCTTTTTTCTCCAATTTCAAACGCAGCAACAATAACAGCAGCAAAAAAAAAAAAAAAGAAGAAGCGGAGTAACAAGGCCGAAGCCGACTGTTTCGCGCATCATTTCGTATTCCGCGGGCGGCGCGCACATGCATCTGATGCCGGAGAGCTAACAAAGCGACTTGGAAAAAAGAAGAGAAGAAAAAAGCCGGAGGAAAAGAGAGAGGGAAAGAGAGATGAAAGAAAAAGGGTCTCCGCAGCGAGATAGCGAAAATAAGAGTTCGCAGGCGGGCTTAATGCGTCGTGACTGGTTAGTTCGTTCGGGAGCGCTCGCTCCGCTCCTAATTATCTTTTCTAAACGAGCTTATGCGACTGCCTCCTTCTCTCTTCCTCGGCGGCGTGTAGCGCATAAGCGTACACAGCGCTTACTCGCACAGAAGTTAATTGTGGATCGCAAGTGTGCCCTCCTTCATTTCGCCTCTCGCCGCGCGGAGCTCGCTGCATGCCCGGCAACCTCCCACAGGCTCCGGCCGTCGCCTCGTCTTCGTCTCGGGGCCGGTGCCTTCGCTTTCGTCCGGGGCGAGGGGAGGGAGAGCAGCGCGCCCTTGTTTAAATATTAATTATGTATGCCTGACGGTGTACCGGGACGCACGCCGACCGGCTAGCGACGAGCTCCGCAGCCTCCCGCTCCTTTATATATGCACTCCGATTCCCTTTCTCACACTGGCCGTGCTCTCGGCTCTCCTCTCCAGCCCCCGTCCTTTAACCTTCTTTTGTGCAAATAAGCCTTTTATAAAAGAATTCTTGAGAGTCAAAAAAAAAATACATCATGGTAAATATTGTGTAATCGTTCTTATAGATTGAGTATAGAACCCAATACTTAAAACGACTCTAGTGCCCACTTGTTCTTTAGAATTTAATGAATCAAACGGTAGAAGATAAACTTCTTTTTAAAAACAGATACAATATACTATTATTATTTTTAATTTAAAGTTATTTCGTAATTATTGTTATTTATAAGTATATTATTGACTTAAACATCTGCACAAATATAAAGTCTTTACTTAATAGAGTTTATAATATACTACTTAAACCAGTTTTCTTGCGACTAATTTATATTTTACTTATTTCATAATTCTATTTATCCACATTTATCGCATACTTGTTATTGTTTACTTGTTTTCCGCATTACTTGACCGTTAGACTCGCGCAAATTCTATCAAGACTTGAGACTCCGTCGAGTGTTAATCAAAATATCAAGGCGTCTAATAAGACAGCTCCAGATGCAAATTCCCTATCGGCGTGACATGCAAGGTAACAAAAAGTAATTATAATATAAGCGTGCGTCGAAATTCGCAAGTAAGAAGGCAGGACGATCGAGATTCCGCGGACTTAGACATCCCGCGAGGAGAAGATGCTTCAACGAAGAGCTCTTCTCTCCTCTCGGGGACGCATAAAAATGAATTACGTTGATAAGGGGCATATCTCGCGGGCGACTTCCTGCTCCTAAACTCGTTCTCCGCGCGGAGGAGAGCAGCGCGCGACAGGAGCCTCCACCTCCTCGCGCCAACGTCTCAATGCAAAAATGCAATCGCTCCCCGAGCGGGGAGCCTAGAAACGAGCTCCTTGAATTCCGAGACCGTATCAAAACTCAAGCGGCCAGTGTTTTTCATCTTATTAAGGGGGTCCCCGATGCGCGCAAAAACTCGGCTGTCGCTGCTGCCGCACGAGAGGACTCCGGGGGAGGAGGAAGAAGTGCAGGGGGGGGGGAGGGACAAAAAGGTCCTCGCGACGCAGCCCCAGCATCAGCGATCTATTCCCATGTTGCGCGTGCGAGCGCTGCGTTCTTGCGTGGCCGAGATATGTAAATGCCGCGCGCAATTTGTCCCGCGCGATCGCGCGCGCGCGCTCTTGCCCCCCGATGTGCTGCCCTTGAAGACGCGATGCTGCATCGGCGATGCTCCGCGCGTCCCTGTAGCCGAGATACCCTTCCGTACGTATGCGCAGTAGCCATTTAGTAATCGCGAGGTTACTACTTGTCACGTGCCGCATGGCCGGCGCGTCACAGCTCTTCTATCATAGAGATTGTATGCTAATTAGAGGAGAAGCGATTAGGCTACCGGTGAGCTGAGCCTGCTCTTTTTTTTTTTTGCATTACTGCGCTTGGAGAAAAAGGAGACTTTCGTGTCGTACATCGAGAGAAATGTTCTACGAAAAGTTGCTGCGGCGACCAGGAAAAGTGGTCAAGGACTGACATTTTTAAGAAAAGTCGCCACTTGTCCGTTTTTCTTCTGCCGTGGCATAATAAATTTTGCTAGTCAGTATTGAAACTTTTGATGCGCGCGTAGTAAATTTTACTAGAAAGTTTAGTATATTACAATAATTTTTACGACGGCATTTTTTTCAGTAAGAATAAAGTTCCGCAAATAAAACTTGACCTCCTGCAAGAGCTATTTTTATTGCTATTTAATTTTAACCTATCGTTATATATTATTTGATGCCGACGTGATTTTCACAATCTAATCTTGAATTGGATACATTATGGGCCGAGGTAATTTCGTAATTAGAAATTATTGATCCGACCATTAATATATTCTCAACAATAAAATTAAATGCGAATTTAAATGAGGGTAGGATGAACGATTCGCACCAGGCTTAACCGCGAGTGTATCTTATCGTACATTATAGAAGTTAATCGTGTATCTCGAATTTTTCCCCCGGACAACCTGAATTTTCCGCTCAATTATTGCAAAGTTATAAAGCCCATTATACCTTTTATATATATATGGACGATATCAAAGTAATAAGATCGTCGGTCATGGTTGTTTTTTTCCCGGGCAATAAAAAGCGCGCGATTGCGGCGCGAGGGTATATAAAAATGAAAAACAGCGAAAAACCGTTTCGGATTATAGCAGGGCTATTTCATACTGTTAGCTTAAAGAGGCGAACCGCTATCCTCTCACGTGTGGATTCGCTTGTCGTTGCGGCCGGCTCCTCGCCTCCATCTGAGATTAGCCCTTAAATGCCCGGGTCGTAGCGCGCGGAAACGGTGAGCACAAGTGCGAGGCCCGAGACGTGCCCCGGCGCGGATAAGCGCGAGCTACCAGCAAGAAATGATGCGCGAGTTCGGACCTCGGCTTGATCAGCCGTCGATTGCTTATCGATTATCTTGCCGTTATATCGCGGCGCATCTGACACCTACACTCAAACACCGCTTGATCGAGCACAGTGCGATTGTCTTCGGCTATTCAGGATAGCGCCTTGCGGAAGCTTGTATTATTCTGAAAGTCGATCGCTTGTACAGTTTGTTTGACTTTCTCAGTGACATTTTATTATATTTTTTTTTCGTCAAAATGTCATTGTGATTGTTATAATGTCTTCCGCTGAAAAAGAGAGTAGTTTCCGTGAGAGCTGTGTTGAAATTGTAAATTTTAACAAATAATCAATAATTTCTAAAAGTTTTAGTAATAATTATTAAATAATCCTGAACACATGAGAGCCGAGAGCTCCTCGAGCGAGTAGAGATGCAGACGAGGAAGGAGTAGACGCGATCAGAAAGTCGCAGACTCACGAAGGGTGAGAAGAGGAAGGAAGCAAGGAGTCGATGAGAGGAAGAAAAAGGAGAGAATAAATGGCAAGGACCGCCGGCAGGTTGACCTCCCGCTTGACCCGGCGACCTTAACCACCGCGGCATGTCATCGCCATGCTTATGTGCTCGTAGTGCTACCTCTTGCTAACCAACCGCTCCCGGACTCATTTAATTAGTTCCTACGGCTCCTGGCACCCTCGATTTCCTATCTCGTGTCCACTCGGATTAGACTCGGAAAAACTGCTTAGATCTGAAATTTACCCTCCGAATGTCAGCCAGTAATAATTTTACTGATTTCAAACTTTATCGCACTTTTCGTTCAGTAATACAATAATAGAAGTCGATTTCATGTGTTGATATATTAACTTCAGAAGTAATCAAGTCACTTTTTTTTTTTAAGAAAAGATAAATGCGCATACGTTGCGAGGACATTCGCGGAGTAAGTCTATCAAAATTTTGCATAAAACTCTCACGAATCCTCAGCACAGGTATTTTTTTATCTCAAGAATGTCCGATGTATAAAAAAAAAAAGAAGGAGGGAGGAAGTCAGCACGGGAGTAAAAAAAAAAAAGCGCAAAGCGAGGAGGGACAAAGAAAGAAGAAACTCCCGCGGTCGAGCATAATGTGAACGCGCTTGAGAGCTTATTTACTGCGTGGAGTTTCGATGCTAATATGCCACGGGAGCCGGTATATACCCCGCGACGTAACGGCGGTGCGACGGAAAGGAGAGGGCGCCCGCCGCGCAGGTATGCGCGCGCAAAGTGCATACGCGCATGCACTCACTTGCCGCTAAAACCGCATTGCATTTCGGCCCCAATTACAACAGTTTTCGCACTGCAAGATTTATACGCGTGGAAAAAAGAGAGATAGAGAGCGGAGCGTTCCTTAATTAGCGGCGAGGGGACAGCGTGCCCCGACCGCCGTCCCACACCATTGTTTTCCGCGCGAACGAGCTTAACTACTGGGGGCCATAGTGGACGGCGCGCGGCATTCTTTCCCTCGGCGTGCGATCGATATTATATGAAAAGGATAGTTTCCTTAAAGACTCCGGGCTGCTGTGCGTCGCGCTTTGTTTCGGATAAACCTTCGAAAGTCGCCTCGACGGCACGCAAGCCGGAAAGCCCCCATACCGTAATTAAATGCCTACAAGGCAGAAATGAAATTTTTTTGCTCTTTTTCTCAAATTTTTCTTCCTGCAAACAATGATTTACGCGTTGCAGCGGTAATTTAGTTAAATAAATAGTTTTGTTCGGCGCGGTCGTCGAGTTCATGACAATTTGCATGATTTAGTATACGCCGAGTGTCGGGGTGAAAAATTGAGTCGAGAGCGAGAAATTTCATTATATAATAAAACAAATACGCGGCTATTAAGCTATAATAACATTTCTTATGCTGTCGAGAGGCATGCAAATGAGCGCAGAATTAAAAGTGATAAATAGTTTAGATGCTCTACTTGCGTGTACGGAGATTGAATAACAGTATCTAATAGTTGTTCAATAATAAGCTGCAGTTTTTTTCATTCGTTTGTACCTATCACAGCCTCAAAGCGTAACGTTTCTATTCGAAAGAGAGCAGCGGCAGCCGCAGAACCGCGCGACCACTGTCGAGGTGTTTAAATAAATTGATAAAATGGCGAACGTCTAATAATAGCGATTAAATTGAAAATAATGATTAATAGGCATGTTCGAGCTAAAAGTACAAGGATCGAATTCACATTGAATTAAGTGTCAGCGAGCCAAGAGGAGAGAGGGGAGGAAGGGGGCGGTAAGAAAAAAGGCGCGGTCTGCGGGACAAGGCGACAGTGCGAGCGTGTCGCAATCGTCCCGCGAGAGAGCGGCCGTCCAAGTGGAACTCGACGGGGCTGGAAGCGCAATCGGCGTTAGAAACGGCCCCGGCCGCGTCATTAATAAATATAAATTCGACTCGCACGGCACGTAATCGCTCCAGACTGCGCGGCTGCACCGCTGGCGCAACTCGCGGGCGCAGCTCGCGCTCGGCTGTACAGTATGCGTGTATATATATAAAAGCGGCGGAGCGCGAGGCGGCAATTTATCGGCGAACCTGCGCCGCGTAAATGTGCGAGGCACGTGAATGGCCGAGGCGCGTACACACTCCCGCGGACGGCTGAAAGTGATCGAGCGCACGCCGAGTTCGTCTCTCTCTTTCTCGCTCTTTCTGTTTATCTGCGTGCGTCACGAACCAGCCCCGATAGCGATAGCTGCCGCGAGTCCGGACCAACTCGATGATGGATGAGTTTAGCGGCACTAAGAAGTGCAAGCTTCTCCTGATGCCGTGCTTCACGCTCCACATGCATTCGGATGCTCATAAATTAACGCGCCCCGCGCCTTCCCCGCCTTTCTTCCGTTCGGCGAAACCTTAGGTACTCTCGCAATTAATGCGAGGTTATTTGTTTATCTCGGCCGAGCGATCCCTGCCTATTTTCTTTACGATGAAACCTTAGATATTCGCAATTAGTAGGAAGAAGCCTATTTATCTCTGCCTAACGATCGAACGCTCGGCGGCAAGGATCGCAGCTGCCTCTTCTCTTTCTTTCGACGAAACCTCAGGTACCGGTAATTAATATATCGCGGGCTGTTTATTTATTTCGATCGATAAGCCGCGGGGAAAACGAAAGTACCCGCGTGACACACAATCGCGCGGGGTAATAAAGGGCTTATCTGCGAAGTAAGTATGCGCGAGGTGCGATGCAGTATAAATGAAAAGAGAGTGGCGAAATATCCGCGCGCGCGAGAGAGCCGAGGCGTGAGCTGCGTTGGCTATTATCGGCTGAGTTCTCGGTAAGGGAAGTGCAGGCTCGATGACGGCGCATCGAAAGGACACGTCGTGTCGATGAAAGGAGCGAGCTGCAGGAGAGGAGGCTGCGCTCGGCTCCACCGTCCACGCGAGGGGAGAGAGAGGGGCTCTCCCTGCAGCTCTTGCGAGCGAGCGCGCAAACTCTCGGGGACTCTGGAGGGGCGTATTGTGTGTTTCCGAGAACGGCTCGCTTATCGGTGAATCTGTCGCGGTAATGAGGTATCAGCCGGCTGCAAATAAACGAATAAATATAAAGAAGACGACGTCGCATAGACAGGAGGAGGGAGGGAGAGGAGCCGGGAGGAGTATACAAGGGCGGAGGTGGAGAGAGAGAGAGAGAGAGAGAGAAAGCGACAAGGAGCGCGAATTCACAGACACACCGAGAGTCGGCAGTGTACACAAAGACATGCACGGGAGGAGGGGAGGACTGGGGCCCTACGCCGATACAATGCTTCGATTAAACATTCGCTGCCTAAATAATCAGGCGCAGCTCGCTTGCTCCGCGCGCGAGCGAAGTAAGACAGCGAGAAAAGGAACGGCGAGGCATGCGCCCGCGCGAGAGAGGAGAGATTCCGGTTCCTGCGACTGCCAATGGAACTCGTTCCCGTTCCTCTACGTTCCCCGCTTTTCGATATGCAATCCCGCGCGACTATCCTCGTCTCCTCCTTACCACCCTTACATTAAGTGTGTGTATTCGTATTATGCAAAGCGAGTAGCCGTAGGTGGCCTAGCGAACCGGACGCGCGCGGAAGGCGACAGAACCGGCGAGCGAGCGAGAGGGAGCGAGAAAGAGAAAGAGAGAGAGAGAGAGCTCCAGAAAGCACACGCCGACTGTAATTAATACCGCTGCTCTCGAGACTCGGCTCTGTCTCTTTTCGCTTGACTCCCTCTCGCTCCCTCTGCGTCCGCTTCCGTTTCGCCCTCGGCGCGCGCGTCCACTGTTACATGCGCATACATCCCTGCGTGTGTATATATATATATATAAGCGAATAGCAAATTAATGCGACGACCCTGAACTTATACCGCTAATTATCCATACAGGTCGTGCGCCCTGCGCTCAGCTTCCAGGCATTACCCTTCGACCCTCTCGTCTCTCTCTCTCTCTCCTTACTCATCCTTTTTACTATCCACTTTCCGGCTTTGCTCGCTTCGACTTTTAACCGGAGTTCCTTCTTTTTTTTTCTTAACAGCACAAGCAGTGGAAAAAGGTCGAACGCACAGCAAGAATTTCTTAAATGCGTGGAAGAGCGTTGCAAAAAGATGCTGCTGAATAAATTGTTTTTTCAGGTGCACGTAGATTTTACTGCATTAAAAAATCTCAAACTCTTGGTTTTATTAATATTAGTACTAAAAGTTACTATGAAATCATTACTTGGTGTTCATACATCTTCGATATTATCAAATTTAAAACTGTAAAATCAAATATTTGATTCTGATTTTATACCGCCCACATCAACTCAAAGTATAAATTAAATTTTTTAATTTTGAATGATGATAATAAACAGCTGTCATGATTTATGCAAAATTATTCTAATTAAAGACTATACTATTATCTAAGGCACGTTAGAGATCATCGTAATAAAATGAGAAGAATTTCTTTGCATACATATTTTAACAGTTCTTCATTCAGATTAAGAACTCGTTTTAAATATAGATTTGTCTAATTTTTAAAAGTGCAGTAAATTGTAAAATATTATTACTCTATATTCTAGTGAAACTATTTCTACAAAAAATTATTTGAAACGAATTCGGAATTACAGACCTTCGCTTTTCAAAAGTATTGACGTCATTAGCATTTCTGTATATCCTCTATTAAATCTACAATTAAATCGATTCCTGCTGCATATTACTTTCAAGTTGAATAGAATAAAAATACAGTGAATAAAGTAAGTACAAAAGAAAAAACGTACGAAAATAAATAAAAAAAGCAAAATAAAAATCTTAACAGTGTTTGCCGATGAAGCTCATACGATATGGGTGTATGGAGACTAGGAAGCTCGGTTACAACGCGAACATGAGTTTGCCCCGGGGAGAGCAGGGGCTCGTAGTGGCATAACGAGACTGGATTGCGCATAGGTATGACGGGACCGTTTTTGCCGGCCGATCTCTTTCCGCGGGGCAGAGAGCCCCGCTCGCGAGTGTCGCTCCTCGGTAGCCGAGAAAATGAAAGGATGCGGCGCACGCGGTGCAGACTCGTCGTCAGGGATCTCTCTCCACGCAAAGCCTTATCTCATCGGGAAAATCGAGAATGGTAGCGGTAAATTGCTCGATGATTAACGAAGTTCACGGGGCGACTCGAACCCGAGGCTAGAGAACCCGGCCGCCGATTACACGCCGATACACGCCGACAAAAAGTGTTAACGCGCCTCCTTTTTTTTTTTTTTTGCAAAAACCCCCATCATGCAGCGTTTAATGCCCCCCCTCGCGGACGATCAATCAGCCGGGAGTTCATCAGGAAGTCCGCGCGGAACGGCGCGTCCAATCTGCTACAATCGACTTTCTTCCGCGCCTTATCTGTTACAATTATCTCAAGGGCAAGGAAAAACGCGTCGCAGCGCGCTCGCTTTATTTTTGCGCGCGCGAGACGCTCGAATTAATTTACGGTCGGGTCGGACTGCGACGCGCAAAATCTATTAACGCTGATTTATGCGGCGGTGGGGATTTTTAGGGCCGGCCGCGCAGCTCACGGAATGCACCTAAAAGCGCATTGTTGCGGTCCGCGCCCGGGCGAGAAAAAAGCGTCGGCCGAGGGCTCACCGCGAAAACCGCCGAGCACAAACGGCGCTTAAAATGATTCTCGAGCGTTAATCGCCGATCCCCGGGGAAAGCCTTGAAAGCTCCGTGATTTACATCGAGAAACGGTTGTTACATTATAAACCTTACTATTGAAAGCATACACAAAATAACTGGCGCGGGCCGTTAAAATCCGGCCGCGGAATCGTCGATCATAAAGCGTAGTTTTACGAGTGTTACGACTTTCTTCGAGTGGCCGCTCGGCACTGCGCTATATAACAACTCGCCCGCGCGGAGGTACATCGCGGCTCGCCGGTCGCAGCGCGGCTAACGGCCCCAAAGCCCGCGCAATAATTCGTACGAAGGGGGAGTCGGAAAAGCTCGGCTGCGGATGCATCGGGAGAAAAGTCGCGACCCGCACCGGTCGAGGCAGGATAGTCCTTTGGTTAACGGTATACGGCCGGAGGAAGCCGAGCAGCTGAAATGAACTCGGGCGTAACTGGAGATGCAGTGATGACGCGTGCACACACGCGCAAATCCTCAATTAGAGGCCCGTCAGAAATTGTAAATTCGTAAGTCCGATCGGGCCGAGTTATACTAGTGCGAGCGAATTACTGTAATTTTAGGAGAGGGTTGAGAGTTGCAGGGATGGTACAAGGAAAGCCTGCTCCGACTATTATTACACTTATCGCTATCATTTCTGCTTTTCCAAGGGGTTGTTGCACTCGTCCATCACTGCAATGGATGCTTGAATAAACCGAGCAAATAAAAAAAAAAAAATTAATTCGATATTGTAAAATCTTATTACAAGTTTATATATGTTGGGCGTAATAAGATTAGCATTTCTTTTGATCGCAGTTAATTCGACGTTTAATACGTACCGTTAGCCAGCGAGAAGCAAAGTAAAATTAAAGTATATCTGACCTGCGCGCAAATAAATAATTAACACTATCTCGAATATTAAAGCGAAAAAGTCGCGCTGTACAGGTATATCGCGAGGCGGAATAAGCAATTAAAAAAGAAAAACCAGTTTGCCAGCTTGGCTCGCGCGCGCCTAGAAAATCATGAAAACGCAATGTAATCTACTTCTTCTTGGACAATCGAAAAAAAAAAAAAACGTTACGAAATAATTAAGTAGCGGTCGGTGATAAATAAATTTTTGCGCGCGGGAAAGGAGAGAAGATGAATTTATAGGAAGGGGGAGAAGGAGGAGGGGGGGGGGGAAGAGGGGGTATTAATGCGCAATCCAATGCGCTGTCAGTTTAAAGGAGGAGCAAAAGGGGAGGCCAAGTTATGATTGGCAAAGTGCAATGCGCGTAGAGAGACGAAACTTATTAATGCTATAAGCTTCTCGATCGCAATCGCACGGTCGCGTCTGTCTCGCGCGCGAAGGGTGGAAATGAAAAAGGAAGGAGGGCAAGGGAGGGAGGGGGGAGGATATAGGCGCGGCGGAGGGAAAAAAGGGCAAAGCACGTGGATTGACAGTCCGCGGTGTAGATGCTGCATACCGGAGAAAAGTGTATAATTGCTCTGGGATCGCCGGGCGGTCGAAGAAGTATGTGACACTCGTTAGAGACCGGTTATAGTCGGGAGTACTTTAAGGCCGCGCTCACGCACCGCGAGACGCCGCCGCCGGCCTCCCGCCGCCTAAATCGCTACTGCCTCTTTTCCTTCTCGAAAGCACGATTTACGTGGGTGACGAATATTTCTAGCCGTTTTTACACTACTACATTGAATCCCATCACTATAAAGCTATCATTAAGTGATGCAGTCTCTCTGCATGGAAGCTGCGACCGAACGATACAGCAATTCAAGAGATAGAGTTGATTATTTATTTATAGAGGAAAGTCGCTTACTATTCATTCTCGTAATTTTCAAATAAAAATTTAAAGTTTAGAAATGAATTTCCTCCAACTATAAATGAGAAAAAAAAATGCGTATTAATTTTATAAGGCGTGCGGTTTATGTTGCTGACTTGGAACACTAATTTTTGTTAACAGTACGTATCGTAAAAATCAAGAAAGACATAAAATGACGGGTAAGATGATTCTCCCCTAATTTGCATGAAAATTGTATTTTTTTTTATATGTGTAGTTTAACATTATTTACACGGTCTATGTCCTTAAACTTTTTTATACTTGGTTGATTCCCAACAGCACCATATAAAGCCAGGTCTCCCTGCTGTAGAAATTACATGTGAGCACATTACATAATTTGAGAAAGACACCGATTATTTATTTATAATTCTTACTAACATTAGATCCACTACTGTATATCTGTAGTTCGGTATATTATAACTTATAATGAGATGGTCAGAGTATAATTTACAGGGAAAATGATTCTTTTTTATAGTTAATACAATCACATTAGGTACATAAAACAAAAGGATTTTAATTAATGCCTATTAATTTAATACCGCGCAAAAAAATTATGAAATGCAATCATTATGCGCGCCTAAAGGCGGAGAGCAAAGTATAAAAAGTGAGAAAGAAGAAAAATGAACTCATTGCGAGACTCGACTTACAAGAATGTAATCAGTGCCCGGTAACGCGATCGATTTCAATTATCTACGACATACACCTATATAGCTAACCGATCTTTCATTTCTGCATCAATCGCTGAGATCAAACTAATGTTTCTTATTACCCGTCACTTCCAACACAATTATAATATTACTTGGCAAGTACCATAGCATTGAAGTTTTTAAATAATATGTACTTAGAGACAGGGCGCATTAAAGTTTAATTTTAGCTTAAACGAATTTATAAGACAAATTTATAAATAACAAATTTCTGCGTTCGATCGTCGTAAAATAATTTAGCGTCAACGCGAATATATCCGCAGGTATTAGCCGTGGGTGTGATGTTTGTAAATTAACATGTTGTTTACTATCTGTCGAGCATACCTAAGCAAATCTACTTTCCGTCAGCTATTCGGGTTTTTGTTTCTCTTACCGGATGCCTTAAGTCTGCTGCGCGGATAGTTGCGAGGTCGTTGCCTCTCAATTAAAACAAGATTTTATCGAAACAGATCAGAAAACGCACGCTGTCATGGCAATAAAATTTTATCAGAAAAGCTTCAATCTTGAATCGGTGCAAGTAAAAATTCGCGTAGCGATACGCAAATTGATCAATGAAAACGGGACTTTTATCGAATTTGGAATTGACGGTGGTACTTACTTTTCCGAGAACAACCGAATGATGCAGCTCCGTGCAGCAATTTTAAGATCTCAAAAAGAAATAGCAGTCACTCAAAAGATCTCGTTTAAACTAAAACGTTCGCAACTTATCTCGGAATCTCGAGGCAATTTCGAATGATTAGTGCACAGTCAAAGTTTCTATGAATGCCGAAGAACGTGCAGGCATTCTTAAAAAAAAAAAGAACGACCACAGAGAGGGTGGCTTGCACTGAAAAATCCATGCAAATTGTTGGGGGGCTTTAAGAGGAGCGTCACGTAAAAGCCGAGAGATCAGAAGTAATAATAAGGTGTGCAGGGGTGTAGATGCCATTTAAGATTGTTATTTTTAAACGAATTCGGGTAAACGTGAAAAAGAAAAAGGCGAGGGGAGCGCCGGAGCGCGGAGGCAAAAGTGAACCCGCATTTTCGGCCGTAAAAAAAAAAGGAAGAAACGTGCAGCGCGCCCTCGCCCTTTTCACGTTGGTCACGTTTCTGTCTCTAGCGAAAATATACCTGTAGCCCGCATTAGAATGCCACGCGAAGTGCGCCCGGCCGCCCCCTCCGTCCGTCGTATTCTGTTTCAAGATGAAGATAGCGTGAGCCCTGCTCTCGATGTGCAGCCCGAAGACGGAGGCGAGAAGGAGAAGGAGAAGGTCTCAGACCTTTTCTCGGCACTCGAGGAAGAAAAGTCAGCAAAGGATTTCTCTTTCTTCAACTTCTGACGCGCACATTTATCATTCCCTATTGTTGCCCGGCTAACATCCGGCCCTGGGCTTTCACACACTTGACTCCTATTTGGATGCGACTATTGAAACCTGATCGTTCCGTCAATATACCACCGGCCGAGCTTACACTTGTCAATATTTTTCAAACGAATCAAGTTCTTTTATTTTTACAGGTGTACTAGTTTACTTTTTCATAAAGATTTTTATTACAAACTATAATCACACGATTGAATAAGTCTGATTAAAACTATATCTGATGGGAAACTTCCGTTAATTGAATAAAATGGATCGTGGGTACATCGAGATCCGAATGCACTTGAAAAATTTTAATTCGGAAGAAAAAGCGTGACGCCTTCGACACTTCATCCACCGGTGAGATTCATCACGCATCGTCTTCCTCCCGTCAAGTCAGAAATCGGAAATTTCAATCTTGCAAGGACAAACACAAAATAACAAGATGGAATTTAAAGTAAGGAGAGCTCCGTGCGCTTCTTGAAAATCGCTAAATCGTATGGCATTGGCCGCTACGTAGCCGCGATCGCAAGACGCATAACAGAGCAAAGGAGAGGATAAGAGAGAAGGCAAGAGAGGGCGAAAGGACTTTTTTGGGTAGAACGACAAGATTTGCCTTATAAGTCGGTTGGCCATCGAGTTTGAAAAAAAGAAGGCCGAGGAGGGAGGAAGACGAGGCGCAAGAAAGATAAGAAAGAAGGGAGGAAAAAGAGTCTGCGACTGCACGCGGTGTGTTGCAAGAGAAAAGAGAAGAGCGTGGAAAAAACTTCAGCGCCGAAAAAGTACTCTCTGCAGCGCAAAATTTAACATTTGTTAAATCCTAGTCACTGTGCAAAGCTACCAGCACATATTCCCAAATTCCCAGTGCACACCTACAGCCCTTCTCGGCTTGATTTATGCAGGATTCGAAGATATCAGTTATCAATTAAGAACGCAGAGGGACGAGCGGAGAGTATAGTCCGGGCGCACGTCGAAATAAGGGTCCAAAAAAAAAAAGAAAGAAAAAAAAATGTTGCACCGGCGTCCAAGTTGAAATAATGGGCCTTAGAGCTTCGGCGGCGGGGGAAGGAACGCGCCGCGCGTTATTTAGGGAGACGCTGTACCCGCGAGCTTATGTAACGTCGCCGAAGTGCGTATATACAGTGCGCTCGTTCTTTTTGCCGGAGTGCATATACGCGGCCCCCGGGTTTCGTTGCTCAAAAGGCCGAAAGCCGAAGCCGGGGGCCGAAACGAGCCGCTTCGGAGCGAGGAGACAGCTCAAAGAGTCTCTCCTCCTCCTCGGTTTCGGGAGAGGACGCGGCGAAACGAATGCAAAGCGGCTCGCTATACGCTCCCCTTTTCAAGCCGCGCTATACGGAGGAAGAGAATGCGCGGCGGCGGCGGCGGCGGCGGCGACCCAACAGAGATGGAAAGTGATTCCCTGGGCCCCTGAGAGTGCGTTTGTGCGTGCAGCGCGCGCCCGGCTCGCTTTCTCCCCTCGCGGTTTTATTTGCTCCCTCCGTGCCTTTCCCCCGTTCGCGGCGCGTCGCCTTAAAGTATTTACTGTCGCGGCGCGATCGCCGGCGTCGTCAGCCGGGGGCCGAAATAATGGCCGCGCTCCTCATTTGCACCGGAGATATGCAGAGGAGAGCCGGGGCCCTGATGCAAACGTCCGACGTGCAACGCCGAGGAGACGCACCGGCGCGCATCCGTTGTTAACTCGCGGGACGACGAGTCACCGGCTCCCCCCCTCGTCCTCCTCTTGTGTGTTTCCCCCCCGAGAGAGGCCTCCTCCTCACTCTTCACTCACCTCGCGACGGAAAAAACAACAAAAGATCGTAGAATTAGATTAAAGACGGGCCGCGTATTTGTGTTCACCTGCGCGGACGCCGGGCAACGTGCGCGCCTCCCAGCTCGCGCGAGCGCGGCCACAAAGACTCGAGAATAAGAGAGAGAGAGAGTGAGATTCCCCGGACCCGATTGCGCCCGCGACTCTTTCGCCCTCGATTTTTGCCACGAGCTCGAGAGCGCCGAGCACCGAAATTACAGGGATGCAAGCTCGCGGATAAGAGAGACGCACTCTCGCGATTCCTCTATCGCCGCAGTGAAATCAGCGTAGAGTCAGTGGCCACACTAGCATCCTTCCTCGAACTTTTTTCCATTTTTTACGTCCATAATTTTTTATGTCTCGTCGGCTTCGATGGAATGAATAATTTTTTTCAATGAATTTTCCTCGCGGAAGGTTAATCGTCGTTGCTCGTTGCGTGGCACCCTGAGATACGACGTGGGTTCTGACCGCGAGTTTTTGGATGTATTCAAGTTTTCAAAAAGTGTAATCTTTTTAGTAGGAAATGCTTAGCTGATAGCTTTAAGTGAAAACTTCATTATTGAGAATATAATGACGAGAAAGACAGTTTATAATTTATACATGAAAAAACATTTTTCAGTAAATAAAGATTTTCTTTTCCTAAATCATTCTTATTGAATTTTCCGCCCGGAAGATTACTGTAAATCATCGTCGCTGCATGCACGTGCAAAACGCCAACTTGAGAGCGGGCGAAATGGAAGAGTCGCGGAGAGCATGTAATAGCTGCGCACGTAAGCGCGACGGAAAAGACAAAAAAGCCGGCAGCGTAAATGACGAGCAGCTTCGGCAATAAATCTCGTTAAGCAGAGTATGAAAATGTTCTCACGGGTCGATGGACTAGTATAGAGCCGCCCGGCCAATAGACGCGCGACAATAATTATACCGACACTCCGATTGCACTCCGTTAATGCGCCGCGCCAGAGCCGGCGGTCCCCGGGCCGCCGTCGCTCCTCTAAGACTCCTCCCACCTCCTCGAGCTTGTAATTACGCGTGCCAGCGATAATCTGCGCGCGCGGACGTCGCGGCGTTTATCGCGATGCCGAAAAATGCCGGGCTCTCGAGAAAGTCGCGGCATTTCGAGTGGCGAAAAAAATGTAATTCTCCCCTCCCGCAGGAGGCCCGGGCGAACCCGCGGTATGCCGGCGTCCCGAGCCTTTTCCTGCCAATCGACTCGGCGGGATTCTGCGAATATTCGCCGAGCTGTATGTACCCCCGTGTGTGCGCACGCGCATGACAATTCGCACGCACACCGGCAAAAGCAGCCACCGTCGATTTGTGCGAGTGTCCTCTCGGCCGCTCGAATTCGACTCCTGCCGCCCCTTCCCCCCGACTGGGCTTCCTCTGTGATGGCGATATTTACGGTCCGATAGAATCAGCCCCGTCCGCGCGCGATGTCGTCGACGTTCGCGCGCGCGCGGGCTCTGAGGAAAGGGAGCCGGAGAACCGGACGGGAGAAGGTGGAGGAAGGACCGGCTCTCGGAGGGCCCTCTGTGCGTGTCCTCCCCCCTCACTCCCTGTCTCTCTCTCTCTCTTTCGGCTTTTTTTGCGGCTTCAATTTGAATCGAAAGCGAGCGCGGACACAGGGACAATAGGTTGCGTCGCCGCCGACGTCCTTCCTCCCGGTCCCCTCCTCGCTTCGCGGAGTCTACCGGCGCAGCACATATATATATACAAGCTCTGCTCTCCTCCTGCTCCCGATTTCAGGTAGCTCGAATTGTTTTCTGCACTGCGCCGCAATTTTTCTATCTTTTTCATTAATCGCTCATTTTTCTTTTACATTTTTTACTCGAGAATACGGCCGAAGGTAGAGTGAACCAGCTGGCAATCAGGCGAACGACCAAAAAAACAAAGAGGAAGGAACGCTCATTGACGACACGCAGGGAGAGAGAGATCGTTAAAAAAAAAAAGAAGGAAATTGCATTAGCGCCCGATCCGCTCCATCGGATTCCTATTAGCAATAAAATTGCCGATTGCCCGTGCGCTCTTTTCTGACCACGCCGCCTCGCCTCGTCCCCCCTCAGCGAACGCGCGCGAGCGTCGATTGAAAAGTCGCGCGCTTAACGCGTCTCTCCCTTTGCGGCTCCACGCTCATCGTGACTCGCGAGGGGCCACCTCGCGACACACGCCGACTCGATCAAATGCAGCGTCAAAGGTCGAGCCCCGCGCAGCGATCCCCTCGAGAAGGGTACATCTTTGTCCAGTCCGGCCCTTCTCGCGCTCTCTCCGTCTCCTTTTTTCCCCTCGCTATCTCGCTCTCAGCTGACTCGTTCTCCCGCGCACCACTCGACGATTCAATTAAAGCTCTTACAGTTAGCGCTCGGGGCTGCTCGCCGCTGCGGCGGCTCCGCTACCGTTACATATATTGCTGCAGCGGCCGGCAAAATCGCGCATACGTCGGGGGTTCGCTGCTACGACTAATCGAACCCGTTTCTTCGTTATTAAACGAGCTCACCGTAAAATTGATAAAGTAAATCGTGTGTCGGAGGCGATTAATCAAAGGCACGAAAGTGATTTTTTTTTATAAGGCGCGCTGTTTCGTCGGGCGTTTTATTTAAATAGGCGCGATGTCCGATGGAAAAAAGGAAGAGATGAAAATTAGAAAATAAATTGTTGGGGGAAAAAAAAGGTGCTCGAAACTTCTTGTTGGCACGATAACTAGTGCACGGGAGAGAAGAATACCGTGGAGTTATGGTCTGCGGCTTCGTAATTTTTGAGGCTAAATTTATAAACGGCGAGCACGAAAACCGTCGCGGCACCATCGTGCCGTAGCCCTTGTTTGTCGAGGCAATTTCCCGTTTCTCGGTTGAAGGTAAAAAAAAAATTTTTTTTTTAAGTAAAAAAAAGGGAGAAGGAACGAGCGCGGGCGACGTTCCGGGGCCTTCGCTCGATGATTTACGAGCGAGTTATTAGAGATTCCGACTTTGCCTTGCGAACGCGGCCAAGTAGATAAACGCAGCTAGCCACGTAATTACCCCGAGGGCTACTTCCGCCGGCGCATATTCGTCGAGTCCACCGCTTTTATAAAATTCTCCCTCCCCCCGTTCTCTCTCTCTCTCTCTCTTTCTCATTTTTCTCCGTCGGCTGTGCCGTCTCTCCTTTTTCATTTTCAACTGTATGTACACCATTTTATTCACGGCGTGTCTCCTCACGGTTTATTCTTTATTCCCTCCTATTTTACCTTCTTCGTGCATTGTTTATTTAGATGCGGATTGAATATGAAAGCGCGTGAGTAATCAAAAAAATGTCTCACACACTGCATTCGCTCAAAACTATTTTTATATACGTTTTTTCCTAAAAAATATCGTTCTCAAAGAAGTTTCAAGCTCTTCTCGCTTAAATAATCTTTTAATGACCTTATAAACATTGCCGTTTGTCAATTAAAAAGTTGTTATCGAAATACTCGTCGCCTTTGCCATAATAAACGCGATAATATCTTATTAGTTACCTATTAGTTACTTATTCTAGTTACCTCAATTTTTATCCACAAACGCACATCTCTGTATAAAGCGAATTCCGCAACGCTTTCATCGTTAATAAATTCTGAATGGTCAACGCTCCCTTAATTACAATTCTCCATCTGAAAAGAAAGGACGCATTTCGCATGCACTATTTTCCCCGCGTAAGATATGCCAGTTTCTGGTTTTGCGCCGCTCACGAGGTATAGGGAAAGGAAAAGCCTCGGCTCGCGGCGACGGCGGAAGAGGGAGCGGGAGGGACGGAGACAGAGAGTCAGAGAGGAGGGTCCTTTGAGTATGCGCGATAGGCGGGAGGCGGCTTCGTGTCCCCGCGCGCTCGCGCGATCCTCTGCGCGCTCGGCTCCGTGTCCTCGCGCGCATACGAATCGCTTCATTTGAGCGCCGGAGCACTCCGCATTCTAATTCCGCGCTCGGCTTGACGGGCCCGGATCACGGCGCGCGGCTCTTTCCGAGCGCTGCTGGTGCTGCTGCTGCTGCTGCTGCAGTGCGCAGCAGTCGCTTTGATGCTCGGCCAGACGCCCGCAGAGAGGAAGATCCTATCTTTCGCCGAGGAGTCGGATGCTCCTTTGTGAGCCGCGGATGTGCGCCGGTGTATTACGTGCGGGAGAATTGAAGCCTCAATGCCTGGCCGCATTGAAGCTCTCTTCGCACTCCTCCGCGATCCACATAACTCTCGCGCGGCAGCCTTCATTTTCTTTATTCGACTCGTTGTATACACTTTGCTTTTGAGCTTCGATTCGAATTGACGTTCTTTCTTTCTTACGCGGGGCTGGTGCGCTGAACCGTTGATTCTTTTAATTCGAATAAATTTTTAAACTGGTATGCACATCGTGGCCTAAGCGCGTACGAGTGCGGGCTGTTATACATTCAAACAGTTAAATAAACGCGGTTAGTGTTTATAATGACTTTGGTTTTAAAATAAAAAAATTCTGGGTATCGTACAAAAAAAAAGGTTATTTTAATGCGAGGAATAAAATTGTTAGCTGGAGTTTTGATTCTTTTAGATTCTCCTTCGCCGGGGTACAAGAGCGCGGGAAGCTCGAGTACGCCGAGATTGGGCCGCTCCTCGTAAAAGGATTCTCATCGTAAAAACGAGAAAAGGAATGGTCTAGAAGGGCACTTAATGAGAAGGAAAAGTACTCTTGGAGTCAGCTGGCCGCGGTACGACTTAAGGTTGCCGTGCAGTCGAAAATTTTAAGTCTGACCGTGACTGGACTTTGTGACCATCGTTGTAAAAGCGCCGAATGTCAACGCTCGGGATTGCGCAACGATAACAATAAAAACGTCCATTCCAGTGAAGATCTTTATAAGTCTCGCGGCGTAAATCTCGGCAATCGATCAGAAGAATTCTGAAGTCGTTTTTCCAGCAACTCGAGATCGTTATTATTTATCTCAGATGCCGCATCTCCAGCGGACAGCAACACAATCCAATAGCCCCGCGCAGTTTTGTCACCATCAATTTGACGCTTGATTTCACACTCCGAAAATTCGTGGAATAACCGGCGACTCGACAGATGCCATAATCGTTAAACTGTATGGTTCCTGCTCGTTTTTTTAATTGTAACCCTATAAAAATTAGCGTTAATGCGGCACTGGTCATTCAACTCCGCCGACGTCACAGTCGAACGAACGGGTGGAGTCTCTTCCAGTCCAGTTGAAATGTGCGTTCTACGCAAAAAGTAACGGGTTCGCCGCAAATAAAAAAAAAAAAAAAAATACAAGAATCAGAAGATATTTTGCAAGAGAAGCGTGAAATTGGGGTACCGTGCGAGTGGAATCTGACGCAACCGTAATAAGGATATTCACACATTAGCGAGGAGCTCGAGGGAGAAGCCGATCGTTTGCCAAATGAGCCCAGGCGATAATAGTACGGTCGAGAATCGGCGAGAGATAAGTACAGCCTGCGGAGGATAATTCGCTCGCGATGACAATGGCGAGGAGGCGCGCGGGCACACGGGATTTCCTCAACGCGAAAACGAGGCCTCGAATGCGAATAATGGCGCCTTTCCACGGCGCGAAGGGCACGGCGAAGGAGAAAAGTCAGAGCGGGATGAAACGGACGAAGAGAAACGACGAAAGGCTGGCATTTGCAGTCTCGCGAGTGGTTGGCGTCGGAAGTCAAGGGGCCGGCCTCGCGCGTCGGTCAAGCCGATGCCGATGATGATTTTGCCATCTTACAGGAAATATATATTATTGCTCGGGAGGTTCGGACAAGAAAATAGCATATGCCTTGTCTATCGTTTCTTACAAGACGATGACATCCTATGCAGGCAACATTTTCAATACATTACCAGCTTCATTTAAAGAGGAAAATGGAAAGTGCATTTATAGCAGAAAGATACATTTACGTTGAAAGCATATAAAAAATGAAAATTCACTATTTTCTATTACAACTAATTCAACTTATATTATTAGTTCAGCAAATTACCAGAAACCAGAATCTTTCAGATCTAAAATTAAGATTTATACAATACCTAGAATAGTGGAGTATTATTTAATAAAAAAAAAACTAAGTCTAAAAGCTGTACTAATTCCCAAATGCTAAACGATAAAAGAATTTTGGCGAGATTCAATCCAAAGAGAAAAGGAAGAAGGTCGACGGCATAGTGTAGAGAAAAAAGAGGCAAGAATGCGCGAGGAGTAAGAAACGAGCGGGAGTAAGAGGGACTGCGTTGATGAGACACGCGGTCAAAATACGAAAAGAAAAAAAAAAGAGGAGATGAGAAGAGATGCAAGTATATAGAACTACCCGAAGCTTCGACGAATCCACTTCTGATTTTGATTAGTCGACTCCCCTTGCTTTTTAACGCCAGCGCTTGACCTAAGTCATAATCTACATTTAAGAGAAATTAACTTCAATCTTTTTACTTCACTCCGGCGCGTTCCAAGTCAGGTTTATTTTCACTTGAATAAAAAATCGCGGAGAACACGAAAGCGCTTTAAAAAAAATTCACACTTGCACATTCGACACAGCAACTTTTGATGTACACGCTCGAAACACGAAGGAATTTAAAATGTCCCGAGCGAGTAAAAGTTGGATCGAGTTTTTACCGCTCGTCACAACGAAGGCCTGTGTAGGCGCTAAAATACGGCGATGACACGTGCACACACGCATATATATATATATACATATGTACACACGGGGAGTCTCGCCGATTGTCGCTTGAAGAGGAGGATGGGTCGGCGGAGGCGGAGTCGCGCTAATCACAGCCGCATCGACGCCTCGGAAGGACCTCGCGCTCTTGTCACCGCCGTCAGCTCGAATCGCAGGTCGCCCGTGGTATCGCGGCCTCGGGCCGGTGTAAGGCGCGTTGGCGCGTCAAAACGGCCATTTCCCCGGCACGACGGTGTGTGCCAGCCGGCAACCCGACACCCGATAAATTCGATATCGACGGCCGGCCGCGCCTCTCTTTCCTAATCGCAACTCCCCAGTGCCGGGCGCGCGCGTCTCCCTTTGCAGAATTTTACTGAAATTTCAGCAGCGCACAAAAGAAAGGAGCCCGGGGGCAGAGTCGCGCTTCGCTGGGCTCGCGCTGAATCGGGTGGTCCCCATATACCGATTTCTCGCGATCGATCTCGCGGCTGACGGTCGCGGACAATAAGGTATATCCTTGTCTCGCTCACTCTCACTCCGGGGCAGGTGTATATGCAGAGCGAAGAGGGGGAGCGGACTAGGGCGCAGGTACAGCGTGGAATCGGATTTCTTTCTGCCGAGAGCAGCACCGGCGCTTTTTGCCTCTCTCGCCTCTTTTCTCGAAATCGCGCGCGGCGGCGGCGGCGGCGGGAGAGCCCGCTGCCGGACTTGTCCCCGCGCGAGGGGCATAAATAACGAGCCGCGGCCGCTGGCGGTATTGTATCGGACGTTGGCGGCCTATCGGCGGACAATGTTTCATTCGAGCCCTGGCGTTTAGATGGCCGGCCTCCCGAATATCAAGATCGGCCGTCCCCGGTAAATAATCAGGCGGCCGACGCCGCTTGTCCCCGGACAAAAATCCGCCTGCGCGCGGGCGCACTTTTCGGAGGCCTTCATTAACATTGTTCGCATTGGGCCCCGGCGCGAACGAAATGCCGGATTGCGCCGGCGAGTAAATTGCGCGAGGGCCCCGGACGCGCCGAAATTCAAGTGGCACGTAAATGGTTATGTTTTATTTTACGCGCGGGGCACCGTTTCCTCCGATAAGGCGCGCCGATAAATGCGCAGCGAGCCGCAAAAGCGATAAATGCGAGGCGGACCCCCCTCTCTCTCTCTCTTTCTTCCAGGGGCCACTCCGCTTTACATACCCAGGTGCGTCGCGGGCGCGCAGCTTTCGCCGTCTGTTTATCTTGGAAAAACGCGATTGGCCGGCCGGATAAAGCGGAGAAATGCCGGGCCCTCGCGCGGAATTAACAGCGGCCGGGTAACACCTTTAATTTTGAAAAATTTGCCCGCGAGGAATTTTTTTTTTTTGTCGCGCAACGATCGCAACTGGCTCGAGAAAGAAATTCTCGCGCTCGATTCGCTATCTTCGCCATCGACGTTTCCTTTTTCGCTGATCCTCGCGCGAATTAATTATCGCCTGTCCGCATTACAACGCCATAAATAAGCGCTAAGGGCGATTAATAAAAAGCAGCGCACGAGCGTGCGCGCGGGATGAGGCGATCAAATTACAAGTAGATTAAATCTGGCCAATTGTGCGATAGAAGTCGAGCGAGCGGCAGTCTTGCGGCGACTGAGCGTGCATTATATTCTTGTATTCTTGAAATGAAAAAAAAAAGAAAGAAGACCGAATTAATTTTGAAATTTCGATTGAAAGAAAGAACGAAGTAAATGGACGTACAAGTTTGTTTTGGACGGTTGACAAGCATTAAAGACGGATTAACGTCAGCTATAAAAATGGAACTTTATAGAGGCGAGAGCAGAGTTAACCGCAGAAAGATTTAGTGGCCAGGCGACGAGTGAATCAGAGCTCGATTTCGCCGGGGCGCGCGGGCGTACGACGGTGACGCGCTCCGGCGATAAATATGGGAGCGAGCGAGAGGCCGGGCACTTAAAACAAACGGACGCAAATCCGTGCGCAGCCACGGACTCTGAAAAATGACGGCAGCGAGCTGCGGCGCCTTGACGAGGCGATTTCATCCGAGCGGGCTCGTTCCCTCTCTTCATCAATTTCCCCTTTCAGTAGGCAAGTCCGAGGAGCTTGGGAGCTCATTACGAGCCATAGAGGAGGTGGTCAGCCACCTCGAGTCACTTCGCCGCTAACACTTAGCTCCGTTTAAGCGTCGATCGCTGACAAGAGAGCTGCTCGTGCCGCGATTCGTTTATGCTGTGTACTCGCGAGCTCTTCTTCGTTTTCATACTAGACCTTTTATGCCGCGTCCTTTCAGCTCCTTGCATTCCTGGTCGTAAGGTGGAAACTTGATTTCAATGCGCAATTGACAATATTCTTAGTCTTGAAATGGCGTAGATTGAGTCTTCAAGGGAATGTCTGCTACTTAGCGGTAGGAATCGCACTGGAAATGAGTGATTTGTAAAAGCGGAGAATGGAGAGATCAAAAGGGACGACTGCAGCTTCGACAAATCAAATTCTGATATTGATTAGTTGACCTTTTTGTAATACTACAAGTGAGAAATCGACAATATTGTACAGTCAAGTTCCAATAGCGCCAATTGAGTCTTAAAGAAAATGTCTACCGTTTATCGGCACAAATTAAATTGAAAAAGAGTTATTTGTAACGACGAACGAGGAAGAAAGCAAGGAAATTAGAAGCCACACGAGCTGATTATTTGATTCCTCTTATTCTTTAACACTTCAGGCTCAGCGATTGACAATTGAAGCCTTCAAATAGCAGAGATTAAGTCTTCAAGAAACTCTCTGCCATTATTTATCAGTACAAATGCAATTGAAAACGAATGATTTGTAGAGGCGAGCAAAGACTTTTTTAAGTTCAGAAGAGGATTTGTTCGATTGAAAGAAACGATTCCCAATGTTTGAAAAGATTTTTTTTTGAGCGCTACAAGTGAAGCTTCAGGCTCATTACATACAGTTATAAGTGTAGAAGGAAATAGCAGGCTCTCATATCGCAAAGTGGTTCATCGCGTCTAAAATCAGCGATACTCGAAGTGCTGGAGGAATCGCGTTGGTACAGACAATCGCGGAGAAGTTGTTGCGAAGGTAGCCGCACGTATCAATCGAGTCGAGGTGAATTACGCTTTCGCGACTATTTCCCATCGAGCGGCGCACAAAATGGAGGGAATCGACATCCACGGAGCTCTCGAAACAATCGACACAATTAACCCTTAAAGTGCACTGCGGCTCTCAGAATATCGTAAAGCATACATTGCGACTGAAAAATGCTTATAAAAAATAGAGCAGGTTTGAAATTTTTAAAAAAAATTTCTTGATGCTCCAGGTACCAGAAGCCCTTCATACGCACATTAATGATCTCAGTAAGTTAAATTCAACGTTGAACATTCAGAAATATAACTGTTATCTATAGTTTACTCATGAAGAAATAATTAATTCAAGCTCGTGATTATCGTTAGCTCGACTTTTTGTATGGCAGAGTCTTATTTCTGTATACATGATGCGAAAATATAGGCGGAAAAGAAACATATCTGCGACTTTTTGCAAAAGGACGCAACTCTCCTTTTTTGTACAAAATTTGTGCGGCGAGAGTCCTTCTTAATTAAAAGCCGATCGCTTAATCGATTTGCAGTGGTTATAACGAGGTATCAGAGGCTCGATTAGACGCAGATAAATTATTCCCCCGGAGTATTTAAAGATGTGGTTAATCGCATTTTAAGAAACGTATATTTCCGTTTTAACGTCGTTTTAAAAAGCAAAAAGCGTTTTATAACTGCGATCGAGAAATTTACAGCGCAGTAATGTTAGTCATAGTGCGACATAAAAAGCGACCAAGTATTCCTCGGAAGGCGTATAACGCATGCCCGTCAGATTTTTATCTGTTTGGAAAAAAGGAAGGAGCGAGAGAATATAAAGTTAAAGAAATACCGAAGAAAAATGCGCGCTCGCTCGCTTTTTATTTCGTCTCCTGTTTGATTAAAGAAGTAATAAAGATTTCGAAAACGCGTTGTCAGGTTATTAGTCGGGAGATGGTGCGCTATCTCGCGCGCGGGGGAAATTCAGACGATGAAAAGAAGAAGATTCAGTGGTGAGAAGGCCTACGTAGCCTCCCGCAAAGTAATATGCTCTCGCCGCATGAGGTCCTCTTTCTCTCTCTCGAGCACACAAGCGTCTCTCGGCTCTTCGATCGTTTTCCTCTCTACTTTTTATTTTCTGTTCCTCTCTTTTTTTGTCGACTCTCGGATAAAAAAAAAAAGAATAACTTAAAAACCGAGTCGTCAAACATGATAAAGTGCACGAGCTGAAATTTATAGCAATTATTAAGATCGCACCGGTGACGAACGACTTTATTCCGGAATTTTTCTTCTCGTTTGTTTTTTGAACGTTTGTCAATTTGAAAATAAAATGCCGCTTTAAATAGAAACGTCAGATCTGCTTGCTTACAATTTTTTACGTTAACAAATGTTTAATCCTCCTTCATTGCGAGTAAGTCGTGACGCCATCTTGTCAGCGCAAAAATTCATTAGTCACGTCCTTTATGTCCCCCATTTTTCACGTAAAGTGCGAATTTTTAAAAAAATGAAGTTATTTCTTTCGCAAATAAATCCCTAGTTGCATTAAAGTAACAAATGTTGCACTCACGTGTTGTTTCGAAAGGTTTGTGGACATTTTAGCATCCGCAACTCACCTGAAAAGAAAAAAAATGTCAGTTAAATTGCCAACTTCATATACGAGATTTAATTGAATTCGGTGACAATGATATAGGAAAGAAAAATTTCGTAAGGAAGTCACAAGGGACTGAAATCGTATAACTGTCAACGCGAACGCACTAAGCTAATGGCACATTGTTGTATTAAAGTGCCGGGCAATTTGTTCGCCGCAGCTTCTTTCAACCGCCCACGTTGATCTACGATGATACACGGACGCTTTACGACCTTTGTTGCGTACCTATACGTATTCAACTACTCATTTCATCGATAACTTCACAATTTTTATCGATCGAAATCAAGTCTCCATCGGGATCGATAATGTGACAAGTGAATAAGATATTGGCGCAATTAAACGTATAAATTTACATATAAATAAGTAATCAATTATTGCAATTGTCTTCGCCGGCGAGTGCATAATTCACGCTAATGAAATTATACGCGACGTAAAAAAAAAAAAAGTAAAGAGTTCCCTCGCACACTTTAACTTACAGGCGCATTAGCGAAATAAGTGAAAAGAACAGAGGGTATAAAATTGTCCCGGGCGTTCGCCATTTGTCATGAAGCATGACTCGCGGCCATCGTCGAAATTCTTTTCATTACGGCGCATCAAGCCGCGAAAGCACACCGGCGATTACGCAACTAATGCAGTTAATGCAGTAACCGGGGGCAAGAGCACGTACTTCTGCGCCTCACTGATTACTTTTCGTAATTAATAAAGCGTGCAGAGGGGGTCGTCGTTCGAAGCTTTCTTATAGATTCGACCGAACCCCGGCTCGAGCATTTCGCTCGCGCGAGGAGGAGAGGGAAAAAAAGGGGGCGGCAGCGAGCGAGAGAATGAGAATCCGTGGAAGGCCGCTGCGGTCCCGGGGCAAATCTAAAGGGCCCGCGCGACTCATTAAGGGCCCCGCCGGCGGACCAGCGCCGGTGGGAAGGCCTCGAATGCCAGATGAGGCTAATTTTTATTCCGCGTCCCTCGCCGCTCCGGACGGCGTACCCCCTCTCTTCCCGGCCGAGCCCGAAAGTCTCGCTTTCCGAAGAGCGGCCGACGCTACTCCCGGTCTTTTTGCAAGGCAAAGGCCGCGCGGTACCGCGACATTAACTCGCCTCTCGCTCGTTTTTTTTTCCACGGCGAATCGCTCACCCGCTGGGCGAATCGCGCGACAATGTCCTCACCTGGACCTCCTATAACGCGGTGAGGCCGTCGCCGCGCGATAATCGGAATTTCGGTATAATTTTACAGCTTTCTCGGGACTTGCGCGCGGGACTCTTTTTCACCCCGCTTCGCCGCGGCTCGTAAAACAGTGGCTCAATAAAAATGCGAAGGTAGGAGACAGTCGCGCGATCACCGCCGACCGGTCCTCCTCCTTTCTACAATGCTAAATCTTCCTCTTAAGAGCGACGTAAAAACCATTTGCCTGCATGACCAAATTTCTCTCTCTCTCTCTCTCTCTTTTATTTCTTACACTGGCGCCTTTACTCTTGAATTAATAATTTCATTAGCTGATTCACCGTCTCCCCTGCCTTTTGTCGAATTTAAGCTGCCGTTGAACCGCGAAATTTATACGCGACTTTTGCTTATAGTACGCGATTTATAGTTTCTTTATTGCGCAAAGTAAGATTAACGCTTTTTTTTCAAGCTTATTTCGAAGAAACTAAGCCACCGCCTTCGTGTATCATTAAGAAACCCAAGATCTCGGTACTCATTATTGCTTGCCTAGCGACCTTTTTCTGTTTTTATTTCGAATCGGACCTCGTCGACCATAAAAAAAAGAAGGAGCGAAGGCCTCAATTTCCGGCGAACTTTGAAATTTGTCCCTGCTTGAACAATTATATTTGTGCAGGTAGTAGTGCCACCGCTAATTTGTTCCCAATTCCCTGCTCGCTAATTTTTTTCCGCGGCGCACTACAATTCGCGTGGCGTTCACTGTCCTCAGTTTTTTGCGCGCATCCTCTTCTCACACTCGATCCCAAAGTCGTCGTAAAGAGTAAGCGAAATGCCCGAGAGAGAAAGAGGCAGACCAGGAGTGAGAGAGAGAGAGACTGAGGGATCTCGCAAACCGTGACCCATTACGTTTCGGCAGTCCGGTAATGAGAAGGCAAAGGGTATATAGAGAAAAAGGATGAAGAGGAGAAGGAGATAAGGGGGAAGAGGATTTCCTTGCAGAGACGCGTGAGCGAGCGAATCTCGTTGTTCATTTCGGCCTCCGGGACGAGGCTCGTACCTCTTTCTCTCTCTTTCTCTGACGGTAACAAAGACTTTTTCAAAGGGGGGGGGGGGGGGGGCTATCGCGTGACATAACGTCCGGGGCCTCGCTTGCACGGTCGCGAAATTCGCCGGCGACGTAACGAGCTGAAAAAGAACGAGAATTGATCCGCTGATTGTTTTCTCCTCTGGCTCGGCTTTTCGCGCGCATCTCTGACGTCTGATCAGTGTGCATTCACCTCGTCAAGTGCACCGCACGCAAGTAACGTACGAGGCATTGGTTTAGGCGCGCGGCTCGACGACTTTTATCGTGACTTGTGCTTGACAAATTAAACAATATTCCGGAGCTAATAGAAAAAGTTCCCCTAATGATTAGCCGCATCAACGCCGACCGCGAGATGGGCTCATTTATCATTGAAAACGGTACATTTTTCCAGCGGTGTATGTGCCTATTTTTAAATGAAAAAACGGCCCATCAGGCTGCGAGATGAAAGAAAAATTTTACGGATAGACGACCGGCGGCGGTAGTGATTAAAAAATTTCCCCGACCGAGTGAAATATCGTTGAATATTCATGAAAAAGGTCGATGCGAGCTCCGAGTCCGTAGACTCGTTTTCTCGGCCTCCACATCACCGCGGCGGCACAGCGTAAAAGGAGGGGCGCGGAGGAATATAGTTTTTGTTCGAGTGCCGCGATGACGTCCGTGGCGCAAAAGTAACGGAGTGAATTGACAAAATCGAGCGTGGAACTTGGAGGACGGGTATGTACGGGCGGGAATTTTAATCGAATTAATTATAAAAGGAGTAACGTCCTTGCGTGGATATTCCCGAAAGACGAGGGGGAGCGGAGGGGAGGCGTTTGCGCGTTAAGGCAGCTAATCTTTGACCGATAAGCTGTCGGGCCCCGCGGGTCCCGAGTACACGAAGATTAATGGTGCGGAGGCCTCATTCTTGGCTCCTTTCAAAAATGTAATCGATCCAAATGCCTCTCGGACTTCCTCTCTCTCCCCGCTCGGGGGCCCCGGTAAGTTGGCGCGCATCGAAAAACGAGGGCCCAGAACCGAGAGAGAGAGAGAGAGAGAGTTGATTGAATCCCGGCGTCGAGCGCCCGGGTCCGGGCGTTTTTTTCTCCCGCGCGCGCGCTCTGCCTCGTTCGTTCTCGGGAGCGTCAACAATGCAGGTAACCGTATATCCCCGCAACGAGCGCGGGCGAGCGCCGACGGGACCTGCGCGTGCGCGCGTTCGCCAAAATTACTCGACCGAGGTGACTCGAAAGAATTTCGCCTCACCCTTTTTCTGCGGCTGCAGCTTGCCCTCTCTCTCTCTCTCTCTCCACTCCTTTTTTTTCTAACCCTCGGCGATATGCTCACTTTGACCTTCTTTGATGAATCGCCGGGAGGCACGCTTCCCCCCTGTGATCGAAATTTAAAATACCGTACGCCACGGCGAGTCTCTAGGCCTGGAATTTCCCTCGACTATTTCTCCGGGTGTACACTGAGAAAAAAGTTTACTAATCACAATTAACCATTACTTGCTTTAATTAATATTTACTTGTTTCAACCAA
>JAWWEN010000025.1:361421-378690 GCA_035582955.1 Sycophila texana
ACTTGTTTCAACCAAAATTTATTTGTTTCAATCAAATATTAATTGAAACAACTAAACATCGATTTCGATTTCTTACTCTTTTTTCAGTGTACACTTGTGTATCCGATCGTAGCAAGAGCTCGAGGTTTTACTCGATATTTCATCTCCGTGTAAGGATCGACGACGCGCTGCTCGTACTTGCAAAGCGTCGCTCGTACGCTTGGCGTATACGCTGGCGTTGCGAGGGAACGGTAGGTGGCGGAGGAGAACGATGAAAGGGGGAGGGCATCTCAAATCTATTATCGGCCAGGGAGGAAGAACCTCAATCGCGATGACTCTGCGATCTCGGGAGACACGTTAGAGGCGTTTCGGGTACTGCGGGGGGTACGCCGGCCGAATAAAGAGACGGCTCTCTTCCGAGAGGTGAGAACCCGATGGGACTTTCTTCGTCGCGTGCGACCCTTAAAACTCTACGCCGCGTTCTCACATGCACTGGCGTCCTCACAATGTATATGTACGTTCGTTTGCTACGTGCCGTCGCTAGCGTGACGCGTAATTTTAATTTATTCTTTAGCACTCGCTCATTCAGTGTGGATCTTTTTTTTTTTTTAATTTTTTCCGCGTCTAATTTTATATTCATAATATATATAACTTTAATGAAATTTATTTCAGTATATTAATTAATAATTTTTTATCTTTTTAACAATCGTTACGTAATACGTGACTTCAATGATTTGACACAAACGATTTCCTGGAGAAAGAAGAAAGGTAAAAATTCTCTTGTGGTATTTATTACACAATCACGAAACGAAAATAGTCTTGTAGTTTAATACTTGGTCCAATTTAGAAATGGATCTTACATATGAACTCTTTTGCGTTCCGTTGTTTAAAGAACAATCGAAGTGTAAAAAAAGGTGTTTGTATATACTCGCGCCGTGTTGATTCAACAGGTTCCACTGAGCCGACAGGTTGCTGCTATTTTCGGAGGTGAAAACAGCAAGGCAAAATCCAGGGCATTGGCTATCTCGGGCGTTTGTATATCTGGCATATTGTTAGGTTAATTGAAAGGAATGATAAAATCGCAATGCTTTTGACATTAAGCGAGCTGCGCGTCGAGAGGAGGAGGGCTGAAGCAAAAAGGCGAGCGCAGGAGAGGAGCGGACCGAGGCGGGCGGGGGAGAGAAGGCGAGGAAGAAGCGAGAAAAAGAAAGAGTCACGGCTACGATAAAGACCACCCGAACGAACGTCGCCGGGGCTCAGTCGTCCCGGGAGCGCGCGACACTGCAAGCCGGGGCGGCTCGCATACATACACACGCAGGCGCCAACAGCCCTACGGAGAGGACCGGGGAGCCGGCGGAGATCCTTAATTGCAGATAAATAATGAGAACGCGACTGGTTCTCACTTTTGAATGCTAAATCAGCCGCGCGCTCTCGGCGCCCACCTTTCCGCGCCTCTTTTCGCAGCCGGGCGTCGATAACACCTCGCCGATTTAACACCGAAATTTAACGACCGAGAATGACCCCGCTTGATTTGCACAATTAATCGAGCATAAACAATGAGAATTACCCGACTCTTATCGCGACCGACATCTCGAGGCCGAAGGACCTTTCTTTCTTTTTTTTTTTTTTTTTTTTAATTCTACCAGTTCGCCGGGTGCTTTTCCAATCGCCTATCTCCCTGAATCTGATTTGAATACAAAGAAAGCATAAGCCCAACGCGCGGACAGCAAAGAAGCCTGCCTTTCAGGCTGAATGGGAGCTTTGAAAATCGGGCGTCTGGAAAATAACCGGGAATTTTCGTACTCGTGCATGCATAGTTAAGCCGGGAAACAATGCCTCGTAAGAGCTACTGCCCGCCGGAGAAAAAAAAAAGGAAGAGTCTCCTTAGCGCGCGGGCGAACGGGATCCGCGTGCGCAGTCGTGAAAGCGCCGCGAGGAGGAAGTGCTTCCCCGGTAGCCTCTTTCGCGCGGACACACAGATAATTATCGGGGAAACCTACGGGAACGCTTTATGTAGGAATGCGTTTCTTGTGCGCGTCCTTCGGGCGGCCGCCGCCGCCGCCGCCGCGGCAGCTCGCCGCGCTATTATTCCGCGGACAGCGCCGCGTCTCTCTCGCCGCGACTATTTAGATTTACTGCGTTCCGCGATTTTCCATGCGAACGGGCTCGTCGACATTGATACGTCCCACAATGGCGATCCGCCGCTAAATTTTATTTACAACGTGGCTATCTCGTCAGTCGGAAATATACCGCGCGGCGAGCTCCCCCGAGCCGGCCGATTGTGCAATTCATAGGCTTTTCTCCTATAAGTACGTCGCTCGTTGATTGCATTACTGTGACTGGGTAAAATTTTTTTTCTTTGAGAAATTTCTAGGCGATTTATAAATTGTTCGTTAAATATGAGAAATTTACGATTGACGTTTACGCACTCTCATTCAGTTGAAAGAGTGAAAAAATTGAGCGACTCTCTTCAATTTTGTTACTTGAATTTATAGTAGTTTTTCTACTACTTATCATTATCGGCGTAATTGTGCAATGGAATTTATTTATTTCATTCTATATAAATCGTGAAATAGCTTCCCCAGTATAGGAGGAAATTACTTTTGGAAATACAATTTAGCTAATGATCAAAAGTGAGACTCGTTCCTTTGATGATTCTCGTAATGTCCAATTATTTCTAAGAAAACCACTTCACGGTGTTCTTTACATTTTTAGCACTAATGAAAAAATGTTTGGTGTAGCAGGGTCATTATAGCAGGGCGTCAGTGCGACAATTATTCTTCAATACAGAAAACAGGTAGAATTAAAGACGATCGACATAAGGCATTTTTAAAGATTCACATAATTTTATCTCATTATAAAATATCGCATTTCGTTAAATTTTAGTATACGCGCAAACGTTAATTTTATTTAAAAAAAAAGAGAGAGACGGCCGAGCACTGCAGGAAGAAAAGGCAAACTGTCGCCGCGAAGAAGAGAGAATAAGATGATAAAAAGGAGATACAAAAAGGAAAGGAAGAATCGCCGGGGCGAAAGAAAAGGAAAAGGATTAAAAAGGCAGAAGGCGGAGATGGGAGAGTGAGTGAGAGCGGGAGACAAGAAGCTAAGATAGAAGCCCGGGAGTTGCCGGAGACCGATGGTATCTCTCCGAAGAACGCGCTAACGGTATCTATCCGCGTATTTCGAGTCGTGATTCCCGCCGAACGCGCGCGAGGAGGAGGCAGGGGGGCCGAACGGACGCGGAAGGCGAAAAAGACGCGGGGATACGGGAAAAGAACGAAGATCGAATGTCCAGTTTTCGTCAGGCGGGCGAAGAGGGCCTCCGGATAACAAGACGCCCGCGATTGTGCGGGAATTATCGAGGCACTGCATCTTCGGCAGTTCATTATTCCAGCTGCTCGCGCTTTTCGGAAATGAGCGGCCGGGGACGCTCCCGCGACGCTCGTTAGCCGCGCGTCGCGCTCCCGTTCCTGCGACTTTGGAGATTAGATCCGGACGAGAGGCCGCCGGGGCAGCGCTACCGTTTCCCTCCCACTCCCCCGGGGGAGCCCCCCAAAAATCACCGAAACGCCAATTAACCGCGCCGCTCAGCGATCGTCACTCGGCAGCCCTCCTCCCTCTCCGCAGGATTTATGGCGGCAGCGGGGCTCTCTCCGACGCGAGGGAACCGATGCAGCGGCTTTCGAAACGGCGATCGGTAATTTTGCATCTCCCGTGAATTTCGGATAGAGCCGCCGCCGCCGCTTGGCCAATGCGCTCTGACACAGATCGGACTGGCCGCAATATTTTCCAGCTGCGTGGATCTCGCGGTCCCGGGATCGCTGCAATCACGCCGCCGCGTAAAAAGGGAAATGGAGCTTGTCCGCCGGGGGAAAAAGCGACACGTTTTCTCGAGGCAGGCAGGGCACAAAGGAGGATTGCGCGGCGGGAAAAAGGATCGCAACTGCGGGCTCTCACGGACAGGCCGAGTGTATAGCGTTACGGAGAGTTAATAAAGCCAGAGGTTGAGGAAAGAGATAGAGAGAGAGAGAGAGAGGGGCCCTCTGGACCGCAGTTTGGTCGTGCGTATTCGCTGGCCGCCCCCCTGTCCGCCGCCGCATCTACGGCGCGCTCGACCACAGACCGCCACCTCCTCCCCCTCCTCCTCCTCGGCTAGTGGGCCCTTCGGCCGACCGCAGACGCGGCGCGGCTCCGCCGACCGGACACCGGCAAATTATTTTGCCAGCCTATCTGCCTCTCTCCCTCCTTCTCTCTCTCGTTTTCTCCATCTCCCGGGGGAGGGGGCCTCATTTCGGACTTAGATCTCTCTCCCCGGTGGAAGCTGCGCGCGTTCGCCTTGTTTGTTCTTATTTTCGGAGAACAAATTACAGGGGTGCCTTTAAAGTCTTATCGCGATGCGTCGCTTTCGAATAATAGTATAATATACTCGGCAGCCGAGCGAGATCGAGGCTGCGGAGCCGGCTGGAATGAAAATCTAGTTAAAAATAAATGGAGATCCCCCACCCCCCCTCCTTTCCTCGCCGCGCGCTGAAACTTTCTTGCGGGGGCCCTCCTCCCTCGCTGTCTTCGCGCCAGGCGAGTGCAATTATTCGCCAAGAGAGTGCGAAGAAGCTGTGGATCGGCACCTTGTTCATTGTCATTACGGTGCCGCGGGGCTAAATTACTCTCTATTATACGCCGGGCGCGCATACCAGTTGGGGCCGCGCGCCGCGGCGGCCAATTAGCGCGCAAGCGGCCCGCCCGTAATAACGCAACGCTCAGCAGCGCGAGACTTTGATCTAACGAACGATCCAGCGCCTCTGTGTACACAGTAATTTGACAAGCGACTCTCTCTCTCGGGCTGCACGCCAATCATACAGCGCCCTGGCGACGTGTTTTGTACAACCCAACGCGTTCCTCGCGATTAATAACCTCTTTTCTGTGTTGCCCACTTCGAGCTGTGAGAAATTGCCCGATTAATATACACGCGGGCCTGCGCGCTCGCCGCGACTTATATTTCACTCGATCGTTTACGGCCGATCCAGCACCTTTGCGCGCGCTTTTATGAGCGCTCGCGTATACGACGCTCGCGCACGATGGAGATTGTGCCAGGCCTATTGTCCCTAGTATCGCTAATCTCCAGCTTTTCTCACATTTTCTAAAGCGACTTAAAGGCGCGCGGGGAATATTTAATCAACTAATGGCTGGAACGAATTTAGAGTCCCCCCTGCGTTGAAACTTCTCTCGGGCGAAATAAAGGAAAAGCTGAAAATAATAGACAGGTACTTTACGGTGTAATTACCAAGTGACACGAAATTCGCATTGGCGCTTTTTTCAAGATTCCTATCATCTCTCATTAACACGATGACTGGTAAATGTGCAACCTACTCCTTCAACAGATAAGACAGCGAATATCGTTTCACAACGTTACATCTAGCGTGTAAGCAGCGAGAAAAAAAAAGTTCCGCAAGTACTATATCAATTTCGTGAGCAGCGGTAGCGTAACCGATGCGAAAAAACGCGCGAACACTTTAAAAAAAAAAAAAAGTACCGAGTAAAAATGCAGCGACAACGCGCTTATTACAGATAATCCGGGCCGATAACGCGAAATAATGAAAAGCTCGGGCTTCTGCACTGCTTGTTGCCGAGTGGGTCCGAAAGGCGAGCGGCGGCGGCGGCGGCGGCGCGTAACCGGCAAGCGGCCCGCGAGCCTCGCTTTTACGCAACTTTTCCTCTAATCGAGAATCCGATCGGTGGCTTCGCAACGGCGCCGCTGCTAAGCGACGGCCCGTTAAACGGTTCGTTACGCCGAGCTTCGCTCTCAGCACCTACGACGCGCAACTGCGCCTGGGACGCCGACCCAGGAGTCGCGCTCCGCTGATGTTCCCAGCAACGATTACGCGATCTCGGGATAATCGACGCTCGATTTGTTCCTCGCGAATTTCGATCGAATCGTTGGAAACCTGCGCCACTTTGGAGTGATTTTGAAATCGACACTTGAGAAGCTTCGATTGTAATACGCGAGCCTACGGGAAAAAAGTTTGCAGAAACATCGGCAGGTATTAGAAGTTTCCATTAATTTTTCTGCATGTTTCGTGCACCATTTTCTGTAGATATTGTTCTCACGAGAGAATTGGCTTATGCTCGAAGAAAGAGATTTAAGTAGATGTTTATTCGAAAAAAAAAACAGAATTTACAAAGATTTTACATTATCGTTCATTATAATACAAGTGAAGTATCACAGTCATTTTTAAACGTATAAATATATATCACCAGATTAGGATATCTGATCTTGTATCGAAAACTTGCGATTCAAAAACGATGGTTACGATTTTTTGAAAAAATGAAGATTTTTCTGTGTGAAGAATTTGATATAAGCAGTTGAAACAGTGAGAGATTCTGCGCTATTTATCGCGAAATTATGTCGAAGCGAGAAACTCCCGTTCGAGTCGCAATTCTTTTGCGAGCGGCGAGATAAGAAAATCCCGAAGCTTTGCTTGTCCCGCGCGGGCTTAGATCGTACGTATGCCCAAGCCATAAAAAAATAGATTAAGTCAGCTCGTTATCGCCCGGTAATAGAGGTGCAATTCGCGCGGGGAATTAAAAAAAAAGGGGGCCGCGCTATGGGATTTCTGCCGGTCTCTCACGTGCGCGTTCTCTTTGTTTCTTTTGACCTCGGCGCTCGGCGAATCGGCCGCGCGATTAATTTGCGACAAATGAAGGCTATTAGGCAAGCAACACGTGCGCCGATATTTTTTCGCGCTTTGATACCGGCGACATTTATTCGCCGTTAAAGAGGATTTATAGTTGTCTCACGTTCCCCCCCTATCTGTTTTTCTCCGTCTCTTATGTAAGTCTCGCATGCGCGTAAGTCCCGTGGATCTCTCTTTCTCTCTCTTTTCTCTCTCGCTCTTTGCGGCTAAATCGCCGCCTCGGCGCGAGGGGTCCGCCTCGTCATATTCGCGCCTCCCCGCCATAAATTAAGCGGCGCGTACGCATTTTTCCAAATATTAATTGAATGAAAGTTGCGGCTGAGCCGCGTGTTTTCCGACTCGCCCGAGTCCGCTCGTCACTCTCCTCGTGCGAGAACTCATTCGCACGCGAAGCCAACTCGGCAGTCGCGCCGATCGGCAGCGTCATCACCAGTCGCCGGGCTTTTCAGGATATTTCTGTCCGGGAGCCCGACACCCACGCGCGATCGCACCTACCACCGTGTAAACCCTTCGCACCTTTTCTGCGGAAAACTCGTAAAATCGGTGCTTTATAGTCCCGTGTAAATCACGCCGATCGGCCCCTACCGATCCGTCAATGAGGAGCTAAGCCGATTTTCATTTATGCCCCCGGGCATACCGGCCGCGGCCTTAAAGGGCGAAATTAATTTTATGTAAATTGATGTTATTGAATAAATTCGCGCGCGGGGCGAGTCGTTGCGGGCGATGCATTTATTGTTTCTCGCGCATAAAAGAAGTGCCCACGGCAGAGGGAGTGCATAATCCGAACAATAGATTCTTAACGACGAGAGGGGGGGGGGCTTCCCTTTTGCTCGCTGATATTGTTTGCTGTCGCGGTGAATCGCTGGCTTTGAAATCACCGCAGCGGCCTCGAAACTGCTGCAACGTTTTAGCAGAGCGCACAAAAGGAGCGAAAAGCTGAGCGGTGTGCCGCTGCTTGAATCCGCGAAAGACGCATAAATCACGCGCCCGTCGTTTTTGGTTTTCCGTGCGCGCGCCTCTCCCCTTCTTCCTCTTCTTTATCGCGCGAGGCAACAAGCCGAGTGACACTCATTGGCCGTGGTATGCACTCGCGAACGATGCAAAGAGCGCGAAAGAGAGAGGGAGAAAAAGGATGAGAAATGGCGAGGGGGGTACGGGGGGGGGGGGGAGGGATCGGCGGCAGAGTGGAAGCGCCGGGGGTCTCCGTGGCGAAACTCCCCGCGGCGCGTGCTCGGCCTTTCCTCCGGTAATAACGCGTGTAATGCCTTAGGAGGGAAAGGAGAATCGCAGACACAACGAGCCGATTGATCGATCGCGTAACACCGCGATTTTTCCCTGCAAGCGTGGCCGCCTATTCGCGCGGCCGCTGCCACCTCCGGTTAACAGGTACGCGCGTGTGCAAATATTTGCGGCCTTTTTCCCCCCTCTCCGAGGGGCTCGCGCAAATTTGTTTATCCGCCGTCGGGGATATTATGTGCGCTTAGAAAATCCGCCTTTTCATTTCCGCGGGGAATTTATTTTATTGCGAGCAGGCGGCTTCTAACTCTAATTAAATTGAGCGCGGAGCGCGCTTCTTCTTTGGTTTTACGGCTTCTTAATTTATCGTAAGTGGCGTGGCCGTCGACAAATTTATTGCGAGCGTAATTGTCGCAATAAGAAAATGTACGACGCATGCGCTCGGCGCGCGGCTATCCCCACAAAGAGCATTAGCATCGAGTGCGGAATACTCAGCTGCGCGGATCGGTATTATATCGGTACAGACCATACGAAAATCGCCGATTAAATCCTCGTAAAACGGCGGATCCGTCGAATGTAGCGCGGGGCTAATGGCTCCTTACGGAGACGCTTGCGCGGGAGCGTTGGTAGCGGCTGGGAAACAAAAAAAAAAAAAAAGCGTCGCGATGCAAATGCGACGACGAGGTGGCTGATCGCCCGGCCCGTCCGAGATCGACTTTTCTATTCGGAGCGACGCGCGCGCGGGGTATATAAGCCATATACGCTTTGCTCCTCGCGCGGCTAGGCAAGAAAAGTTGATTGGCATCCGGATACCTACTGCAGCGCTGCGCCCTGGAAGGCCAGTGGGGGATCTTACTTAGATCCATATTAAGAGGCGATCGGCGGACGAGCGAGCCTTCGGGGGGCCCGTGCCGCGCGGGCCCGGGGAATCGGCCGAGGTCGTCTCCCCGGCTTATCGGTCGCGCTCACCGGCCTGCGCAAAGAAAAAAATCAACGAGCATGTCCAGTGCCGACGGTGGAGGGGTAGGGGGGGGGGCGCAAGGAGAGGAGAGCAGGTTCCGCGTAATTGCACCGCTTTTTCTCGCTTTCCAGGCCTGGCCTTTGTGTAAACACGAACTTGCTCTAATTAAAGCAAATCAAAACATATGGCCGAGCTCGCGCGGTGGCCATTGCGCACGCACACCGGCACAATGCGACGGCTGAATCGGACTTTCCTATCCCGAGCGACCTACATGACAGACACGCGCCGCTGGCACACATTAATAAGCAGCGAAGGGAGAGAGAAACACGGCCCGACACCTAAGCGCGCCGCGAGTTTGCGCATGTCGTTGGTGCGCGAATACTAATTGTACCGACATACCAGATCGGTATATATATGTATGTGTATACATACGCGGTGCACCTGCGCGCGCGCGGGTAAATTGAGCGGCGCCGCGATCACAGCTGCCTTTGTTTCTCGATCCACGGATCGCGTGGAGGCTCAGTCGGACGATCGCGCGGCGACTTTTCTTTTTAATTAGGTGCGCAAACGAGTAATTGCGCCGGCCGATTTACGAACGATTATTTCGCCATTGGTAATTGAGGCGCGAGGCCCGAGCGCTCATTGATTTATGGCTCGGCGAGGGGATATTTTTGCATCGACCGCCGATGTCCTTCGATTTCGCTCTGGAAATCTATACCTTATTCAGGATATACTTTTAATGAAGTTTCGACGAGATCTCTCCTTTTTCTCTCCCCTCCGGTGTAATTTTTGCCGCGGAGAACGGCTCGATTGATTAATTGTCGTGAATTATAAGATGCGTGATATGTTGTTCGCGAGAAATTATTGGCCGTAAAAATGTTGCGCAAGTGAGAGAAAGAGGGCGAAAAACAGGCCGATAACTCAAAAGCGTGAATATTTTTTTTTCCATTAAAGAAGTTTACGAGCTTTTTAGAGACAAGAGAAAATTTATTTATTTTTCTTGTTTTTTTTTTTTTTTTAATTCAGGTAGAAATTAAATTTTCTCCTGTACTCGTTACGTATAATTAAAGTCAACGTAACTTTTGAAAGCGTATACGCGAAAGTCATAAAATATGCAAGACTTCATAATATGTGTATAAAATCACGCGGTATTCCTGTGGAAATAAGAAGAGGAAAAGTCCTGCGGACGGTGTTCTTGCGAAGCGAAAAAATAAAAATGACAAAAGAAAATAAAATGTCGTAGAGCTTCAACAATGGTCCTCGCCCTCCCGTCCATCTCAGGTCGAGAGCTCATTCGTACGGGGTTCAGGTCTCTCGCGCTCCTGCCCAATTATCGATACGATCAGCGAGCCGGCGACGACAGCCGAGGGCTTGATATCGTCCCGTAAAATCGCGACACACACTCGACGCGTCCCTAGAAATCCGAACATCGGCCCTGCCTACGTACACGTCCCCACACACGTGGCTGTATTTCAAGAGGCCGTGCCGAGAACGAGAGCGAATAGCGACGTCGTTGTTTTCATACTTTGCGTGCTACCAGCCTACGCATTATCCCAGGGATGCCTCAACCTGTACATCTATACGCTACTACACTGCACGACACTTTTAAATTACAAGCAATGTCCAGCGCGCTTCGTGCACTCGATTTTCTCACACTCATTTTTACACGTACAATATTTATTTTGCGATAGAATGCATTATTTTTGTACAGTATAAAATATAGATATCGCTTAAAACGTTAAAATTTAATTAAACAAACTCAATATTCTTTGATGGTCAAAATTGAATGATTAAATTCGTAGGAAGACTTAAACTTCTTCATTAAACGCCTGTCAACGTTCTGCAATTGATTTTTTTTAAAGAGAGGATCTTATTATATATTGCTTTTATTGTAGCACGGATGCGGAGGCAAGGCGATGAAAAAGTATAAATAGATTAAATGAATTGCAAGATTTAGATAAAGTAACGACTTGTAGCTATACTTTTAAATTAGTTTACTTGTTAAGTTTACGTACGTCAATGGCATGCACTGTATGTTATTATAATAATCGACGTTATTTTCGTTTCTGGCAGTTGACCAAGACTGATCACCGTTTCAGATGCATATCCTGCCACTGTTCAACTTAATCAAAGATGTTGCAGGGCGATATTGTTGTGTCATTAGACTTGACTCGAACGACGTTTGAACGCGCAGCTAATTCCAATGCACAAAATAAAACATTTACCGTGCAAAAAGCTAAAAAGCACAGGAACACTTAGTAAAGTCACTTCTGCATTCGATCTAATATTGCCGACTAGTTTAAAGAAAAGAAAAAACAAAAGCGGAAATTGCGAAATTAAACTCGGCTAGTTTATCGAGTACCGTAAACACCTAAAATCGAAAGATAAAATTTCTTTATCAGATTATTCTATCACGTTCATACATAGCGTAATTAACGTGTCAAAGTCTCAAGTTTATTACCCACAAAGGATTTAAATAAATAGCGATCTCGAAAAGGCGGCGCAATTTGAATGAGCCAAAAGGAGGCGCAAAAAGGAGCGCAGTAGCCAGCCAGAGCCAATTGGGCAGGCCGATTAGCTGGTCAAGTGTAGAGAGACGGGAGTCGTCCTGTATACTCGCGAGTCGCGCGAGAATGGCGTGCGCAGCTCGAGGGGCCTCTCTCTCTCTCTCTCCGCCGCTCCGTACCCGAAATCGGCGAAATTGCAGGGTCGCGTCGCCAGGTGCGACTCGCCGCGTAGACGCTGTGCACGCAGCTCGCCCGGAGCGACGCGTCCTCCCGGCGATTCGCGGCCGGTGCACGCCGCACCCTTTTCTTCGCGCGCGCGCGCGCGAGGCTCAGGTGCATAGACGGACCAGCTAGCCGCCTCCCCCCTACCCCGGCCCGTCCGAGCCGCTGCCAAACCGGAATGCAGATAACTGCGGTGCGCGCTCGCGCGCGCGGGGCACTTTCGTTTGTACTATTTGTCCATCGGACGTTGCCGCTCGGTATATGCATCCTCCTCGCGTGCGCGGCGGCTTCGACTCGTCACCGGGCAGTCCGCCGGCCTTTCTCTCCGCTGGCGAATATAATATTGCTAATCTCGGCCCCTCGTCTTCTTGTTGCCGATAAAAAATCTATTGGGAATACCAATCGTCTTATTTATTTCGTATTAAAAAGGAAAACTGAAAATAATTCCGCGGTGCTCTCGCCGCGAGGCGGTGATCGCGCAGCGTTTATTGCTTGATCTTCCACCGGGTACTTTACTTTCATTGGATTTACATTAATGCACGGATTTACTCTGATCTTTTTGCTTTAATTTTTGAAAGGCGGCCGAGGAAAATTTTAATTCGCGTCACTGAATCTCGTGCGATTGCTTTTAAAACGTATATTTTTCTGCGTAAGTTATTGCACTACGTATATTAAGAGTGCTGCGTTATCTTCGCGAAACGGTATATTTCACTTTTTCGATGTGTGAATGTTTACTCTTGAGTGTATCGAGATGAATATCGGTCTATTAGACTACAATTCGACTCTTGCGGGAAGAAGGAAGAATTAAACGAGTTCACTCAATCATGCGCACTCAATCTGTATCTTACACGTTAAGCTGGACAAAGTGAAGCACTTTACTCAAATTACAGAGTCAATCGATTTTAGCCTCGAATTTCGCTCTACTGCGGAATAAAAACGCCGAGGTTAAATTTAACTCTTTAATTCGAGTGAAATTTCACTCCGTCCGATTTAGCCAGCGCCGCGGTCTTTTATTTCTGGGGAATAAACGATCGGGGCGAAAAATTGCTTTATCCCGCGTAAACGGCGCGCGCTTTTTTAAGACAAACTTTGAGAGAGCAGCTGGAGCCGCGCGGCCTTGTGATGATGATAGAAGGGCCGCGGGGCGCCGTCGCGGGGTCAGACTCGTTACCGCTCATTACCGCGCGAATGTTAACACTTGCTGGCGAGGCACCGCGGCGCCACGGCACGATCCGTCATTAGGCGGCTAGGCCGTCCTCCCGCGCCATTACGGCACCCCTACTCGCCGGGCGCGTAATAATAGTCTTTCAGCCTGGATTTTCGTACGTGCTCGAGTCCGCGCGATCGGCACATTTTATACGCAGCCAGGCCTGGCCTACAGGCTGGATTTCCCCGAGACCGCGAGCGCAGATAAGTTCGCGCATCGTTAATTATGAGCGTCCGAGCGGCATAAAGACGGCCGAAAAATCGGCATCGGCCGATCGGGAGCGAGTGCGCCCGGCTCTATCTCTTCTTTACTCGAGCGCGTAAAATTCGGTATCAGTGTAATTGAATCTCCTCTTCGGGCGCGTCCCACCTTCGTCTTTCTCTTTCGCCTTCCCTTCTTTTTTTTTCAATCTTTCCGTCCGACTCCTTTTCTCCGGCTCCTTTATTATCTTCGCTTTCTCGCTCCTCGGGACTCCCCCCTTCTGTCCCTGTCCTCCCTGTCTTCTCCCTTTCCCTCTGTCACATTTTAGTAGCGTCGCAGCAGCGAACGAGGGGAACGGAGAGCGGAGGAAGGAGGGAAGGAGAGTGACAAGGAGGAAGGGGGGCGCACGGTTGCGCGAGAAAGGGGAGAAAATAAATTGTGCCCGCGCAAGTCGGGGCTTATTTACGCAAACAAACGACGGGAGCCTCCTCGCGTTGTTTTCGGCATCGCAGGCCCTTTTATATATGTGGAGGTGCGTACACGCTCGGGGCGCGCTTATCCCCCGCCTGCGCGCGGTGCACCGTACATGCATACGTGCGCAGCGCGCGTACCTTCTCGCGGATCTCCCAAAGCGCGCGACCGAACCGACGAAGGGGGGCCCTTCCTCCGATATCGCATTGTCAGATCAGACTTCTTTACACGAGCTTTTTTTTCCTTCAGTTCCCCGTCAATTAGGGATGCTTTATTTGTATTCTTAAGATCCTCTTCTTAGCGTGTTTGATTTGCATGTAGCCGCGCTTATGCGGCGGGGCCGAACGCGAATGCCGATTTCTTTTATTTGCCCCTCGGCGGAATCGAGCGGGAATTAATAAGAAAATACAGATTGACTGGCTATCGGATAATTTTCCAGCGAAAATTCTGAGGCGAGCGTTACCACGATTTTCCGTAGCCGATAATCTCACTATTATTACTGCATTTTATTATTGCTAGCGCATAATATATCTGGTAAGCCAATCAGGCATCAGGCCATCGTTGTATTCAACTTAATTTTTACCGTTAATTTTCTGATTATTTTTTATTAGGAATTTTCTCGCTGGAATTGTATAATTCGCAGGCAACGGTACAAATGTGTTTATTGTATAGACACCGTGAGAGATTGGCGGAGATTACGAACATCGGAATTCATCCAAATTTATCGAATATTTCACTAACGACTCTCGCCGCGAGGCTGGCTCGAGCCCTACAACCAAACGATGCGTTTAAACGGAAAACATCAATTGATAAACCGTAACAAACTCGAATGTTCACTTTCAGCTTGTCACTTTTGCGCGCGCATCGCATTAACGGTACATATACCCGCGCGTTGCGAGGCACTAAATCGATCAGCGGCGAGACTACGCGCGAACGCGCGATGCAAAAAGAGCGCGTAAAACGTTACAGTAATTACGCCCGGCTACGTTTCCCACTTCATTAAAATGAAAATGCCCGGCGTAATCGACGCCGCATCGTCGCTATCGCATGACCGAATACTCGCGGGCGGCGCGAGGCACATACACCCGCTGAAAGAGGCGCGTGGACTAGGCGCGCCGATATACAGTCGCCCGCCGCGATCGCGTGCGCGCCGACGCACAGGCCCGGCGAGGGCCGCTCTTCGGCGTATAACCTCCGCTGATTTATATTCGCGCCTCCCTGCGCCCTGTGAGGCCCGCATACATTCGGCCGCGAAGGGCGTGCTCCCCCCTCCCCCTTTCGGCTTGTGCACTCCTCGCCGCGACATCGCTGTGCGAGCGAACGTCGTTCCGGACCATTATATACGTCGAAAATACTTCCGTCAGTGCGAGGACTCGTGTAATGTCCCTTCCCCCCCTTTTTGGCTTTCTCCCTCTATATCGCTCGCTCTTTCTTTCTCGGCTGATGGCTTTTCGCCTCGGGAGGTTTTCGGGCGCGTGTGTGCACGAGGGCCGAAAAGTAAGGAGCGGTCCCCGCCACGTTTTCGCTCGGATTTCGTGTTTTTTTATGCACCGCGACTCCCCTGACGGATGAACGCGGGGATTCGCGACGATGCGCCGGGGACGTAAGTTGACGTTAAAAACCCGCACGCCGCGAGCACCGGCGCGGCCCGGCCTTTAGTGACACGCTTTAAAAGGGATAAGGAGAACTTACACGATCTTGCGATGTACCTCGGTTAGCCGAGCAACAGTAAAACAATTAATTCGGCTCTGCGCGCCCGTCTCCTTTTTTTTTTTCTCTTCCTCCTCTCGCTCCGTCTCTCTTTTTTAATCCCTCTTCTCCTCGACTTGTCCGGCTTATTCATTTTTAACGGGCAGGCCGGTTAACTCACCTGGAACAAAAAAGAACAGATTTCACGTGAATTTGCGGTCATAATTAGTGGATGAGAATTAAATCTCCCTTACGCCATATAATAACGTAATTATGCACGAGTTTGCTCGGCGTTAAATGCGCGTTTTTCAGTGTAATTGATACGTCACGTGCATGTAGGCAAGAGGCATCGGTAAAAATGACCCTGGGGGGGGGGCGGGGGTAAAAATGCCCCCCCCCCCCCCCCCCCCCCCCTCGATCAGAATCCTACAAAGTAGCATTTTTACAGGAGGCTAATCTGACCGCGACTCGGGCCTGCTATCGGCAATTTACCCGGTACGATCTCATTTCATAGATTTAATTAAGAGTCCGCCAGTGAAATAGAGCAAAAGCTGCGGCCACTAATGATACGAGCACACCGCACGAGAAGCGCGAGCGGAGAGCGATTTTTCTGCCGGCGGGGGGATCTGAAAAATTGATAACGGAAATGAGCGCGAAGACGTCGGCGGGGGGGACTGGCCCCAAAAAAGGACATCAAGGTTAGAAAGGCTCTATATCTGATTGATTTCAATGACAATCAGTTCGCTGCATACTATTAAGAAACGACAGATCGTTACAACATTCCGCGGCCGCACGGGGATGACATACTTTCAACTGTTAATTGAAGAAAAAGTGCGTCGGCCTGCGCAAACGGACAAATAAGGAAAGTCGCTCGTCGTATCCTCTCTGTCTGTCTTTCTCTCTCTCTTTCCGTCCGCGACCACTTCGATGCATAGGCAGATAGCCGTGCGAGAGCGCATACTGCAGTCGCGAACACGGGGACCTTGGCACGACTTTTGCCTGTGCCTCTCTTCGGACTTTTGCCTCTTTCTAAAGCGGTTTTCGCTATAGCCAGCAGAATTGAATGGTTGTTCATTGTTGTGGTGTTCAGTAATTACGCTATTCAAAATGTTAAATGTGTGCGGGTGTATGGGAGAATTTCAGATATGATTGTAAACGAGTAATTTCTTTTTTTTTTTTTTCAATTTTTTAGCACTTTTGCGATGGAAAATTTGAGACTTTGGAGTATGCATTACTAAATTTATGATATGTTTCGCGGAATATGTAAAATTCTGGTAGAAAATTGTACATAGGAGAAAAGCGATAAGGCAAAGAATAAAAGAACATTAGGGTAAAGTTAAATCGAAACATTTTACACAAATTGTTTTAGCAGAACACACTCAGAATATTTTCTAGGAAATGAGAACAATGGTTACAACAGCAGTCCAATTGGCATTCTGAATCCCACCCATTCCCGACCACATCCTTAGCTATAAGGCTTTCTGCCTATAATATTCGCGACAGCACAGTCCTTAATCACTTAAAAACTACGAGTTCTGAATATTTATAGTACATTTCTATCAAATTTAAAAGATGAATAAAAATTGTTCACGTCAAATTACAGAAATAGTATATAAAGTACCTAAACCTTGAAAACCTCTTACGTCTTACTTCACTTGATATTCCAAAACACTTATACCGTATAGTTACTTGATTCCAATGATAAAATAACACTTAAACAGACAATCGCCCATATAGTAAGTGATTTAGCCAAGATCAAGGAGATACTTTTGTAAAGGTAAGGGAGCAAAAAAAAGATGTCTTATCTCAGAGTTAAAAATTCCATATCCGCACTACGCCTTGTGTCTAAAAAAACCTCTTTAAATCAGTAGTGACCACCAGAAGATTTCTCATCGCTGATATCTAATCAATCCACGCATTTGCGCTTGTGCCTCTCAAAAAACTGAATATAAGAAAAAGACATAGCCATTTATTGTCGATTACCCGTGCAATAATCTGTCGGGTCCGCATTCGCGATGCACAAAAGCGAGAGCAGGTCCACGCCGTAAATTGCCTTGGGGGGGGGGGGGCGCGGGGTCACGACCGGGCGTTCTGCCCTCTATCG
>JAWWEN010000025.1:387412-438909 GCA_035582955.1 Sycophila texana
GTGCCCTATCTCTTCCATGTTAAACGCCGAAACTTTGAAGTCCGATTAAAACAAAACCAGACACAAGAAATCACTGAGATTTTGAGAGAAGTAGTATAAAACCGTTATATAACTCTGTGCAAAATTTTAAAGAAAACTAACAGAAACTGTTTACGCGATAGAACTACCTTAAGGAGCTAGAGGATTTAGGAAAGTTCCGCGTCCTTTGGTTTGCCAATTAACTTCAAAATCGAGATCGGGTTAGAAATAAAAATTAAAATGCAATCGATTCTTTACTGTATTATAAAACTTCTTCAAGTTCTATAGATTCCGATGATAAAAGTTCGATATTACGATATAAGGTTTAACGCTAAAATTGTACTATTTATACACAGACTGGATCAAAATAAAGTGTATTACTATCGAAGTATCCATATGCGATTTACGTCACGCAATTTCATGATCGCGAGAAGCTCATAATGGAACTAAAAGTAGGATGGATTTTCGATCGCTAAATTTATCCGAAGGGTGTAAGGATTTTATACCCGCTGTTCTCGGGCAATAAAGCCATTGCTAATTTCTTCGAAAAAAATCAGCCGTTCGCTGGAAGCCGGTGATGAGGTGCTGCCAGCTGTTGGCGCCGATTTTTCCGTAGCCGCCGCATTAGCGCACACGCGGGATACGAGCTTTGCACGCGCGCATTTCTTACCCGGCACTTATACGCGCGACGGCGTCTTTATAGAGTTGCTCCATTTGCAGGGAGCTTTTTCACAGTTTCTCTATCTCGTCGGGCAGAAATAAAGAAGCGACGAGTCTTCCCCCTCCGGACTCTCCTGGGATCGACGCGCGTACACGCGCGTAATAAAGATCGCTCGGACTCGTCGGCGCTATAAGACCTTGAAGTCAAACGATTCCGACAAACGAAATTTTGCTTGTCTTTCTCTTTCTCTCTCTTTCTCTCGGCGCACGCCACTTCTTCCTTCGCCCTTTTTACCCACCCCGACCGGGGATAGGTTTTAATGAGTACCGGTAATATTATTCCGCGGCCGTCATCCTTTTTCAATCGACACGTTTTACGGCGGGAGCGCTATCAAATTTAATAAACCTTCATGTGGAAGGTTACTTTGTAGATATTTATAACTCGTAGAATTTTAATGAAATTGCGAGCTTTAGTATCGGATAAAAACGCTCTAGAAATGGAAGTTTATAAAAACATCGGGAGACCTTGAACAATCGAAAATTTTTAAATTTGATTCGTTTATAATTAGATATACGTGGGTACAATAGCGCGATGATCTGTGAAAACCCGGCTTTTAGAAAATTTTCATAATCAAACGTCAATGTGTTTAACGAGTTGGCAAATATAGACACTGCCTTTTAAAATGTTCAAATTTCTTTAAGCTTATTAACTTTCTTATACTAGGTTTTACTGGAAAATACTTGACCGGTACGTCCTACAATTACATTTTGTAATATTAAAATCAAAATAGCCAATAATAAAAAACAAAATTTCATTGAATATGTTTTAAAAACATCAACATTTAATCACAAGAATAATCTGCTTCTTTAATATTTTCACAGTCTAAGTGAATTTTACATTTGATAAAAAGTCCAAATGTGTCCTAATTCATTCAATATCGCTTATTTGCTTAGCTGGCAACATACTGTATTGGAAATCCCCTCATTGACTAATAATTTCTTTAATGATTCAAACGGAAGCACATTAAATTTATATTAAATTTTATCTAACTGTTTTGTTCGCAGTACGTATAAAAGGCGAACATTTTCGAAACATTCAACAGTTGTATTTTCAAAGTTTGAAATTGAATTAAAGAAAAATTGAAGTTCAGAATGGCAAGAGCAGCAGTAGTAATCAGTTTGGTCTGCGCCGTGTTCCTTATTCTAAGTGTAACTACAGTCAAGTCAGGTAAATTAAAAAATGTATTACTTAATGTAACATAACTTAATGATATAAGCAATATATAAATCCATTAAATGTTTACAGAATAATTTTTTTTATCTATAACGTAACAGAAGACGATGTTAAAAAACCTTATGAAAGCATTTATAATTTCAGAACCTTGTGGTCAACGGGATGCACAATGGTGCCAAAAGGCGTGTGCAATCCATGGTAGGAGCTACGTTGGATGCAATCTTCCTCAATATTATAATAGTAGATATGAGCTTTGCATTTGTAATCCATCATTGAAGGACCAATTTCCAATTGAAACATGGCACCCTTGAATATTATAACATTTGTACGTTTTAAAATTTGTAATAATAAAACATCAGTAATGAAATGAATTGTATAATCGATCAATATAACAAAACTAAATTTTTTCCATACTTTTATATATTAAAAAAAATTACTCCGGTTTATTGAAATACTTTCTACAGAACCTGTAAACCAAACTTATACATTCACACCTGTTCATACTGACATGTTTTAGAAAAATTAAACCTTCAAACACATTTTACGAAGCTTACAAAGCTTCTGGTATGCGACAACAAAAAGGCTCATTTAACTAATAATCTGTTTTCAAATAAATGCAGTTACCTTAAAATCGAATATCAAGGGGTATATAGCATAGGCCCGCAAAATAGTCTCTATAAGGCTCGTCGTTCGAAAAAACATAAACTTGCCTCGAGGCGCTACCGCACCTTCTGATTAAAAAAAAAAGGCGAGAAAGTGCCCATCTAAATGAAGATTACAACACCGCCTTCGCGAGCGGAGTTAAGAATCGCGCGATCGGCGTATCGCACCTCGCGCGAGATAATATCCCGAATGCACGTCCATCCCGGAAGTGGGTCTGGTGCAGTCGCGCGCATGCGGTGGGGAGTCCTCACCTCGCGGGAGAAAGTGCGCGGGCTCGTCCTTTTTCTCGAGGCTGCGGAGTGCGCGCACACGCAAATGTGTACCACTTTCGAGCGGCGCAAGCCTGGAAGAGAGGCCCCGACTCTCCTCTCGCGCCCCATAAAAATGTCCCGGCGAGTCTTCGCCCGATAAGATAAAGCTGCGCGCACGCGAGACGGAGCCCTGCGAATAAATTAGCAAATTTTTGCGGGACAACCCCCCACCCCTACTCGCTCGGCGCTCGTTTGAAAGCCGATCTCGCGCAGGGAGAGCGGCCCGAATTATCGGATGCGCAGAAAATGTATCTCTCTTTCGCGCGAGCCGAGCGTCGCTCGCCGATAGCGCGAGAGACGAGGCTTCGTTACTCGCTCCGATGCCTCAGCCTCGCCTTTTGCGCGCAGCTGCCCTTCCCAGCCCGGCGGACACCTACCTCCTCTCCTCGGCTAATATTCCGCGGGCTCGAGCGCGCGCGCGCGCTCGCCTTAAGCCGATCGCTCAGAAAAACAAGTCCGGGAAAATTTTAATAAGGATATGCTCGCTCAGGATCTTGTAACCTTGCCGCTGCTTAAGTCCCTTTAATATATGCGAAAATTCGCAAAAACACGTATTTCTTACTTGATCGTGTAAATATTTAATACTTTTAACGTCTGCCGCGTGAAAAAATTTTCCTTCATATTTTACTGGTATTATACATGCATTATAAAGGTAAGAACTTTATGGGAATAATGTCGTTGAAAAGTCGTAAAGCATAATGCACAGGGAGAATTATAATTTTAAGAAAATCACAGAATTAAAGTACCGAACGAAGAAAGTTTAAAACCTTGTAACTATATTTGCGCTCCTAGTGTAATATAAATAAATAAACTCTTGCATTTGTTAATAATTTCGCAAAACTATTTGTTTATCCATTTTTAGCGGCTATAAGCGTTTCGATCACCAGATTATTATTCACAAAAAATCGAAAATAAAAATTTTCTTCTTGCGCGGAAGTATGTCGAGAGAGCGTAAGTCGATCGTCGCAGATTAGAAGAAAAAAAAAAAATGACGAGACTGAAGACTTAGAAAATATCGAATCGAAAAAGTAAAGAAGGACAGGAGAGAGCGTTCGTGCAGAGGCTCGTCAGGTATACGGGAGAGGAATCGAGCCGAGCCGAGGCGATCCTGCATCTCGCCGTCTGCGTATATTTGTTGCTCGTGAAAGTTCCGCTACACATCCGCACTCATCGCGTGGATCGCAAATCTTGACCTACGGCTCTTCGCTGCGGCAGCTGAGCGCTCGTGGCTCGCGCATAACTTGCCGCCTTATGCCTTCTAGCCGCACGCTGTATATACAGATCGAGGCGTACGCACGTGAGGGAGCGTCGATTTACGGGTCTGCTGTCGGATTAAAAATTTGCCCCCTTATAACGAGCCATAAATTAGCTGGAAAATGATCGAACGCGGAGGCGAGCATCACCCGTACAGCGGGACGTGCGTTCTGACGGGGCGGGTGATGCCTCGTTTGTGCGCCGATCTTTAATGCGAGTATTAAGATCGAGAGGATCATGCGTTATTCAAACTTCGACTTACATTCTGTCGATGTGAAAAATCACTTTGTTCCTTTCAATTTTCAATTTTAACACGATTCATGTATGAGAAGAAAACGATTTTTTAAAAATTTTGAATGAATTGGTTACTTAAAAAAAAAGAGTATTTTTTTTATTCTTTCACGTTGTAAAAGCACTTGGCTATATAATCTGTTATCTAAGAGTGTACCTTGTGAATTTACGATTAAAGCCAATTAAATTAATGCGCAAAACCTGTCCCTTCAATTGATAAGAAATCAACAATTTTACAGCCGTCAAATTGCTGTTAAAACCTTGAAATTGTAATTTCGTAATGGCATAATAAAGCTTTTGCCTAACGGCCTAACAGTTTTATTAAGCTAATTTTATCGCCCATCAGGAAAATAAACATTTAAGGAATTCAAAGAACGGCTAGAATGCTACTATGATTGCATGTGTAAACAAATGTTAAAGCAAACTATGCACGTCAATTATTAAGTCGTTTTTCACAAGGAATTAAAGATTATTCACAGAAGTCGGAAATATATTATGCACATACATAGAAAACTTTCCAACAATAAATATTTCAATTTTATTTTGAAAATGCTGTACGAGTAGTCGTTACAATCGTACAAAGTACATATGTACTTTTATCTTTTATTGGTTCCACCCTGGAACTCCTGTTTCAGCGTCTTATTAAAATTCGAATAAAAGAAATAGGAAGAGCAAACGATTGCATTGACCATTGAAAGAAATTTTCTTTTTCAATAGAGCAGAACATCGCAGTGTGGAATTTGACCGCAGGGACCCGATGGGATATAAGCACATGAGTGCGAACCGCAAGCATTCAAATTCGACCGCATGGAAAAGGACTGCTGCGAATATTATCGGTTACGGAATTCATGTATAAATTGACGTTTCTTTCCTTTGCTTCTCTCTTTGCTTGCCGTAATCTCCTCCAAAGTTTCGGCAGTATTTCGTATATTGAATTCGTTCTCGGGTTATTGAACTGCATTACCCGCGCGATTTAAAAAAAAAAACTTTTATTTCAATTCACTATAACGAACTAAGCAGTACAATAAGAATTCGAAATTTATAACACGATTTTTTACAAATGGAAATTTAATTAAATGTTATGTTAATAATATATAAATGAAATTTAATATTACTTGCAAAGTATAAAGTACTGAAGATATCGGTTACATGAGTTGAAAAAAATGAACAATTTCTTTATTCATTGAATCAATATTCATGTAAATGTAAATTTTGAACAATCACTTGATTCAAAATATCATAAATAGTACATATTAATTTTTCAGATAAAAATTGATCAAATATTAACTCAACAAAATTTTATTTTAACTCTTTTGAATGAAAACTTTCTTAAATTCCACATTTACAGAAATGTTCCAGTTTATTGCACACCGTGAAAAGATCGACTAAAAGAGTCAACATACAAGCGACCCAATTACTAGGCGCGATTAAAGCAGAAATAGAAAAACAAGTATACGTCCGTCGTTGTTAAGCGTCTCGCGAGTATATTTATAGGGCCAGTGCAAATAGGCTGAACTCTTCGATCGGTACACTCGTAGATAACGAAGCTTTATCGGCCTCATATCGGTCCTCTTCGTGCATGGATGAAAGCTTAACGGAAGTTCCATACGAAATATTTTGCGGTTGGAGTACGCGAGATCACGGAATAGCGACTGGTACGATTGCTCCGGCGCACACGTGTGGGGGGAGCTCCGTCGTGCGCGTTTTCCAGTATATAAATCAACGATTCGCAAAAATCCATTCGTGAGTACCAATGGTAATTGAGCTATTCCGGGAAACGATCGCCGAGGTGAACTCTCCGACTCGTTTCTTCACTCGCTCTCGAAAATTTGCATTCCATGTATTCAATATTTATTCAGTCGTAGCGCCGAACGAACAAATATAAACTATATAATCGTCAAAATCCGAGAGGAGAAGAGCGAATAACGGAAGTGACACTCTGATCCCGAAACGAATGCATTTTCAACGGAGCCACAATGGCAAAGTTATTGCACATCGGGTCGTTAGAGTAAACATGAAATATAATGCTTTTAATCTGGTGAAGTCCTAGCGAACGAAATGAGGCGCGCGCCGGATTCCTCCTATTTCTTGCTTCGCCGAGCGCGAGTGTCAAGGGAAGGCCCGTAGGCTTATAAGTCGCGCCTGAATGCAAACGCTGGACGCGCGAGGAAAACGAGCGGTGCGTTACGAGGACCGCGGGAGAAAGGCCGAGGGTGGAGAGAGGGGGGCTGGGGGTCGAAGAAAGAGAGTCGAGCGGTATGAACCTGTCCGCGGCATAAATAAGTCTCTTAGGCTAGGAGCAAAGCCAGCTTTACGAGGTAAATGCCGTAAGTTATGCCGGAAGGAGGACGGAGCGGGGGAGGAGGGTTAATTCAACGATTTAACGCGATATTTGCTAGAAAACCACCGCGAGCGCCCCCACGGAAACTAACGCGAGAAAAGAAGCGGCGCTGCCCGGAGAGCTTCTGGAGCGTCTCCTATACGCTGCCCTCGCGCCGCTCTCCCATCCCTCGATCCCCTCGGCCTTCCTTGATTCATCCATTTTTTTTTATTCCGATCTCCACTACCTGGGCACGATTTTCGTTTCGGTGATCAGGGACGCGGTTAAAAATCCAGTTTTTTCTTTCTTATAATTATACGTACTGCCTCGTACAAAGTGATTTATTTCAGTGCCGACCTACACTTGAAATATTCCCAAAACCGACAAAGGAGAGGCTCTTACGCAACGAATTCATTTCCTCCTTTTTGTTCCTCCAAAAATTGTTTTTTAAATCAATCGTTATTTCACCGAGAGGATCGTTTGCGCAAAATTGTGTGTATACTCGGTATCTGATAAATCAGTCCTAATAAATCAAGCCGCGCGCATTATCATAAAGACATATAATCCAGCGATGAATTTTTATGAAGAAGGAACAACGCTGGAGTAATGTTCCGCGGATGAAAAATGTGCGGCTTTTTTTTTCGAGCAATCGCCGTCCCCGCGTTCCCTCGCTGAAAAGGAAAACCCATTGAATTAAGGCGTCGATAGACGATCGATTTCCTTATGTCGAAAAGATCTTGGATTTCGCTATCAGCGAGCCAGAATCGATCGATCAGTATATACGGATTCGGGCGGGAGAAGCGCGCGATCCCCTACCCGCGCGGTGTGCTTCCTCGGCTCCTGCCGAGAACGAGTTTCGGGAGGCTACTACCGAATCACGCAGTGACATTTATTGTCAAAGCCGCGCGCGCGCGGCAGCGAATGCATTTACACAAAGAGAAGAAGAAACGTCGGGGCGAGCTCCGGGCCCCGGAATGGGATGTGAGAATTGACGTTTGCGAGAGAAGGAAGAGGAGATTCTAAGCCGCGCTCCGCGGCTTTCTTTCCCCCGTGGCGGGAGAGAGAAGGAGAGTTAGAGGAGGAGAGGCACCGAGAGCCCGGAGCAGGTCGCTCCGGCGAAGGCAGCTCGAAGGCGTGGACGATTTTTTGTGTCAGGATTCTCCTCCGACTTCCACGCGCGGACCCGAGAAAAAGTTCGAGTGGGAAGGAGTGAGAGAGAGAAAGGAGAGAGGGAGAGTTCGAAACGCTTCGAAACGAGCATTGTGCGGCAACAAAGCTACACTTTTCTACCCAGAACCTCGGCCTAATGGATAATTAATTTTTGATAAATCGTCCCGGCATGACTGGCACGTCCGCGCGGTCTAATTTGTATTTCGATTTCGCATAGAAGACGCGCACCGTTTGGGCAGCTCGCCTCTCCGATCCTACATGCACTCGCTCTCACACACACACACAGACTTCCCGGCTTCTTCCTCCGGAGCACCGTGACCTCAGCACTGTCAGCCAGAGCTTCAAGATTATTTTGTCAAAGTCATGCCTTTGTACAGCCTCCATTCGGGAAAATTTTATAATCTCCAGCTTGGCGAACGCGATAGATCTTCCGAAAGCTTGAAGAAATGTGCATTTTCACCGTCAAAAATGAAATCGTCCAGTGCGCTTCCAGCGAGCACAAAGGGAATAAAGCGATCTCTCGGTCGGCAAAAAAAGGAAAAAAAAACAAGCCGCGGTAGACCCTTCGCAGTGCTCGGCCTCTCCTCGAGACAATATTAAAGCGGAATTCATACAGCAGGTCTCGGGGTCTCGCGTGCGCGTCTCGTTCTCTCTCTCTCTCTCTCCCTCTTTTGACATCGCCCTTTGCGAACTTACGTGCGCGAGGAGGGAATGCGCGCGGGCGAGCCGAGGCGCGGGCAAGGTCGCTCATGGTGCGAGGGAGGAGCAGCGGCAAAACACCGAGCAAAAGGAAGAAGAGCGCGTGCAGAGGCCTAGAGCGAGCTGCAAGAAGGCAGAGCAACCGCTCGCTCGCGTGGCTACCACCGCACTCCGAAGGCCCCCCCCCTTTTTTTCTATTATACCCGCTAGCACGCGAGCTCCTCCTGTCGCGCACCTCTCGCACGCTAACTTCTTCTCGAGCCTCTCATAATTAGACGATCGCCGGCCTGGGATTGTACGTCTTAAGCCTGAGCAAACAAACGGAGCGGGGAGGAGAAGCGATGATTTTGCGCGAAAAACGAGCGAGCGACGACGTAGACGCGCGCCGCGGGAGATAAACATCCGTTTCTGGCGTCGTCCGTCGCTCTCGGAGAAGCGTTTGGACGCAGACCGCCGCCTGGGCTAATTCGAAAGTCCGACAAAACGAGTAGTGTCGGTGTAATGGGCGCAGGCGGTGCACCGGGCAATCGCTTTTCTGCGCGGACGCTCGCGTAATCCAACGTAATTAGACGTAACGACCTCGCCGTTATTTGCTATCTATGCGGTAACTCGCGGACGTGACGTCAAAACGTACAGCATCGCCCCTGGCCTAAGTGATTACGCGGCGCAAGTCAAAATCGTGATGATAAATATCGAAAATTTTATCATTACGTAAAACTCATGCGCCCCTCGCTGTTTAATGCGTAATGTATCGCGCTGCTGAATATCAGCCTCGGCTCTTTCTAGATAATTCATGAACTTTTTTAAGAGCTTATTTAAATGTGCAATAAAGTAACAGTTATAGTTATATTTATAACTTACGGGGCGTTCTCATACTGAGATGGAAAGGAAGGCTCACCTGTAACATAAAATAAATTTATAAAGATTATTATTTGCCATAAAAATGTTTAACTTCGTAGCTCGAAAGAATAAGATAAGAAACTTCAATGCGCATCCGCGAAATGTATGCACATAATAGATAAACATTTGAGATGTGTAATAATAATATATCAGAAAGGCACTTTTATAGTGCAAAATAGTAAAAATCACTCTATTTAAAAAAAAAAAAAAACTGACAGCCACTTTAAGCTAGATTAGGTCAGTTTTCGCTCGAATCAAGTGGCTTTTCGCACTTTCACGCATTGGAATCAGTTTTTCTCGTACGAGCCTCTCGCAAAGGAGTACAAGAAAAAGAAAGTCCGCGGATTTAGTGCGAGACAATTTCGTCGCGGTACAGTTGGAGCCGGCCAATTCCGAAGGAAGAGATGCCTCGAGATCCGAGGCCTCGGTCGTCCGTCGCAGGAGCATCTCTCGGGCCTACGCACACCGCAGCCTTACATCCCATCGGGAGTCCTAGAGGTAATTTACTCGCCGTTCTCGTCGCTCCGCCGAGGCCGAGCCAAGCGATCGACTGCTCCCCGTCCCCCTTCATTCGCCTCTACCTCCTGCCTTCCCTCCGCTTCTTTTGCCTCTTATTTTCCACCTCCTTCGGCTTGATGCGTCCGACGAGGTTCTATATATATACCTGACAAACGCTAACTCACTTCGCTCTATCTTCCCTCTAAAGGATTCTCCTTCACTTGCCTCTAACTTCACTACGTACACGGTACCCCTCTTTCTCTCGCTCATTTTTTTTTAAACTCTTTCTGCACCAAAAGAGTCTTTCGATTTTTTATTTTAAGGCTTTTTTAATTTGGCAGATGATTTATATATAAGGATAGTGCAAATAAGAGATTGACGAGCTCGTCGTTTACTTTTGTTTGACGATGTGCGGTGGCGATTGTCGATGCTTACTTAAAATATTGGTTAAAGAAATTTTATTGAATTATTCAAAAATTGATCTGTATCAGATGCGCTTAACGGTAATAATAAAGGCTTCGCTATCAATCTCAAGACCTTTAAAGGTCTACCGCTGGCGAAGAAAAGATGTCTCTTATTATGCAGGAAGGAGCATAAGTAGAGAAGGCTGTTGACACCAAAGTAATAGCAGTATACCATTGGGGATAAGAGTAAGGAATTTCAATTGCGGCAATAGCTTTCCGAACGATCAAATGTGAATTTTCTCCTCCGGCTGATTTTTATTCGACTCAGAACTTGGACGTCCCAAGTGCATTAATACCGTCTACGGCGAGACCGGCTGTTCACCAGGCTAGTTTGACAAATGGCGGGCATTCGTCCGGGATTGCCTCGCTTTATGTCACTTAACGTTGCTGTCATTAAAGATTAAGTATTTTTCGTCGAATTGAAAAAGAAACTAATTCTCACTTTTTACACACGGAAAACATTCTACTGCCTGTTGCGCCAACTGAAAACCCGTTTCCATCAAACACATTTTTTCCGACTCGCACGCTTCTAACTCTCAGGCAGTTTAAAAAATGCGAAGCAAAAAAAACTCTGAATTTCTTTCAGTGAAAAAGTTTAATGTTCCCTGTAAACAGTTATTTAGATGCAATTATGCTGATAAAAGTCGAGAACACTCTAAATAGTAGATAATATAATTGTCATTTGATTATTGACTATTTAAAAAAAAAATAAATTGCATATATTTTTATGATGAACAAAAAATACTTTCTTACGGACTTTTTACATTTTTTATTTTTTTTTATTTCGTAAGCAAAGTACGTAATAAATTGTACAATGAAATTCAGTAATAAAGATCAATTGACTTTTTAATTTACTGCTCTAAAATTGCATTTTTACACGAAGTATATCGTTTGATCGGGGATTTTCGCCAATAACAGTAAGCATGGATACGTTTCATCGCAAGAAAAATGGAGAGTTCAATTTTCACTTATTCGCAACAATTCAACGACTCAACAATTAGGCAATTAGGGCATATAAAAATGGAGGAATAAAGCAAAACTGGACCAAGGGAGAAATATTTGTCGGTGTGTGAGCAGTTATTTAGCGATGGTCGAGCGAGCGCGAACGAAAAGTGACACCCGGTATGCGCAAACGAGTGGAGTCCCCCATTCACGAGGAGTAGCACGAGAGAAAGGGACGAAGATATAGAGAAAGACCGAGGCTCTGCTCCCCAGCTCCTTCGGAGCGAGACGTCGGGACTCGCGCGCGCCGGGCTCTCGCTCTCCGGAGCAATCCGACCGGACACTGGACCAATCGTATAATATAGCCGTACGTGTGTGAGGCAGGCCATCCCCGCGATTCCTCCTCGAGATTTTTGCTCTCGCACCGAAACAAACACCCCGGCGCGGGATTCCTGCCATTTCGCGGCCCGTCAAAATATTTCCGAAACAAGTCACGCGCACCGCGCGCGAGAGAGTCAGTCGTGGCCTTCTCTTTCGCCAGCCAGCCGCCAATGATATAATAATTTCATTATTTATACTGCGCGGCTTTCGCGTGCGCTCGAAAACTCGAGGGCCGCTTTTTAAAGCCCATTTAAATATTCTAATACGACGAGGGCGACCGGGGCGGAGGCCCCGAAGGCGAGAAGCAGAGGCTCGCTTAATGCTCAAGCTTCAATTAGCACGTTCCTATCGTCGAATCTAGACAAGTCCAATAAAGAGAGGAAAAAAAAGGAGAGCCCCGAGCGTCCCCGGCCGCGGGGAGTTTGGAAGGAGGAAGCGCGGGAGTGCTCGCGGGCTTCGACAGCGGAACGAGAGGAGCAGGGCCGCGGGAGGGAGAGAGAGAGGAGTTTTCGCCGCAGCTCGCGTGGCATCACGGCACTCGGTATAATTAATACGGGCTCCGTGGAATGCTGATCGTCTCACTCTCCGCGAGCCAGGCTCTCGGCCTCTCCCCATCCACGCTCTTCGCCGCAGACCCGACCAGTTTCCATGCCGGCCTCCTCTCTTTCCCTTGTGCCAGTGGAGGCCGCCGGCCGGCCGATCGGCTACCTGCGTCCGCGCGAGAAAGAAAATAGGAAGGGCCTCCGGACTCGGGGAAGGGAGAAAGTTATAGAGGGACCGGAGCGAGCCGGCCACATACTCGGATAGACGAGAAAAAGAAGCTGAGAAACGCTGATGAGAAAGATAGGGGGGGGAGAAAGTGAGAAGCAGAAAAGGAGGATGCGCGCCGAGCGATGGCCGCCTAGAGACTCGACCAGCGTGCAAAGGACTATTACGCTTTATCTAGATCGTCCTCCACGAGGAGCGAACTACACGCTGCGGGTAACGCGGCCGAAAATTCGGTAATCGTGTCGTGCCGAGATTCCGACGCGCGAGCATCGATCCAAGGCGTTTGGAGCGCGAGCGCGTCTCAAATTACCGCGCACCCATCGACAATACAATAGATTTTTTGCACTGTCTCATTGCGGACTGCGCGCTCGCAGCCTAGGCGTTCCGCGTTCAATGCCTCTGTTTTTTTTCTTTCGTCGTTTTATTATTTGTTTCATTGTAAACAAGACAGCTGCTGTCCACGCCCAGGCTGCGGAGCGAGCCTCGTTCTCTCTTTACGGGCGAAAAAAAAAAAAGAGGCGAGCGGGTATATATATATATAAAAAAAAAGGAGCGGGGCCCGGGTTTTACGGCGAGAGGCCGGGCCAAATCCGAAAATCTACCTTTCTACCTTCTCGTTCTCTTTTGACAAGCAGTTTTCAAAACACGCGCGAGCTCCTCATTGTTCTGGGCCATTGTTCCGCCGAGCGGCGACTCCGGCGGCGCGCACCTGTGTGCATATATCCGCGGCCCGCCGGCCGCGTGTGGGAGCCTCGCGTTCGCCGGGCCGGTTTCATTGTCACCACTACCGGAAGATTCGAGAGGTGAGCCGCTGAAAAGGCCCCGCGCGTCCTCCTCCGTCCCACGCGACGCGCGCGGCTCGTCTGCGCGTCGAAAGTGCGCTGACGCGTCTGTGATGAGTGACTTTTGCCATAAATTATGCAAATGCGGGGTATATATACGGGCGCGCGCGGGACACGCGCCGATCTGCCGCGCGCAGCACACATCGGCGAGGGCTATAGGCTTGCGTAACGAAATTACGGCGGAGCTTTAATGGCTCACTTTTCCGGCTGGTTTGATATTTATGCGATTCGATATCTCGCGCAGCGCAAAAGTTTATAGCGCGCGCGCCCGAGCGGCCGGGCATTAATTATTATCCCGCGACGCCCAAAAAAAAAAGGCCTCGCGTGCCATTTCCGAAAGCGCCCCGATAGGCGATCGCGCGGGCATAAGGAGTTTAGAGATTTTGCAAGAGAAAACCGCGGCAGGTACGCCGCGCGTCAGTTTAATTGAATCCATCCTTCATTAGACTCATTTAAAAGCCCATTAGGCGGACTTAATTAAGTCTATTAGTCACCGGCAGCGCATAATCTATCGCGCGCCGCGCCGACGAAGACATGGGCGCACGTAGCGCGAGAAAATCGGAGCAGATCGAGACTGGCGGATAAAGGCCCACCGTCGACGTTTCTGCGGCTATGTGATATTTAGCGAGACTTCGGGCTGCCGACTCTCGCCTTCGACGGCTGTATTAGCTTGTCAGATAGAAGCCTTTGTCTTGCATAAGCATCGCGTTTTCGCCCCTTCAAATATTAAACTGACTGCGCTAAAGTATCAGGCCTCTGGATCACGGATTTTGTTCAAATTATAGCTGACGCTTTTTCTTGCGAAGAAAATTGAGGCAGTCAACGTTTTAAGACGCTAAGACTTAATACTTTGTTAAGCTAAAAGATACGGTAGTACATTTTGTAAATGAATTTTAAAAAAATCTAGCACGTGCGATAATTTTTACTGGTATAACATGATCCGGAATTATCTTCACTGACGAATTGCTGCACTTTTACTTGCACCGTTACTAAAGCCAACTGCACAGATTTTTCATAAAATAATCATTCATCAGCGTCTCGCAAGTGAAAGTGAGTCAGTTAAGCAGGTGAAAGGTCAGCGTCGCATGAGAAGCAAAAAAATGAATCGGCAAATTCCCGTATGCACCGGAATGCAATTCTAGAAGGGTCGCCTTGAGCAGTTTGCGAATTCTCAAAGCTCCGGGAAGCTCAAACGGTGCCTACGCACTTTCTCGTTCCACGGATTACTTTTACTCGGGGCTAAGCAACATATCACTCGCGTGGCCGTTAAAAAGGACGCGCGCGCGCGCCGATCGTGCGAGTCTGCTTGTTTTCGCCTTTACTTTCTCCGCGGGGCCCCCAGGACCGCCCAGGTTCGATAAATTTGTTAAGGAAAGGAAATCTGCCCGCAGCTTAGGTGTGATCGAAGTGGCTCTTGGTGTAAAAAGCACACGCGTGCGAAGTGCTGACTTTTATCGATGAGAAGTTCGAATTTTTACGCCGCGTCGGAAAATCGCGAGGAGCGATCTTCGACTCTGTCGAAATTTCCGCAGTTTACACCAGCTGCGAAGTTCGTTGGGTAATAAACTCGACGTTCTCTCGCTGCGGTGTTTTAACCTCGTACAATATTTCTATAAAGGGGCAATAATTTTATGATTCATGCCGGATCGATCGTTTAATTTCTTCGCGGGCTTCAGAAAGAAGAGAATGGGATTTAATATTAAAAGAGCAATTTCCCATCAATCCCAGAGGTTTAAAGATTAAAGTTTCGAAAGGTATATACGGGCTCTGTATTATGGCTCCATTGAAGTTGGAAATCACTCTTGTGCAATCTGGTTGATTTTGACTATACTCTCGGCATATCGCAGGAGAAAATTTCCCCTCTTGGAGGCACACACTGTACAGCGCGTGTGCGGCTGCGAATTTTTCTGGACCAAAGGACTGCGGCTGCGTTAAACTTTCTACGGTCAACATTGAGTTATTTTATATTCATTTGAAATATTGAAGAGGTCCGTAAATCTCTAATAAAATACTCCGCCTAGCAGGTAGTTAAGGCCACACATTTTCCTTCTAATTAAATGAAGTTGTTTTATTCAAAATGCTATTTGCGTTATGTAAACGCTTTCTATTGAAAATTATACACACCGCGGCTATTTACCTGCAATAAGGACTATTTAATATAACCGGTACATAATAAATTCAAATTCCTGTACATTATAGTTTCTCACTCGAGTCGGGCTTTTTGAAAACTTTGCAAAAAATGGAATTGATTGTTACGAACTGAACACCTTACATACACACGGACTGTTTGTGGTTCTTTGTGTAAATAATTACAATGTGAAAGTAATAACAATAGTATATGTACAATAGCATAGTATTAACCCTTAACGCTCACACACCCATACTCGCAAGACGACTCAAATCAATTTAGCTTTTTCTGTGAAAACTGACGTTTTCATTTTTCATTCAACATTTCTGAGTTTTGTTTCATATTCAGCGTTGAATGTAAATAACATTCCCTTTAAACTCTATCAGTTTTCTTTTTGCAATAAAAAAATGACCGGTAGTGGTTAAATGCACATAAAAATTTAGTGATCTTAATAAAGTTGCACTTGGCAGGTCATTAGCATAGAATATAACTCAAAGATTGTAGAAACGTTGACAGAAGGAAAAAGACAGTTCAGTATTTAAAAGCTATTCTATACAAAGAACATTTCCTCCTTTATAAACTACCTATGTGCACAGACGCAAAGCCAACACTATAAACTAAAACTACGCTCAACCGTCTTGCATAAGAATCACTGCCAATTCTTCATTGTGCTGTTCACGGTGTTTAAATTCATAAAAGACACGGGGATACAGATTCCTGCTTGCATCATTTCGCTTTCTGCCGTGAACTCCTGATTTCTGCGGGATCATCTACGATCAAAGGAACAAGATCCAGGTTTTCAAGCAAATCGGCAAACCTCGGAATTTCAAAGAATCTCGAGAGAAAAAAAAGAGAGACCGACCGATGCATGCGTCAGCATATCCGGCGAACAAGTAAAATTTCCACGGGGCTCATCTCTCGGCGGGACAATATATATTATCCTGAGCACGTGCCGCGCGCTCAGAGCCCGCGAACACGAATTCCGCTCCGCGCGCGAAAGCTAAATCGCGCATCTCTTTAACCGTACAGCACACAGATGGTAAGCAGAGTTATGTCGGTGCGCGCGACTCTCTCTCTTACTCTCTCGTTCGCGGGCCAGTCTTTTTTAACTCCTCTTTTGCCTTCGCTCTTTTCGCACGCGCGCCTCGCTTTCGCGCACGCACAATGCGGTTCTCGGCTCGAGTTACGCGGGGTTCACTCGCGTGCTCTCCTCTCTCTCTCTCTCCCGAATCGCCGCGACCGAAACACGAAACATTTCCGCGTGAGGAGAGGGAGGCTGGCGGATTCTGTAGTATATCGAAAAATAGCTCCGCGCGAAAGCTGCGCCGCGCGAAGACGATACTTTATTCGAGAACTCGATGACTTTTCGAACGGAGCAACAGCGACGAGTCGTGTTACTTTTTGCGCCACGGAGGAGCGGCGCGACAAAAAATAAATCTACGTCCCGATGTCGTATGCAAATGCCCGTAACGGACCTGTTTTAGGAGCAGGGCTTTGTTAGAAGTCGAGAGACACTTTCCCAGTGTAAAATTTCAACGACTCCTTCGAAAGGGTCTAGAAATAACTGTTCGCGAAAAAAAGGGATCAAATTTGCCGTTATAGGTGCAACGGAAGTTCGGTCGTTCGCGCGAAGAATACGCAGAAATTCGGAAACGGCGCGGAAAATTCAGTTCGTTCGCATTCGCGACTAAAGCGTCGATAGGTGAGGATACGAAAAAAAAAAAAAAAACGTTGACTCGCTCGCTCGCACCTCCGCCGAGCGCCTTTTCTCCCCCACGCTACCGGTGTATAACGCATTATAAACACGAAAGGCCACGGCGTGAAATTACAGCTCGCAGCCGCTGCGGCGCGACGCGGGAAAAATTCCTTTCCCCGGCGTCTGGGGCTCGCGCTCCGGCCGTGCACACGCTTTCCGCGAAAATGAAATCGGCGAGCGCCGGCGGCGGCTCCGAAAAGGCCCCCACGAGAGGCGATCCGCGCCGCCCGCGCTACGTACCCATAAACCACACGTACACATGTACGTACGGACGCACGGACAAGTGTACAAGTCTCCGGCGGTGCTTTACGAGGGGAGAGACGGAAAGCGAGAGAGACGGCCGCTGGAGAGAGAGAGAGCAGGAGGGAGCAGGAGGGTGGGGAGTTTGTATATTGAGAGGCGAGAGGCTGCGTTTGTAAGATGTAAGGCGGACCAACCTACATTTTGTCGGGCCGACGAACCGCGATCGTGGGCACGGCCGGTGTGTAGCGAGGCGGGAGGGAGGGAGAGACGGGGAGACTGTAACGCGCGCCGGTCGAGGGACGCCGGCGACGAGAGAGCGACAGGTGGCCAAAGGAGCCTAGCCCGCGTTGATATTCTCCGCTGCGTATATATGCCTTCCTTACGGCCGGCCAGCCGCGCGTGCACTCATTTTCCTCTCCATTTCATTGTAGCGCTATTTAATTAGCGGGGAACATTATGCCCTCGACAAATGTAATTTTATACTCCGATGCAAGCCAATGTAAACAACATTCTACCCTGAATTTTTTTACGCCACCAAAGCTATTTTTCTAAAATAATGTTTGAGTGCGCACGAGGTGTAAGGAGTCATACTGCGTGACAGAGGTGAATACGTGTAACAATTTGCTCTAACAAAAAGTAGCACTTATATTGTTAGAAAAAAAATTGTGTAGTTTTTTTTTATTTCCATCTTAACAGCAAACGATATACCTATTTGTAATACTAATTAAAGTTTCCTCTAAATAATCATTAAATTTTTTATTTAGATTTTGTTTTCTAATAATGAAATAAATTTTATATTGATAAATAAAATCAACATTCGTTTATTCCTTTAAAGATTTTTTTTTTCGAGAAGCACAATTAAAAGTACAATTTTTTAAAGTTTTTTTTTTGTTATTTGGTACTATCTAATCGCTTCACGTAATATGTTAATTAAACAAAAACTAGTTTGATAGTTTAGGCGTAAACACGTGCGAACTCATTTTTTTACCGATCACGCTTGCCGATGTCGTTACTCTGATGTTAGCGTCTAATTGATTGGAGATAGGAAATCGTTTTGAAAGGTGGTCGCAGTTCAAATTCGAAATGTTAGATGCGTAACTGGAAATCTTTATTACGGATTAATGAGCTACTTCGCAGGACGTGCTTCGCAATGACGCAATTTATGAATAAAGTAAATTTTGCAACCTCTTTGAAGTCGTGCGACTTGCACTTTTAAGGATTAGAATTAGTCCAGTGCATGTGTACTACCTTCATTATTATCGTAATTAATATACTGGTACATCTTAATAGAGTAATTGTTACTTTAAATAAATAATATACGATGTAATTACTGCTCTATCGTAATATCGTTATGAAATTGAAATGTCATTCAAGCATTCAATTTAGAAAAAAAAAGATCTATAATAAATTACGAAGAAATAGTTTTATTATTAAAGTAAAATAGACACACATTGTCCGCAAATTTTGAAAAAACTGTCCCGCTTTTGGATTTAAAAAAAAAAACTGTTTTGGCACCATCCATCAAGTGATTACACAAAAGGTACAAGTGTTTTCGTTCATCGGGTGCGACATCAGCATAATGTGGCCAGAGTAATTTTCGGTCGCGTGGACTTGTATATATCTATAGGCGCACACGCGGAGAGCTCGCAGAGGGGGAGCAGTGCTAAACCGATTCCAGGGAAGGCATTTGACCGAAGCGCAGCCACCTGCTGTTAGCTCCGATGCCCCGCGCGCCGTCTGACCGTCTCTCTCTCTTTCTCACCGGCCGACTCTATCTCTATCCAGCGACTCCCCTCGCCGGCGCTCGAAGCCAAACGAGTGTTACGGCATCGCGCCGATTCCACCACGGACGGACCCGCAGAGTAGTTATGCAAGTTTCGCCGCAGACGCTGCTGCCCAGGCGCGCGCGCACGAAGGTCACCAGACGCGCAGTGCTCCCTTCGTCGACTGACCCAATGAACTCGACCGCGTCTATTGTCAGCGGGACAGCTCGCCGCTCCTCTTCCTCGCCTCTCCCGCCCCTGACTTCGAGCGCTCTATTCCCCCTTTCCTTTTTTTCTCCTCTCGTGTCGTCGCATTAAATGACCTTTTGAAATTCCTTCCTGCAGGGAGGACATCGTAAATCATCCACGGGGCTCTTTCTCGCAGCGCTAACGGTCCGGGCTCTGGAAATTGGATAACGATTGCCCCTTTGCTCTTCGAACGCATCGAAAATCGTATGGAAATTACCATTTCACGAGGCGGCCCCAAACCTCTTGACTAATATCAATCCGATTTTTCATGCGCGAGCCGTAATTCCCGGTGTATATCCTTTTTTTTTATTTTTTATCTGCTGAAACGCTATTTCTTATCAGAATACACTGTATACATGCTGCCTACATCATACACAAAGTGTAGTTTATTGAATATTCTGATATGAAAAAATGTGGTAGAGTAGGGTTTAATGTAAATATAATGATGAAATGGGTACTAATGAAAATCGTGTAAAGAGATTTTGCTTTAAATTTTTTAGAAGTTGGACTAGACTTTCTATTACAAATAGCTTATAATTCTGCTACAAAAATTATAGTCATAGTTTTTACCATTTTAAATTGGAAATTTTCCTGCATTTCTTTTCTCCAGTAATGCCCCACATATACTCTAGTACAACGTTCGTATTTTCCGCAATTTGTATTCCTCGCTAAAAAAAATTTAGTAATTTTCAAAACACTTTTACCCGCGCCCATATAAAACTCTGCACAGCTTTACACCTAGCAATTACGATGCAATATCTCCCAGTCATTTTTTTCTCCCAATACAACGCGCAGCGCTTTATGGATTCGGCGACACCGGCGCGAAGGAAATTGCGCAAAAGGCGCATTAACTTCGAGAGGAGTTACTAAAACGGCAATTTATCGAGAATACGAGTATATCAGGGATGCTGCAGAAACGCGCTTGGGTCCTCCAAAAGAAAAAAAGGTAATTAAATATAAGAAGGCGCATTTCCATAGAAAAGGCAATTAACCGACGGGCCCGTAGGAATTGCGGCGCAGCGGCCGTAACGCATCGGGGAACGCGGAAACGCGCGGATGATTAGCCTCGGCGGTGGCTTGACTTAATTAAAACTTAAGCTCGCTCCCGCGTCCCCGTTCGTCATGTTCGAGCGGCCGGCCGCGAGGCTGTCCACCCCGGCGAGGAGGGGGGCAGGCGTATCGAGCTAATGGCACCGGCCGGGCTCGTAAATTAGGCGAGCACTGTCCTATCGGTTTTTGATGCTTTAATCGTCTCGCCTACGAGTCGTCCGCTGGCTTTTACGGTACTGCCTCATGTGCGTCGATCGTGTACGTGTGTGTCGGCTACGCGCCTATAGCTCGCCGATACCTACGAGCTCTCGCCGCTTTATGTTTTATACATGCGCTCGAGGAGTAATCTTGATACGCCGCGGATGAGGGCCGAGCGCCAAGTGAGAGAAAGGGAGTTCGAACGGCGCGCTATATATCTGCACGGGAGGTAACGAGATTCTCGCGAAAAATTCGAGTACGCAATTTCACGCGACAAGGAGAGCTGCTCCTCGTGCGCAATTAGCCGAGCTTATTAAGCTAACTTTTCTAGTGGTCTTTTTTTTTTTCTTCTCCTCTCGTTCCATCGCCTTTATTCGGTTTGCGTCTGATTAGTTGGTGTCTGTATATATACCTGCATTGGATACTGCGTAAGCTGCGCTGCGCTCGTAATTGTAATCGAGGACAGTAGTTCAAGCTTAATTGCCGTAGGAGCTCTGTAAAAAGTGGACCAATAATTGCGGCATTTAGCGCTAAGTGATACGCTCGATCTTAATGGTATAAGATCATTTTGAAATTCGATAGCTGAAATGGATTTACTTGGCGTATTAAACGAAAACTCGTTCTATTACCCGGCTCTTTGTACGATTACTCTTTCAAAATTCTATTGTCTTCTCAATAAACTGACTATTCGGAACAGCAATAATAGGAGAACGTGAAATTTTATGTATAAGCAATCGATGAAGAAATTAATTTTTTACTTTACCGGTATAAAATTTATAATATGGCATTTTTATATAAAAAAAAAATTTTTTAATAAAACGTGTAATTTGCAGTAATAGCCGATTGAAAGCGTATACCAATAGAGAAGGGGGGAAAATACAGGTATGCGAAAGTGTGCGCTTATAAAAAGAAAGTGCGAAAGCAATTATTTGACTGGTAACAAGGCACAAAGTTTAATATTCATACCAGGCGCAGCAGCGTAGCGCCTCGGCGCAGAGTAACGAGACGAAGGTAATTTGCGAAGCGATAGAGATTTTCAGAGAAATTTTTAAGGCCTGCATACGGAGGAGCTGCGGAGCAAACGAGAGAGGGAGGGAAGGAAGGGGGGGACGTGAGTGGATGCGAATACTATCGGAAAGTAATTATGCTCGGGTGCCGGGCCCTGCTCGGCGTCCGTGTGCTCGCGCATGCGCGTATATATAACCCTATAATTAATCAAATTCCGCGCTCTCGCACGGGGATGACGCGACGAAAACAACTCTCCGCGCGAGGCTTTCGCGCGTCGAGGAATCCATTAGCGAAACGCGTGTCCCGCCGATGTAACCCGCAAACTTTGCATTAGCCCCGAAGAGCGAGAGAGAGAGAAAAAGAGAGAAGGGGCCCTCTCGGCTCTCGTTATTTTTTTGCTCCTCGGCTGGACGGGCAAAGACCCTTCGATATCCGGAGCGCCGCGAACTCTGCGCCGTCCCCGGCTAATTACCGGGGCATCACACGCCAACTTCGCCGAGCGTAAGGCCACGAGAGCACGCAGCCGCCAAAGAGCGAATATCGCCGGAGAATTAACGAGTGCGCGAGCTCTTTCGAACCAGCTTTAGATCCCATATGCATTCCATCATTTGTATATAAACTCACTCTCCGGGCCCCGAGTGGCCCCGCCCGGACGTGGCGCTTCTTCGATTTATCGCCAAGGCGTAATCCGCGCGGGACACTCTCCGATTCACTATACTATACATGTATATATACCTTTGCGTGCAGTGCAGATTGTTTCTTTCTCTCTCGTCGACGCTAATTACCGCCGCATTTCGCGCACTGATATTCCCATCGCTTCACTTTCTGCGCTTAACCTTATAATCCGACGGGTTTTACTTTACTCTTCTAAAGTGTCGAACGGTTTTTTTTTTTACTCCGACTCACGAACTGGATTGTTAGAAAAATCTGGGTATGTGGAAAGTCTGGATTTGTATATAACGTGTATATCGGATGCATTAACATTGATCTTTTCTTCGGCTTAAAAATATTAATAATCATACATCAGGTGTAATTTAAACTCGCTGTTCAGGCTCAATTAAGAAAACGTAATGTTATATATACACAGTAAATCCTTCTTTAACAAGCGCTTATCTTCTGATTGAAATTGATACAACTACATAAAATTAGTGAAAATTTACAAATTATTTAAAAACAGAAATTATTTGTAAGTAAATTTCCATTCACTCGTATTCTAAATTGAACGGAATGATTTTAAAGGATGAATCGATTTTAGCATAAAATTTAACTAAAAGAAAACAAATTTATATATCCAAGTTAGATCTATTGGATGTAAAATGTCTCCGATGCTGATCTATATATCCAACGCAAACGACTCGTTTTTAAAAAAAAAAATCACCACTATTTGTCTCTGCAAGCCCATTATTCGTCAGAAATCGAGAGTAAATTTAAGCATCGGTATAAGAACGAGGCCGCGACTGCACGAGCGGACGAAAAATCGCCCGAGCGTTAATGAATTTGTACCTACAGAGAAAAATCCCAAGGCAGATGCAGGCCTGAAATACAAGTCGACGGGGAAAAGGTCGCCGGGCAAAATAAATAAATCGAGCGGCGCGAGAGGAAAAAGGCGCGCTCGCTCGCAGCAAAGAAACAAGAATCTCGCTGTGTACACACGGGGAGCGCGAGATTAACGGTCATTTCGCTCGGCCGTGTATTTTCGCGCGTACGCGCATTACGTGCAAGTGTCACCGGCGAGGCGAGCAAATCTCACGGGGGACATTCGCACACCGGCACTTTCGCTCGCATAATCGCCGCGGCCGCTTCTCCTTCCCCAATCACGCGCGCATTCGAAAGTGCAGCGCGCGCGCGCGAGCCTCATTTTTCCCCGGAGTCGCGCGCGCACGTTCCGCACGCCTCGCATTCAATCATCGGATTGATTGAAAGCGATTTCGTGCCGCGGACTTTCTCCGCGACGCCTGCGCTCTGCTCCGGTAATTCCGTAATAAACTCGTACGAAGCAGGGGGGGGGGGGGGGGAACTGTGCGCCCCCCCCCCCCCCCAACGGTGCGAGCAGCACACTCGCCAAGCGGGATTCGACTAGGTAATTTGCGTTAGAAGTCCTTCGGCAGCTCGTCCCGCTAGTTTCGTGTATTTGTTGCGAAATATTTCGGAGGGAACACCTGCCTGACTGGCGCGCACCCACCGGCAAACGTGATATTATACCCGAGTGCTAACTCGACCATTAAGGCATCTTGCTGAAATATAATATGCTATTATGTTCCAAGGACAAAGCGTATACTCGGAAAAAAATCTACGAAAATTTACTAAACTTTTTATGATTACGATAATTTTCGAAAATAATAATTTGGTTTGTATACGGTAAAAATTATCGCAATTACGACAACATTTTACGATATCCGTATTGTTTCGATGATTGTGGTATACATTACTGAAGTACCGAGCCCCGAAAATCGCTGATAAAATTTCGCTACTTTTCTCACTGTAAAAGATATAGTAGGCAAGTGGAGGTCTCAAGACTTGAAAAAAAAAAAATCCATCCAATTTAACTTTGCTTTTTAAACATCAAGCCGTTTGTTTCCTCGCAAAAAAAATTCTACCTCACGAACAGCAGATAGTATCACGGAATGTAGTAGCAACAATAGAACCGGGAGCTCGAATTGAATATCAACGAGCGGAAAAAAAATGTCCCCCCCGCTAATTGCACGCTGAGTCCAAAGCCGTAGTAATTTTCTAATTTTAATTGCCATTCTAATTATCACGATCGGTCGAACGAAAGCAAAAAAAGGCGGCCAGCCGAGGCGGTCGGTTTAATTGCAGGTCGGCGCGCGCGCGCGCGCGTTGCCGCAATAAAGTGCGCGCGCGCACGGCTTAAATCTCGAAATACGTAATGGGCACGCGAAGCGTAAGCCGCGCATATAAGCCATACGTTAAGGCCTCCGCCGAGCGGGATGAAAAGAGCTGCGAAAGGAAGAAAAAGTATCGGAAAAGTTAACGAGCTTAGTATGCCGCATTACCGTTATCACCGCGGCGGCGGGGGAGGGGGGAGGCTTTAAAGGCTCGCGACGACGTCGTATCGCCTATTCCCTCCTCCGGCTCTCCGTGGGAGAGAGCCCGCGCCGCGCCGCACGGGAGAAAATGTCTTTTGTTAGAAGAATGGTATCCCGCTGACCCCGGCCCAATGGAAAACTAGGCTCTCCCCGTCCTTTCAGCACGTGTTTAAGCCTAATGACACGGCGCTGCTATTCCGACGAGGAGAAACTTTCGCGAGCCGCGCGCGATTCAATGCGATCGCGTATCTTTCAATCGCGGCGCAAATGCCGCGAGCCTCCCTTACGAAAATTCCACGGGGATATATCGGCGGCGGCGGCGGCTCGTCGCTCGGCGCGGACGCGCCTTGAAATACGGTGCTCGCCTGTGTAAAACTTTATATATTATATCGACGCCCGAGTGATTCGGTGAAACGGGAGCGAAAAAATTGCCGGATTTATTTGCTGCGCCGCCACCTCGAGTTCGGCGTGAATCAAGCTGACGTTTTTACGGCAGCCCCCCCCGTCGCTGCACGTCCTTTACGTAAAAGCTTTCTCGATATCGAAAACTTTCTCGCGGCCTGTACGCACGGGAGGCGGGAAAGCCCGCGGACGCTCGGCGATCTTTTTTTTTTATCTTTTTTTTTTTTTTTTAAACTCCCTTGCTTTACGAGCGAGTCTTCTTAATGGCGTCGACGAGTTGCCAATATTCGAGCCGTGAAAGCTGTCGCTTCCCGCGGCCGCAGCTTATCGGTTTTGACCGGCGGAAATCGAGCGTCGATCGAGGCGCGCCGCGGCGGCCGGCGGTGGTTGCGGGTCACGCGCAGGGGGACACGTCGGAAGAGAGATGATGATTGCGGGCTTCGGAAAATTGCGCCGCGCCGATGCGACGAAAGAAAGCCGGTAATGACTTCGCTTCTAATGCGGACGCGGCGAAAAGGTAATCGCCTTGATAGGTTTGCTACTGCACGCCTGACAATCGTCGCGGCGCTATCGAACTGCCCCGCAGGTAAATCATTGCCGCGCAGCGCAGTAAAATCGGCTTCTTAATGTGTTTCATAATTAGTTGCATTATTCGTGCGGTTTTTTTCTTTTTAAATAATATTAGTCACTTGTTTTGAGCATTACGAGACCATTCATTTTTTTTTATCTCAAACATTTGTTTCGGTGTAAATTTTACGCGTTAAAATGTTTATTTCTATTCGTAACGAAAATTGAACTCGACGTTTACCAATTTCGAAGTGAACGATTTAAAATTTAAAAAAGAAAATGCACGATCCCGTACAAAATTACAATCGCAAGCAGAGGGTCACGTGGTCATATCTCATCGAAATTTGAAGCATTAAATGAGTTCCCAAGCAAATTACCATAGCGAGGAAATTGTTATTTTTTTTTCTCCTTTTTTTTTTATGGAGTCGGAGCTTCTTATAAGCATTTCCTTATGAATATTTAACGACTGGATGACAGAGACGTTGTAAAAGTGCAAAGAGATCCAACCGGCGCAGCGAGCAAGAGAGAAGAGGACGGAGAGTGGAGAGCACGCACACAGCGACGTAATCGCGCGCAGTCAATGGCGGAGACGGCTAGTTACGAAGGGGCGGGCTGGGTGTGCACGTGAGAGGCAGAGAGAGAGAGAGAGAAGGGGCGAAGAGGAAGAAGGACGTGCGTGTGCAAGCGTAGACGAGCGACTCGTCAGAGATCGCGGAATAGGATAGTAAAGGCGATATTATACGTGGGACTCGGCGCGGGTCGTTTGCACCGGACGGAGAGCCGCGCGTGTGTCGCCCGGCAGCGAGTCGCGAGCGCGCTTATGGTACAATTCGCGTACAGCAACGCTTATTACCCAGTGTCGCTCGCTCCCTTCCCGCGCGCGCGCTTAATGCCTCGTAAGATCACACTAAAGCCGCTTGATAAATTCTTCGAGTGACGCGCGCCTCCGTTTTTCAGCAGCGCGCGCACCTACACGCATCCGCCGCGGCGGCGACCTCCTCGACAGAGCATTAAGCTCTTACGCTGATTTTACATGATAATGCTGAATAATCAAAGGACGCCAGGCTCGAGTGCTTTTATTTGGCTCGAGTGCCCGGTTAAAACAACTTTGACTCGGTTGATTCTACAAATTCTTTTTCTGCCCCGTTCGGCCGCGGGAAACTTTTGAACGCGTGTACTATATGTATACACGTATAAAGCACGCGGCTCGAAGAAAAACAAGCAGCGAGAGGCGCGGTGATTCTCGTAAATTCATGCAACGGTGAAAGAGCGGAGCGGAGGCCAGTTTTTTCAGCGAATGATACAGCTGAATACGAGGTGCAAAAAAGGCCCGCTCTATACAATTACTCGATGAACATTGTCATTAGGCCGGCCCGAGTTCACTTAGTGAATATGGGTAGGCAAGGGAGGTAGAGGTCATATTTTATTGTAAACTCCTCGTCCGCGTAAGGAAATACACACAAGAACGCCAACTCGTTATTCATTTTTTCCGTGCCGGTGCCGAGGGGCCAAGTAAGTACTCTCGAGGCTCCGCGAGCGCGTGTACTCTCGTTGCCACTGCGCGCAAGAACCGCGCGCGAGGGAGAGCAGCGCGCGAGAATAAAAACAGACCGATTGAAAGGGGCAAAAAACGCATAATGGCATACAGACGAAATTGCCGCGGTCATTTCCTCCATACAAAAGCAAAGGCATCTTATACACGAAATGTCAGGTAGTAGTTAAGGCCCGCATTACGAGCATTTCTTTGTAGCGCCTTACGGTATATATATATATATATATATATAACCAGCGCCCGAGCCGACTGCCCTCTCTCTCTCTCTCCTCCCTTTTCCCCCTTTTCTGCCGGGCGCACGCTTTTCTAGTCCGAGCGCCTCTTCACTTCCGACAATAGTCGGCGCCCCTCGTGCGCCAATGCAAATCCGCACCTCTTGCAAGGTGCTCGACGAAAAACGGCCCTTTTTCCGTAAATCCGCGCGATTGGCGTTCCGTGCAGGCTTTTGAGGCCAAGTGCATGCACGCGCACCTCGCGATTTCGTGGTGAAAGTACGTAATCGATTCACCTGCTGCGCTTCTCCGGCACAATTCTCTCTTAACATTCATTTTATTTTTTCATCACCCGAGTTCTTCCCTCGACGATAAGCTAACTGCGATCGCGGCGTCGAACGGAGATAATGGATCTGTGCCTGTTAATCTGGGATAGACGTATAGAAAGTTCGAATTACGTCGGATGAAAATATCGGCGTAAGAGTGCGATGCGCGAGAGCAGGTTGCTTTTTTTATTCCCCGGGCACTCGGCGAACACGGGCCCAGTGAGCATGAAACGGTTTAATTGAACGAAGGGAATTTATATTCCTGGAATGTTAATGTTCCATTCATGAGATTCTCTCCCCCTTTCTCTCTATCGCGCTCTCATGAACACTTAGGGAACCAGGCTATTTACGCATCTAAATTCCATTAGGCTCGCCGGTAAATTCGAAATAGCCGACATATATATAGAAAAAAAAAATGCTTTTTTTGTATCGATAATAAGTTTCAATAGTTTCGCGCGACCTGCAGGTCAGACTTTGGACTACTAACGTTCACTGTAACTTAGAATTATGCACTTATGCAATTAGAATTTCTTTCAAGTAATTAAACCGACGTAAAAAAAAAAGTTATGTGTGCCTCTTACAACGCCCGGCAGAAATGATAAATGATAATTGAAATGCACATTAATTTGAAAAAATTGTTGTATTAGAACGTTATTCTCACACCTATCCTTTGTAATATTTAATTGAACAAATAATAATTTGTGTCGATAAACAGTTGTTCAATTTATACCTAATTATCCATGTAGAGTTAATAAAACAAAAACACCTTTTCTATTTTTGAAACTAAACAATAACTTATCTTAATATTTTTATCAAACGTGTCTAGATAATTTCCTCATTCGAATGAAAAGTGACAATACTTCTCGCAGTCGGTACAAAAAATCCGTATATGAACGATATCTCTTAGAGGCGAAAAGAAGGGGCTGCCTCAGATCGAATCAGCAGTGTCTCAGCTAGGATATAATGGCGCTGCGCAACGGCCGAACTAATTAATATCCATGACAAGTAGGCGCATTACGTATGATCTAAGCCGCGCGGCATGATTATCGCTGATTAATTGCGCCCCGCGCGATCATTAATTCAGCCGCGAGTATCTCCGGCGACGGTGGAAAACAATACCGGAAATTGCGCGCCGAGCGCAGATCGAAAGAATGGCGCGTTATAACGGCGAGGGGGAGAGACTGCAGTCTCTCCAAAGGCGCCTCAAAGTATTTATATTGCACGGGCGGCGAGTGTCACGGACGACTTTCCGAGAATCATTGCCATACCGGCCGGGAGTCTCGAGCCCTTAGAATCGCGTTTAGAAACAATGGGGGGATTTTTCGCGGGGAAGAGCCTCCGAAAGAGAGGAGCCAGGCGGAGGGGGGGGGGGGAGGGAGATCGAGTTAGCGCGGGAAAAGAGTAATGTGGCAATTTCGCGCGGCGGACTCGAGTGGCAGAAACCCGTTTTCACGGGGGGAGGCGGCTGCCGCGAACGAGACGCGCGCCCCGTAGATTTGACTTACGAGAGATGAGAGGATGAGAAGGTCGGGGAGCTGCCTGCCGTATATACGTGCAGGCGCACATATGCGCGCCGGCGGTAGGAGGAGATGGGAAAAAGAAAGAGGTCGGGGGAGGCCGATAAGGCGGACGGGCCGGGCGAGCGGGGCCGAAAGAGGCGCACAAAAAAGGAGATAGGCAACCGCAGCACCGGCCCGACAGAGGAATCGAAAACGAAGGGGTGGAGCAGAGCCGCGCGCGGGGTAAAATGAGAATCGTATACCGACGGGGGCCGCGCTGCAGCCCGACTGGCTAACGCAAAAAAATACCAAATTAACGTGATTATAGTCATTACAATAATAATTATAAATCAGTCTTCAATTAGGCAGCGAAATTACCTTCGTAGCGGCTTGCGCGCTCGAAAAAAGTCCAACTATTTAAATAACTTTAACGAACGAGCTGAATTAAAAATACCCCCGCCAGTTGCTTTGCCGCTAGACTCTTCCATAGAGATCATCGCGAAAAAATGCTTGTAATGAAACTTTCATTTAAAAAACGATCAAGTTTGTAAAAAAATCTAATCCAGACAAGTTATTTCGAAATAGTAACACAAATGGATGCACGTACCTCCATTAAACACATACATCTACGTAAAATTTTAAATGATAATTTTTTAATACAAGTTTTACATTTTAATACAAAGTACTCGGAATAAATCGGCAACGTTGATTATATTGTGAGTTATCGAGGATGACATAAAAAATGACCACATAAAATAATAGCAATTCATTATACTGACTTATATAATGTTCATAAAAAACGAAAGTTAGGAATGAGAAATGGGATTCGATGACCTGTCGGTGTATTTCTATAAGGACACTATATATCATTTTTAAATCTCGGCCACACTTTTCAACGCTGCATTTTTTAAATTTTTAAACCTGTAGGAAGTTCGTCGTCTCATCTCGCCCATACATAAATATGAATACGATAAAGCAATCCTCTCAGCTTGTATCGAAAAAAAAAATGCATCTAAAGCATAAGTAAACTGCATCGTTTGATTTTTTTTCTTCGTCGCAAACCAGAAATTTCCCATTTAATTTATTCGCGAAAGAAAAAGTGTAACAATGCCCGTACACGTGCCGGTCAGTGGCAATAATTACTAACAATCTATGTGTCAGATATTGCCGACTATTCAAGCATGCCCGGCGACTCAGTTCGCCGTGCACTTGTGCAACGCGAGCCAACGTCGATTTTTACATATTTTTCCTGCGCGCGAACGAGTGAGCGTATATGCGCTTTTTTTTTTCTTTTTTTTTTACGAGCGATTCGGCAAATGTAAATTGTGCGAACTCGTATTCCGCCCACGTCGGGCACGCTAATGTTGCTGAACCCAGAAGAAATAAATCGATCCGAGATCTAATGCGCATTCTTTGGGAATGCTCGAGCGTTGCGTCACTCGGAGTGACCCTTTCCCTTCTCACATTAGCATTTCTTTGAGTGACAGAATAATGAATGCTTGAATTCTCATGCTACAATGATGAAGATTTTTTTTTCAGATTCAATAATGAACTGAAAATGCTGGCTAATCTTCACTATTGAAGGCGACTGCAGTGAATGAAATTTTTTTTTTTCAACGACCGACTGTACAATGTACTTGGAAAATTCACAGGTACATGCGTACTTTTATCTCTGCGCTATAAAAAGTGAAGTTTTCGTTTATTGCTTAATTACAATTTAACAAGTGATAAGAAGTTTTATGTTAAGAGTTTCAGAAGAATTTGCTAATTACCGGAAAAATGATAAATCAAGGCTATACATTTTCTCGGATATCGCACTTTTATGCAGTGATTACAATTTTAATTCTACGTTTTATTCGTGAATTAATTAAATTAAAATTTCTTTTTTAAACGTTAAGAAAATCGTATAAGAAATATTTTTTTACGACACATTGTTTTTAACGTTTTACGAATTTTTTAAATAACATTCAAAGAAACTAAAGCTACACTTTGAGAAAATTCATTATTACAGTAAAACCTCGTTTACACGTATTCTTTTACTCCGATTCCTAGAAAATAACATTGGAGATAAACAACAGGAAAACACGAATTTTGCTAAAACGCCAACCAGAATTCTCTGGTTCTTTCGAGTTCTCTTTAACGAGGTTTTACTGTAATAAGTCTTTCAAAAACAGAGAAAATAATCTAATTTAACTGCTTGTTGTTGCTCTTTTACTATCGTTTGAATTCCTTCGCTAAATTAGTCTCCCTAAAGAAGCGAACTAAAAAATTATTAGAACACGTATAAAAATGAATAAAATAGAAGAAATTACTTAAGCTACAAAGAAATAAACGGTTACCTTAATAAAGCAGCGTCCCAGCGGCAGGTCCTCCGGCACGGTGACGTTGTACAGCGGCTTCTCGAAGATGGGCTCGTTGTCGTTAACATCGTGCACTGTCACTCGAACTGTCGCACTACTACTGAGCGGCGGCTTGCCCTCGTCGCTGGCCACGACGACGAGCAGCGGCGCCGGGTCGGCCTCGCAATCCACGTGTGCCACCGTCGTTATCAGGCCCGTGTCCCCGTCGATGGCGAACCACGTCGAGTTCGCCAGCGAGTACCTGACCCGCGCGTTCGGCCCCTCGTCCGCGTCCTCGGCGCTCACCCTCAGCACCGAGGTCCCCGGCTCCGAGGCCTCCAGCAGGTGCGCCTCGTAGCTCTCCTGCGCGAAGCGCGGCGCGTTGTCGTTGACGTCCGTCACCTGCAGCCGAAACGAGCGCACCGCCCGCAGCGGCGGCGTGCCCGCGTCCGTCGCCTCCACCGACAGCTCGTACACCGGCCTCTCCTCCCGGTCCAGCGGCCGCTCCACCACCACCAGGTAGATGATGTTGTCCCGGGTGGCCAGGCCGAAGTGGCCCTCGCCGCCGCTCAGGCTCACCGTTGCGTTCGCGTACTCTGTCCTGGAGTCCGGGTCGCTGACGGAGATGCGCGCGACGAACTCGCCCGGCTGGGCGCTCTCGCTGATCTTGGGCGTCGCGTCGTCCGAGAGGAAGATCACCGTAATCGCCGGCTGGTTGTCGTTCACGTCGCTCACGCGCACCGAGACGAAGGCGCTAGCCTCCAGGGGCTGGGCCCCCCGATCGCGCGCCACCACCACCAGCTCGTGGCGCTCCCGCGACTCGAAGTCCAGCGCCTTGTTCACGTAGACGACGCCGGTCTCCGGGTCGATGCGGAACATCTCCTCGCGGTCGGACTGCCTCCTGTTGATGGAGTACTCGATTCGCGCGTTCTCCCCGGCGTCGGCGTCGCTGGCGTTCACCGCCAGCACCGCGGTCCCCACGGTGGCGTTCTCCGGCACGTTGCCCGCGTAGCGGCTCTGCTCGAACACCGGCGGGTTGTCGTTCACGTCCTGCACCGTCACGTTCACCAGGAGGCGGGAGCGCAGCGGCGGCGAGCCTCCGTCCAGCGCCTCGATCAGCAGCTGGTAGCTGGCGCGCGCCTCGCGGTCCAGGGCGACGCTGTTCTGGAGGTCGAGGTAGAGGACGCCGTCGCGGCCCCGGTGGGACAGCAGCCGGAAGGCATCCCCGTAGTTGCCGGAGACGATCTCGTAGCGCTGGGTGCTGTACTGGCCGAGGTCCGGGTCCTTGGCCGGGGGCAGGGCGCGCTTCGAGTCCCTGGGCGAGTTCTCCGGGAACTCGACGTCGACGCGCTCCACCGGGAAGCTGGGCGCGTTGTCGTTCTCGTCGAGCACCTTCACGACGACGCGGACGTTCTGCGGCAGGGCGACCAGGCTGTAGGAGGGCCTGCTCTCGCGGTCGAGCGGGACGCGCGTGCGGATCTCGCCGGTGGCCTGCTCGACGATGAGGTCCGAGTCGACGGCCGAGCCCGGCACCGGGACGATCAGGTAGGGCGGGCTGTCGGCGTCGATGAAGCCCACCCGCGTGCCCGGCGGCGCGTTCTCCGAGACCTCGAGGTAGCGCACGTGCTCGCACCGAGCGCCCGGGGGCCTCCAGCCGGCCAGGGCGAACAGCACCAGGCTCCAGCGTGCCCAGAGCATCTTCCTCCGCTATTATCTCGACGCTGACATTATTTGCCCCTCGCTCTCCCTTCCGCCAGCCTCCCGCACTGCTTCCTCGCTTATATGGCACTACTGCTCTCTCGATCACTCTCTGAATCTGTCTTCTGTCGGAGGGCTTATGCTTAGCTTCGCCAGAATCTCATCGCGACTCGCACTGCACTCTCGGATACAACGATATAACACTATGAGCTTCACTCGTTCACCTCACCGATGCGGGATCCGCCGATTTTTTCGCCGGGCTGCCTTTTATTTCGTCGCCGCTCGCCGCGTATCTCGCCGCGAGTTTCCCGACAAGAAGCCAGATGACATTCCACCACAGCGACAAACGCCGCTCGTGTGTGTGTGTCCGTGTCTGTGCGTGCGAGGACGATCACTCCGCTTCGCGTGTGTACACGCTATACTATCTGCCGCACTCTCTTCTGCTGCCGAGCTGCTGTTCGCGGCTCCGTTGCTTTCTTCCGAGCTCCCATCTAGCTGCCGCGGTTTATGTATGCAATTTTCATCTCGCTCCGATTTATCCGCGCACTGCGGGTGCCCGTCGCGCGGGCCGATTTCGAGCGATCAAATCGGTGCGGCGTTCGCCTATGTTTGAGCGCGAAATTTTGCCGATCGCGAGTCGTGCGAGTTATTAAAAAAAATGTCACTGATCACCAAGGAACGCGTAAAAAGTGGGCTTCGATTGCAGGCTTTCGAGTTTTTGTTTTATAATATCGCGGAGCGCGGCGCAGGGCCCGAAGCAGCAGCAGACACCGTTCCAGCGATAACAGCAGAGGTGGTTGTTGCACAGAAAAGAAAAAGGTCCTGCGTGACACTGGCGGAGAACTCGTGGCGCGCTTGGCAGTAGCCGCTGATAAGCCGAGCGCGGTCCCACTGTGCGTTAATTGTCCGCTGGCGCGACTAGTGGTGTGTCGGGGGTGTCGAGTGGGCCCCAGCGCGTCCGTTCCGCGCGGCTTCGAGGTTAGGCATGCACTGACATGGCGGCACCTGCGCTGCCTACCCTTCCCCTCTGCGAGTCGCTCGGTCAAGGGGCCCCGCTGGACCCGGCGGCGGCCATCTTGGAGAGGGGATTCTGCGCCCGCGCTCACTCGCTCGCTCACCGGCTCACTTCAACTCACTTGCTCGCCAGCCCTGGCACGGGCCTGGGCTCTGGTATTCAGCTCCGAGGGAGAGAGACGGAGAAAGGCCCCGACTATACTAAAGCCAGCTCTCTTTCTTTCTTACTCTCTCTCTCTCTCTCTCTTTCTCTCGCGCAGCGGCGGCGGCCCATTGCCGCGGTACTCCGAAGGTCTGCATCTTACCTTAGTGCACTCGAACCGTTGTGCAACTAACTCGCTATCGACGTCTTGTATAAGTCAGATTGCAAAAATATTTTTTCATATATTTTGTGAAAAAAAGTATATTTAAGAAAACATTTATAAGTTTTAGAATAGAAATTTATGTCCAAATTTTATAAAAAAAAATTAATTTAAGATTTTGTTAATATTTTTATTCTCAAAAATAACATTATTTTGTTAATTTTTCTTAATAAAAAATAGAAAATTTGTTTAACGACGATTAAAAGATTTTATAGGGAATACTACTATTGTTATAAAATTATCAATTATTATATTATTAAGTTAAGAAACATTTGCAAGTGAAATAATTTTTTAATAAATAATTATATTAATATGTCTTTGATATACTTTCCCAATTACTTATAATATACTTATAGACTGCTATTCTATAATTTCGTAAATTTAGCTTATGTTATAAGCTATTTATAAATATTAAATAGTTCTCAACTAACTCGAAGCTGGATAAACATTTTTAATTATTATTTTAATTGCGATTAGTTAATTTTCAATAATAAATTCTTTTTATTTAAATTTAAGCATTTTTAGAGGGTGGTGTATTACTATTTACTTGTTGATTCATCATTGTTTGAAAATGCGTGCGTTAAACTCTAATTCAGCTATAGCTCTACACCGTTACGTTAGTACCTCTGCCTGCCACTTCTACATGATGTCAGCACTGCCCAAGAAACAGCAGCGGCAGAAGCCACCCTCGCATGTATACACAAAACACAGTCAGCATTCAGCAGTCAGCACGCGAAGTCACGGATTCACGCGGTTGGGATATTTATCTGGTGCATCACAGCTGCGTTCCTGCTCTCGTTTCTATCAGTTGTCACCTCAATCGCGCGTGGTCTTCATATTTCGCTCAGTAGAACATCAGTTGCAGCAATACTGCGAGAAAGTAAACAGCTGACCCAACTAATTGATACAGCCAGAACTGAGTAACATTTACTATCCCATTGTCATTTGGTAATATACCAGAAGTTGTTCTCTTTACGACAAGTTTTTTAAACAATTTGCAAAAATGGCGATGGCAGTGCTTCAACGGCGTGCAAACGTAAGTTACTTAATACTTAACTTCTAATTTTTTTGAAATTATAACCTCAAAATTGTTGTTATTAAAGTTTACATTTACTTGAAGTTAATCATGCACACATGTTTTAAATTTAAGCTTTTATTTACAAATATGTGTTATAATTTTAATTTTTTTTTAAAGGTGAGGTTGCCGCCGGAAGTTAATAGAGTTTTGTACATCAGAAATCTTCCATATAAAATTACCGCTGAAGAAATGTATGATATTTTTGGTAAATATGGAGCTATAAGACAAATTAGAGTGTAAGTTTTTTATTTTTTATATTTTGCCATAAAATTGGCTATTGTAGAAAATATGTAGAATAAACACTTAATTTTTATAGAGGTAATACTGCTGAAACAAGAGGAACTGCGTTTGTTGTGTACGAAGATATATTTGATGCAAAAAATGCATGCGATCACCTCAGTGGCTTTAATGTGTGTAACAGATATTTAGTTGTGCTTTATTACCAAAGTAACAAAGCATTCAAACGAGTGGATGTGGACAAAAAATTGGAGGAAATTGACAAACTAAAGACAAAATACAATTTAAATGAAGACAAAAAATAGGTAATCAAGAAGTATCAAATTCCTTAATTTAAATTTAGAAATAAATTAAATGTAAGAATTCATGTTTTTTTACAATTAAAAGATCAAAGAAATACTTTTCTTGTATTGACAATTTTTAAATAAAGCAATTTTTTTTTTTTTTTTGCATAATAAACAATGTATAGCATATTTGCAATGTCATACATGAAATAAAATAATTTTTTATCAATGATTATTATTCTTATTATTCATAGCACTTTATTTTTCCAGATAAAAATATGTAATTTAATTTATTAATTTAAATTCTATTCAACAAAGCAATAAAAAGTTTATACTAGTACCATCTCCAAAAAGGTGTGCAACTAAGATAGTAAGTTTATCTTATGTCGGCAAGTCAGAGTGTTTGTAAATGATGATTTGTTTGCAAATACTATTAATGAATATAGTTATTATTATTATTAGAATATATAATTTAAATATAGAGATCAATTAAAATATTAAGTCGTGTGATAATGGAAACAAATTATTTATAAAAATTAAAAATTTTTTTATTAAAAAAATATTTTAACTATTTATATACAAACTACAATTTTAAAGGAATATTAGGCCAATACTGTGGTTTTGCTTTATCCACATGACGATCCATTGTTGTTTGTAAGGCAGTTTCCATGGCTAGAAGTCTAGAACTTGCTTCACCATATAATTGTTTAGCATCTTCACTTCTTTTATTGATTAATACAGATACGTCATCAATTTTGTCATCAGTAATTTCATATATTTCTGTTGCTTCTGATTCTTTTTTATTTTTTAATTCTATTTTATGTTGAATACTCTGTGCTAAAAAGTTCATCATATCTTCATCTAAATGAAATTCCAAATGATCTTCCTCATCATCTTCATCACTGAATTCTCCAATATCTGCAGCATTTCGCTGCTCGGTTCGACTTGTACCAACTGAAAAATGATTGCTGTGTTGATTTTGTACTAAATTTCTTATTGTCTCTTTAAGTACATGATTTTCATGCTCCAAAGCAAAGCACCGAGTTTTCCACCACGTTATATTATGCCTAAAATTAAAAAATTTTCATAAATAACAATAAAATAATGGTAAATATATCGTTTTTAATTTTTTATATTAATAATTACCTATTCTGCCATTCATGTGCTGCTTTGTAATTTTCCCAAAAAGCATTTGCCTCCATTTTAGTCTTTCTTTTTTTTATTTTTTGATCCTAAAAGATGAAATAATTTTAGTCTTGAATTGATTGGGATCGATGTCATTTCATATTTTATATTAACAGGAAAAAAAGTCTACTGGCGACTTCAAGGCTTCAGGCAGGCGGATTTTCAACAGTCAAGATTGGGGATGCGTAGTAATTTGGCGGCCAATTTTAAACGTGAAAGTAGTCGATATTAAAGTTGGCAATTTGTTTGCAGTAGAGATTGGTAGTTTATTTCTTTTGTTAATCTTCGAAATTTTTGAACTATATAATCAACGCGCAAAGCCATGTGTGATTTTAGTACATATTTATTTGTAATAAGATTTTCGTCACTCCGTTCGGAAAGTGCGTTTTTCCACACTTTGAGAACATGTTCTAAATTCGCCACCAAATTACTATGATACCTCTGATATTGTTGAGAATCCGCCCGAACCCCCGAATTCATTGACAGGTATTTTTGCTTGCAGGTACAAAGGACACCAATTAACTTTCATTCAATCATTTCAATTAATTTGATTGCTTCCTTTATTTGTTTAATGTTTCTTTTGTATTTGTATTCTTCAAATCTAACCTCAAAATTTATTTTATCACGACGTTGTTTGTTATGAAGACGATTTCTCCGTTTCCTTTTCCTTCCCCTTTTAGTTCCAACAAATTCCATAACTTATTTCAGTTAGAACTTTTGATTTTCTGAGGGTTTTAATTATTCGTTAGACATCATTTCATCAGTTATCAACTACACACACAGAACAAGAACACAACCACTAATAAGATGCAGGTGTAACAGAAACATAAAAGTAATTTATTAAGTATTAATGGCAGTGAAAATAGAGAAATATTTTCAACTTCTCAACTTTTCTCTAATCTCTGCTTTCGGTAATGACTAATGGTGCAGGAGTTTTGGGTCAATTCACTGAGAAGAAAGTAAACGCGTATGTCCGTGTTCGTAAAACTATCGAAACTTACGTCACTTTGCTCCGATTCCGGAAAGTTTGTATAGAACATAACATATATAGGTACGTACATATTTACACTATTTTTCAAAATTTAAAAGAAATGGACATGATACTGATTTATTTTTGTCTTTTTTTATTTTTATTTGATCTTTTTCTTAACAATTTTTAGGCTACTATTGCAATTTTTTCTAGAATCATATTAAATGGCACAATAGAATAAGTTAGTCATTGTTTTTAATTTTCTGCAATGTAATTTGTTATTTGAATTATTATAATATTAACACAGATATAAATGTAAGAATAAAAATTTTGATAAAGATTAATGATTTTTGAAAGCATTTATTGAATTAATATTTTATTTTACAGAAATTCTATATAAATTTCATTATCTTCAATGTTGTTTAAAAATTATTTTATTCGCTTTAGGCATTTTGTCGTTTACTGCCTTCAGTTTTGTTAAAAAATCTCTTAATTTATAAACATTTTGCCTCAGGTGGTCGCGAATCAAATCGTTAAACGATAGGAATTCCTATCTGAACATTTCGCCTTTTGAAAAAAAAGATATTTCAAAAAAAGCGATACATTAACAGATCGAATTCAACACATTCGTTGCACGAGACTCGAGCTAACCAAAATTTCATCATAGGCACTGCACTAGGTCTCAGTTTGAAAACTTAGTCGTCATAACAGTAACAAAGTTAGTTATTGACTCTGAAGCTTATTTTCATCATAGACCAGTGTCAAGCTTATTGAATATAAAAACGATACAAATATAACAAAAAATTAAGATGTAGTAATTTAAAATAACTTGAAAATTAAATTATGAAATTCACAATTTCTTAATATAATATAGGATCCAGTTATTTAATTATAACATAGATAAAATTTATATTAGTTAATTTGATCGGTTGAAGAAATTAAAAGATTTTAAATAAAAACTATATATTTTTAATTTTTTTATAAATTGATCATTGATTTGCTATAACTGTACAATTATTTGGTAATTGTAATAAAATTAAAAAAAAAAAAAAAAGAAAACGATAAAACAACGCGAAAAATTTGTTACTTTCATGTGATAAAATAAAACAGTAAGCACTGATTTAAGAAAACTCATTTACATGGGTATTTATAGTACATAATATCAAAGATGTGTTCACAAAGTCACTTAATTATAATTTGTTAAACATTACCCAACTGCACGTGAATAATTATGTAACGTCTTGAGAACAATTGTATTGTCTCATATTTTGTTGCCAAAATTCATAAATTCCAAAAATATAGGCTAAACTAAATGCAATTGAAGCTTCTTGAAATTTCCCCAAGAGTTCAATGTAGATCGGAATGAACAGTTAGAAATTAAAACAGTAGTACAAATACCAGTTCTTGTTTCTGTCGCGATCAAAACAGCTTTGAAAATATCTTCACTTTCACTTATGTACAAAACAATGCTCTAAATTATGTTTAATAAATCTGCAATTCAGTCCTCGTGAATTGTAAACAGTTTGGCTGCTTCATTAATTTCTTCATAAGTTGTTCCTCTTTTAAGAAGCTGAGAAAACAAAAGAATATTATTTTAATTATTCCTGTAAAATAAAAACTTGTATTTTTAGAAGTTATATTTTTACACTTGTTTACAAACCTGTCTAGCAATTGACATTCTATTAAAAATATTCCATAAGACCATACCCACAACAATATCATTGCGCAAGTAGAATATAACACCTTTTCCGTAATCATCTGCATTTGAATTTTCGTTACTAAACGCTTTAGCTGAATCTATTTGCTTCTCAGAAGAATTCGTTTCTGATTCAGTTTCAGGCTTAAGATTTGGTACATCGACAGTGTCACTTTTCTGTAAGAAGAAATAATTAAAACATTATTTTACATTGTGTCTTTATGTATATAAAAATAATAAAATAGTAACAAGATTTTGAAAACTATCATTACCTCTTCGCTCTTTGATCTAATATTTTCATCAGAAGCAGAAACAGCAGCTAAAGGTGTGTCTTTTTCTGTTGCTTTCGCAAATACACCAACTGTCTCTAAAGTGGAATCAATGATTCCAATTGCTTCAAATCCAATTTCTGGACCAAGATCTGACCAAAACATTGATTGATGCAAGTATGGTTTGCCAGCACCTGTCATGTTTTCACCAGCTAATCTTCCTGATATCACTGCATGATCATGATGTTCTATCCTTCTCCTACCAAGTTTGACATCATAAAAACAAGCAGCATCACCCGCCACCCACAGATTACTCCTTGCTTCTAATTCAGCATTAACCAAAAAGCCTCCAAGTTCAGGGTCTACTTCTAAATCAGACTCTTTTGCCATTTGTGTATTTGGATCTACACCAATTGCTACTACAATTTGATCAGCTTCTAACTGTTATAGATTTATAGATGTATTAAAAATGTAATTTAAAATATTAAATTGTTATGATAAATTTTAAAAGAAAAATCAAATAATTTTACTTACATTTTTACCATCTGATAATGTAAGCTTTAATCTCTGATTTTTATTCAAACTACAATCATGGATTTCTACATTAGGTATACATTTTACACCTTCAGCTTGAGAATGTTTTGTTGTCCATTCACTTAAGTATTCTGGTAAAACTTGTGCCATAATAAACTTTTCTTTATAAACTTGATATATTTCTTTATCATCACATTTTACTGTAAGTAAAAAAAAGGTTTGAATGTAAAAATCAGTTACAGAAAATGTAAATAAGAATATTTAAAACATACAATTTCGTGCAAGTGAAGTAGAAATTTCTGATCCCAAAAATCCTCCTCCAACAATAACTATTCTCTTAACTTCAGGCTTTTTAACATTTTGAAGCAAATCTAGAAAATCTTCCTTTGTTCGGAAGACTATGACCTTATCTTTAATTTTTTCAGGTGCATTTTCAAATATTGACAAATTCTTTGGCGAAGCACCTATTTAATTTTAATTGTTATTAAAGTATTTGAATTTCTTTTTACATTTGATATTTTATTAACCAAATTATACTCACCAGTCGCAATGAGGCATTTATCATAATTTACTTTACTACCTCCAGTTAAGTACACACATTTGTTTGTTGCATCAATTTTTTCAACTTTCCATCCTTTAGCGACTGCTACACCTCCTTTTGGAGAATTTACTACACCAGGAACTGTCAGATAAAATTCAGGAGGTTCATAGAACAAACTAAAAGATAAATTTAATATTTTCCATTTTTCTTTGTATGTGTTAATATCCTAAAATACATAATCTTTCAGATACCTTCTTTTTGTGCCATTCCATTGTCTGAACAGTAAGTTATTAGATAAATTTTCATCTTTATTATACCAAAGTTCTTTAGATAATGGTGGTCTCATGTAAGGAAAATCTCCTTCATCGGTTATCACTAAGACCTAAAAAATTTTATAAATAAATATTTTTATATTATAAATATTGCATAATAAAAAAATCATGTACTTGTGCAACAGGGTCAGATGCTTTTATGGCCCGAAAAGCTGAAAATGCAGCAGTACCACCACCTATTAATAGATAAGGTACTTTTGCTGGTATTTGTTTGGCTGAAGCAGGATCTTGGACTACTTTTTTCCTCCGTTTATCTTTGATTTCTACAAGTAATAATTTAATTTTATTAAACTAGATAACTTAAAACTTTTAAACACTACAAAATAATTAAAAGTATTTTACCTTTAGGTTTTTCTTCTTTTTTTTGAATGATTTCAAAGTACTGAAAATAACATTTTAGTAAAGTATTTTTATTTTAATAAACTATTGTAATAACAATCTTTAATAATCTTTAATATGTATTATTATAAAAATAAAAGTATTTACTGCATATACAGAGACGCCAGCTAAAAGAAGGGCAGCAATTAAGTGCTTCCAATATTTGAATCCTTCGCCTCTGTCTCCTGGACCTGAAGGGACATAACAATCTTCTTTGTAAGCTGGACAAGTAGGAGGACAAGCATAGTTTGGATCATCGCATTTAGCTCGCAGTGAAGGTTTTCTGGTCTGTGGTGGGTCTATTGCAGGCCCTGTAGCATGTGGTGCTGGTGTTGGTGGCGGAGGCGGTGGCAAGGGAGGAACCTTTCTTGATACTTTAGATTTAGGCAAACATTCTTCTACTTTTGCTGTTACTCCAGTTTTGTTTTTCCTGTTTTTTGTGCTATACCTCAAGCATCCTATACTTATGAAATCTGAAAAATAATAAAACTATTAAAAGTATGCTCTTTCCACAAACACAAATTTTAAACAAATTTTAAAGAAAGTCATTACATTTTCTACTATTATATTTCCCTATGTATTCTCAATTTTTAATTGTTTACAAAAGAACTTAAAACCCGATGTGGAATTTAAATTTATAATGCAATTGAACAAGGCATTTAAAAAGCACAATTGATATTGAATTTTCCATCAAGTTCGCACGACAGCGGCAAAAAAATGAAGATACAAATTCCTCATTTGAATGAACTCGTTGAATAACAAAGCCCTTATCTCCCCTAAAAGCAAATAAAATACAAGCAATCGCCGCGAGCGAGGTTATGTCGCCACCGCAAACTTCAGGCTCGCGGTCGCTCGTAAAACCCAGAAAACAGCCATGACATCGCTACTTCCAGGTGTACCTAAGCACCAGAAAGCCTAAATCACTCCCTGCCAGCGTTATCAAGCCCATCCCCTGTGACCAATACCGGGAAAAGTGAAAATATCCCAGTGCGCCGGATCGACGTTCGGGCTGATCGAAACTCGCTGACCCGCAGAGTACTCACCGGCGTGTCCGAGGCTCCGGATGGGTGTGCGCGGCGCTAACCTGGTGACTCGGCCGACGGCGCGGCCGCAGCTCAGCATCTTGGCCCGGCGACTCCGTCGAGCACGCGACGACGACGGCACGCGAGAGCTGCAGTATACTTGGGTCGGCCTTACGCAATATGGTGGTCGGGGCGCGCGTGGCCGATCTGCGCGCACCACTCGCCGCTGCTGCACGTCGCGCGCACCAACGGACGACACCCGCTCGAGTTTGAGCGCGGCATCCTCGGCGCCCCCACGACGACGCGGGGCTCCTTATCGCGGACCCGAGGCTTCGATAAATCGCCGAGTAGTGTTATGTCCAGCTTTCGCACCTCGGACTTTCAGACTTGCTTTTAAGGCATCTGCGTGTATTTTCTTCGACGGTACTTGGTACGTGAGGAGCTTGAGCGAGCTTTTCCTGGAACGGACGGTGGCTTTGCACCCCTGAGATTTTTCCACGCTTCGACAAGAAGATCCGGCTTAGTTGAAGGGAGGTTTTTTTATTTTTTCGAATATTACCAGTACGAGAATAATTTTGTACGTTTTCGTTTTGGGATTGCTTTAAATTTATCTGATATTGGGAAAGAGGTTCTGTTTTAATGACGTTAACACTATATTTCGGAAAATAAGTTTCAACCTTCATTTGTTATTCTTTGAGATTTAGAGTTTTTTCACTATAATATTAAGATAAATATTAAGACTTTTGAACGTTCTAGTGGACATTTTGGCAAAATTAAAGCACGCAGTATTTATTATAATTACAGGCACTTAAGGGTAGGTTCACTTTAAAAAAAAATAGAAAAAAAGATTCTTTATTTTTTAATATACATTTAATCTAATCTAAAAGAAATTAATATAAACAATTAAAAATATGGTACATTTTTCAAAATAAATAAAGTAAGTTGTGTTTGAAGTGTCGTAAGTATTAAAATAAAAACACATGTATTATAATAAATCGGCCTTTGACTGAACCGATCAAACATTTATTGGAGCATATTTTAATTATCGAACTAGTAACAATTTGAATTTCGTTATTTTACACTTTTTTTTGATACAATAATAATATATAAATGACAAAAAATTCGATTCTTATAATAGCGTATACTATATGAAATGCATGGAACTCATTGCACTTCAAAAATTCAATATAAATAACGCAATTATAATTACAATAATTAGTTTTGTTTTACTAAATTACTCCGACAACTACCCGCTAACAATTCGTTCTAAATCTTCATATAATCCATTAAATAAAAACGGGTTTCACCTCGTGAATTCATGGTCACAATACAAACATGTCAAAGTGGTCCGTTCGTGTTATACAAATGACTTGCTATATTCAATAGTTCAACAATGATTATCGAAACATTTTTTTTTGGCGCCCTGATAATGGAGCTTCGTAAAGTGTTACAACATCCTATGTGAATTATCCTCTAATCTCGTTTTAATACGTCTAAAATTCGGAGAAATCGAAAATTTCGCATACAATAAATTGCGCCTGCTGCTGCGCTCGGTTATTTCTTTTTCTCGTTAAAATCCGGTCCAAGGCTATATTCGTCTAAACTTGTATAACAAACAGTTTTATTATCCGTACTTTGCATGAAGCTTAAATATTTGTTTTTTTTTTTCGTAAAATTCGTATTCGATGCTTTTATGTAGTCTTTTCAATTATTCGTGTTTCATCGTTAGGCATTGCACAGACATTACTCACAAGGAAGAAAAAATGAGCATTTCAAGTGTACTATACTTCAACCTTTGATGCTTAATGTTTATGATATATTTTACAAAAGAATCGCTTTGTTAAAACGTTTGGCTAAAATTTAAACGCTATATCATATAGGTACATTTCATCACAATTATACATAATTATATACACATGTAACGATCCTCGCGCGGATTTGACATTTTAAACAGAAGAGGAAAAGAAAAGAGACGACACAGATCATTCGTTCCTTTCGCGGACGTCCTTTGCGTAGCACAGGAGTTTATTTTTCACAGCCTCTTATTACATAAAAACATCACTTGTACACACTTCTTTCGGCAATCGCAATCAGCGCCATTAAAAATTAGTCGTCGTTCTCGTGGAAACGCTCACATATTATAACCGTCACACGCATACAAATAAACAAAAAAAAAATAAATAAATAAAAAAAAGAATAACAGATTCGTCATCTAAAATTATCGAGGGAGACGAGATAAATGTTGCAAACAAACAGCGAGCGCGAAACTAGTTTAGTCATACAAAAAGACTCGGTAACGCGCCTCGGCTTATCAAAGGAAGCTACGGAGCCGCGCGCCGGAAGTTCGCTACAAGCGTTCAACGACGAGCTTTCAATTACAATCTAATCCAGAGTCTGGAACTTTTTGATGATTTATTTAAAAACGTCGCTAGCGCAGTATTACTGGGAACGGCCTCGAAACTACCCTCTACATCCTTGTCTACCACTCGCTCGTTTTATTTTCTGCGCTTTTCTCGCCTACTCGTAAATTTGCGCGCTTATTAAAACTACCCCCGGGGCTCTGGAAATTTGCCTCAATTTCCTGGAAGCGGCGGTGGGAACCGTGGATTCGACGTTCGGCGGTTAGCCGAAGGGAAAAATCGAGGGCTGCGCGTTGCGGTGTTGCGCCTGCGGCGCGGAAATTCGGCCGACGAGTGATCCGGAAGTGCGGCTGGTTCGTACGTGTATATGTGTGTGTGTGTGTGTATGTTGATTTGCTGTTGGTGTGCGTTGCGGGGGCGGTGAACGCCGGTGGCGACGGCCCGAGCGCTCAAACGGAGAGCGCCAGACCCAGCCGCGCCAGAACCATCTCCTTTCGTAGCCGCGTGATTTCCCAATACACATCGTGCACTGCAAGGCAAGAGAGAGAAATTAATTGGACCGTGCCGCGATTGCTTCGCTTAATTTAATTGGGCGTTGATGATTTTGGAAAGTGAAAGGTGGGGCGTTTAATTATTCAAGGATTTTTTTTTTTTATTGCTTTGTGCATTTTTTGAGATCACTGTATAGTTATATTTTTTATTTTTTATGTTATCTCTTGCGAATTGTCTAAAGTTGAATCGGTGTAAAACTTGTGCAATTAGTGAGAGTTTACTAAAAATTAGTGGAAAGAGCTTTTAAATTAGTGGAGTAACTTCTACTTCAACTTTAGTAGATTTTCACTAACTTAAATTAAGAGCGAATTTAATGCACGTTTTTGAATTAGTGATTACAAACAATATAGTTAATTATATACAATTGAAAAAAAAAAGGATAAAAATTTGCGGATATACTTTTTTAAGGCGAGACGTATAGTTTATAAACCTACCTGAACTTTTGACAAGGCCACGTTCAATGTATCTGAGATAATTAAGAAAATCGCAAACTGCTATAATCTGCAAAACAAAGAGATAAAAAGTCATGAGTATTCGTCATGCTAAAATCCTGTCGAAATGATATTTGATTATAAATGTATAATAAGTTTTATGAAACTTACTCTATTACGACATATTTGTGAAATACAGTGCCACTGATTTTCTTGATCTCCCATTCGCATCCTGTAATGACATTGCCTAGGTGCTTCTAATAAGGCGCATTTTCTATAACAAATTAAATTTTTATTTTTTTTTTATTTATTATTATTTAAACTACTAAAATTCATTTCAATGTTCACTACAATCTGTATATTTAAAGTGAATTTAAAGTAAGTGAATTTCAGGAATATGCAATTATTTATCATTATGCAATAATTTTATTCATTCACATGATTGGTATAGTTCAACAAATCAAAAGTCTCATTAAGTATCAACTCTTTAAAAATAATCGTAAAAAAGACGATAAAATGTTTTTATCCCTAAAATAACAAGAAGATTCACGGCTTAAAAAACGCAGCTTGATCTCGACAGCTTTTAACATTATTTTTCCTCTGCCATGCGCGACTCGACGAAAAAAATTTAGTCTGGGTAAGATAAAAGCAAGCAACAGGCTCGCCGCGATAACTCACTTGGGAAATCCGAGCTTAGTCTTGTCGCTGACTGCCTCGACGAAGATTATACCGTCGAGGACCGCCTGGCGCACCCTGGCGCCTAGTTCCGTGTTGGGAAAATCGAGGCACAGCTCGATGTCCTCGCGGAAGATCCTCTCGACGAACGGGTCGCTCTTGTCGACGCAGGGGTTCGCTTTCCACCTCAGGAATTCACCGTGGACCCGCGGGTCGACCTCCAGCCCGAGTTCACGGCTGTCCTTGTCGCGTTCCCTTTGTTTTTTTAAATATTCAAATTTATTGTAATGCGTTTTATGGGACGAGGAGCATGTTTCTACCTTTATTTTTTTTTTCTTGTTGTTGAGGGGATGGAGAGATGATTTTTAGTGATATTGAATTTGGAGGGAGCTGCGATTTATTTTGGTTTTATTAAAATTTGTATAGAAGAGAATAAAATTTGATGGGATTGACTCTTTTGTGCTTAGATATTGGAAATCTAAAGAAGTCATAAATTTACGTTTATTTTAAAAAATTGTTATGCTAATTCAAAATTTGTGTTTGAATATAAAGTAGAAATCAATTTAATATCTCCGAATTCTATAGCAACATGTTTTTCTTAGTCTTGGAATTATCTTTTTCTTCTTTTAATAAATTTAAATTATCGCTCAAAATATCAGGATAAAAAAGTCTTGTAAAAAATGTCAATGGACTATTTTAATATTCTCACAAACTGCAAAAAAATATTTGTAAAATAGCTACTATAAGAATCTACGAATACTTCTTTGACAATAGTGGCTGTATAAGAACGTTAAAATATATATACCGTTTCAGTAAGAAATTTTTTGCCCGTGTAAGAAAAGCAATTAGTATTTTTCCATTCTAAATCCCTTTCCAACATTAAAAAAAAAATTAATCCTTTCCATCAAACAGTACAACCTAAACTCACTTTTCTTTCTTTTTGTCGCGTTCACGCTCGCGCTCCTTCTCCCGGTCGACGTCCCTCTCGAAGGTCTCCTTGGCCGCGGCGTCGCAGGGCAGCGAGATGCGCTGTTCGCGCTGAGGCGAGTCCGGTGGCGAGTTTTCCCGGCCGTACTTGAGATTGAAGTGAGACGGCGAGCGACGATGCCTCTTTGCGAATATGCCCGATTGATGCGCATCGTCCGAGCCGTTGCAGGCGATCTGCGGATGCAGATGGGGGTTCGGCTGGGCCGGTGTCGATGTCAGTACGAGGGTCTTCAACGCGGCCACCTCCGCTGCGAGGACCTCCGCTTTCATGCGACTCTCCTCCAGTAAACGCTCGGCGGTCGCCTGACGCTGGTTCGCCTCGCGCACCATGTTGTGTGCCTCCTATAGGGGATTAATGATTTTTAATGATTTTTAATTCTTTCGTTTTTCTACTTTTTATTATTCTATCTATTTTCTAGTGTGCCTCCTATAGGGGATTAATGATTTTTAATGATTTTTAATTCTTTCGTTTTTCTATTTTTTAAAAACATTTAGAAATTTAAAGCGATTTAAATAATTTTAAACTTAAATCCAATTTAAAAATTGCAAAAATCCTTAAACGAGACTCGACTTTCTGAAGCAGGTGCTTATCAGAGCTAATCAAGCAACATTGAGTTTATTAGGCAAAATAATGAGTGGGAACATAAAGATAAATATAATTCTTTCAGCATTCTTGAAACGGTTGTGAGATTTTATCCGGAATTGTCTGACAGCATCGTAATCATTTATAATTGCTGTATATCATCAAAAAAATTTATTTAAAAAGAATCGTACTTGATAGATACATTAAAGATGTAAAAAGTGATAACTGGTTCACATCATGTTCGTGAATGTTTTACATCTAAGATTCGGTAATAGATTGATAGAAATTATTGGCATATATGTCAAGAGGCAACCGATCAATTGTTTGGAGTATTTACAAATTTAAAAGAATAAAACGCACTCCTGCATAACTCATGCACTTTTTTACCCGATTTCTCTTGTATGTTTAAACTCTGATGCTAATCTTTGGCGAAGGAAAAAAAAAGCATAATATCAATCAAATGCAGATGAAAGATTTTATAGAAACTGGTTTTACTATTGTAATGATGATCATCCATTACAAAAATATTTGAGAATAACCTTCAGAGATTAATTTTTTATACTGCCTTCTTGAATCATTTTATAGGTATTGAAATTGCAACACAAAGTTCACCTTTGCTTCGATCATAAAGCGTCGCAATTGAAAAATCGCTTACGCTAATGTTTCATAAACGAAAAATGACGTATAAATAAACATGCATACACAGACGTATTCGTTCTCTGCGTACCTGAAACAGGCTAGCCGTGAGTTCCTCGAGTTCAGCCTCGACGTCCTGACGAATCCGCGATAGTCGCGCGACCTCCTCATCCTTGAGCTTGAGCTCCTCGTGGGCACGGCGAAGCTCTTCCTGGAGCTTCGCTATTGCCTGCTCCTTGACCTCGTTGACAGCACGACCCCACTGGAGCGTTGACGGCGATGGTGGGTCTTCCTCGCTCTCCACCTCTTGAGACACTCCGTTTTCCTTGATTCCCTCGCTCTGCTCCGCTGGCTTTTCTGCCGATGCTGACAAGCCGTTTTCCGCCTAAAATAATTAAAAGTTTTTTACCTCTCAGGAGTTTGAGCGAGCAACGAAGGTCTTCTTTACTTTTTCGTAGAACTTTTTTTTTAAGTTTCGACCTGCAGGTCTTCCGTTGACTTTTTAAACGCCCGATCTAAATATTCTGTTCTGGAGTTGAAATTTATGTTAATTTAATGAAGTTGAAATAAGATTCGGCGTAACCAAATGATAACGTCTGAGAGATTTATTCAGATAAATAGAATTTAATTTAGAATTCGAGCTGCTTAAGAACAACATCATAATGGTTTTTACTTTCACATTTTTTTTTTTAAAGCGGTGAAAGGTCTTTATACCACACACACACACACACAATTATAGAATTTTACCTTTTAAAGTATTCAAGATAAGACTGGGTAATGAAAGCCGCAGAGTAGAAAGCTATAAATTAACTTCTCGTTTAATATTCGCTTGCAATATATATTTTATATCAAATTGTCGTTATAAAAGATCACTTTTTAAAGCCTCCTATACTTATCCATTAATCCGCGTCGCATAATATATAGCCGTCACTTAGAAAAAAGAATAAAAGTAGTCAACACTGACACCGCCGTTTTATCTTAAATTTTTATTGTTCGATAACGACAGTCAAATCGCTACTTAAACACGCCAGTAAAGTGCGGTCTTGCGTGAAAGCTTTTGTCGTCCCCTCTTCCTATAACCATCGTCGCGTTTGCATTGAAAACAGCATTATACACCGCTCAGCGCGCTTTCTGCTCTCTCTGTCAGGCGCTCGAATAAAAAAGCGTCGCTTAAAAAAAAAAAAGAAAAAAAGAAAAAAAAACAAGGAAGGGGCCAAGGATCGACGGAATCCACGTCGATCAAAGGCGCGCGATGCACGCGCCGCGTCGAAAGCCACGAGTTGCGCTCCCGTCGGGCGAAATCAATCCTCGTCGGAGCCTCGCCGAGGTGGAACTAATTAGAATCCGAAAGTCAAGGTTATTAAAACGGCGCGCCTCTGCGCGGCAAAAGGCCTAGAAAAGGTCGGAATCGATGAGTCGGGCTAATGGCCCCTCCAAGCCGTCTGCTCGCGTGATAAATTGCAGTTGGGGCGAGGTGAGTCGGGGGGTAATAATACAGCTCGGCGAGCTTTCGAAGCTCCGAGGCAGCGCCGCCTTCTCGATGGAGCCGTAAAGCCATTCGTTTTACAATGCAGATCGGATTCCGAAATTATTCCGGCTTTTATAATAACTCCGCGCTTTAAAGGCTACGACTAATTGCTCGTAGCCTGCGCGCGCTTTTTAAACTTTCCTCTCCCTTTGCTTATTTATATGCGATGCTCGATTTTATTTTTCTTTATTTTGTCGAGGGGAATGCCCTTTTAAATTTCGTTGACTTCGTAGTTCGATTTATTGATCGAACACGCTTAGAGAATTATTTATGCAAAAGTGTGCCTCTTTTCGCGAAGGTCCATATTTTTTTTTTATAGTCCAGGGAAATTAGCAAATACGGTAAAAAAAAATGTATACAGCACTTTTATTGCGGAATCTTGTAGGTAACA
>JAWWEN010000025.1:448642-465084 GCA_035582955.1 Sycophila texana
TGGTCTTTCTGAACCTAAATAAGTACTTTTACGTCAAAATCTGAAGATCGAAAAATTTTGGCGACACAAGGCTTTCAGTATGAGAAAGCAAAACAAATATCGAACTGCTCAGCGTCTTCATCGCGCAACTGCCTCCCTCAGATGTACGCTCAACACCAACAAACAATAAGTATGTAGTCCCCCTCGCCTCTCCCTCTAACCCCTTTTCATTTTCTCTGACTAATTTTGACAATCCGGTTTGCCTTGCTTGCCTTCCTAAATTATCACAGACCGTAACTATGGAAGGGTAAGCTATTTCTCGTGTTTCATAATTTTCAATTTATTTAAATTTTCAATTATTCAAAACTTTAATAATTTTCTTCCAGTCAGAACTCTTTTGTTGAATTCTTTATTGACAAGGCACTGTCGGCCGCTCTCTCATTGTCAATAGACGAATAACCATGCATTGAATTAAATCGAAAAAAGGTCAGTCTTTTGAAAAATTCGGATTAGTTCTCATATTGAGCATATCTTTGTTTCATTTATAAAAAATTGTAATGTATTTTATTTTTATTTTTATTTAGCCCTGATGAGGATATTCTATAATAACATCGAAACGTCGGCTGATTTAACAATAAACTTGGTTCGTCTCGATTAACTGCTTTCTTTATTTTAAAACTTATCAACCAACGAACGATAGTCACTTCTATTTAAATTTTTAAAAAATCGATTTTTTTTTAAATTTATTTTCTTATTTTACATGGCTTTCTGAAGCTTTCTGAACATATAAAAAAAATTTGAGTGAAAATTAAAAAAATTTTCAAAGTTATAGCAGAAAAATAAAATAAAATTGATCAAAATTTTTTAATTGTTTTTTAGAACGATATTTTTAATAATGGTTATTTACATTTATATAATAATATTTGAATAAAAGGCGGCAAAAATATGTCTAGAATATCCCTAGGAATATGAAGGCGACGCTTGCGCATTGTATTAGGCATAGTCATTTTATTATTGTGAGTATAATAAGAGTTATCTAACCTCCAAACGGTTCAGTGCTTGCTTATCATTCTTTAAGTATTTGATAATCTATAATATTAATAAATATGCAGTAAAAGTAATCGAAACTCATACTAAGAATGCTGCTGGTGAATTCAATTTCAAGATGTAAAAGGAATTTTGTACAGATTTAAATTAATTTGCAACAAAACTCATTATTTATATGGTCTCAATAAAACTGTTAGATAAATACTTTTAATTTTGCTCTATACATGTTGTTTCTTCTTTAAACTATCGGCCATAATTAATTTATACTCTGAAATTTTTAAAAAATTTACACTAATTAATTTACCTATTAAATCTTTGGAGCTTTTTTAAGGAAAATGTATAATTTTGGGGTTTGCCGTAACCTGAAGATCCAACGGAAATGTGATCTGAGGTAACTTAGTTATGGCCAATTTCAGTTTGGATGTTGGCGTGTAAAACCCCTTACGCACATATGCGGATGCCAGCCCTCTAAAAGTTAATCTCGACATACAAATCTACGGCTCCGAGTCTCAGTCACTAATACTTAGTACTTTGGTATATCTTTATTTAGATCTGGGACTCTCATTCTCGGTATGTCAAACTTTCAACGGTGTAGTCCCGGCGTATGAAACTTTTCCTCTTAATCTCCGCTACTGTATCTCTGCCTCTTATTCTCTGCTTGTGTGTCTGAACTTCTTTTGCTTGACCTCTGGCTTTCTGAATCTCTATATTGGCCTCTTAATCTGCGTTTAAATCTCTACTTCTTATTCTCTCTGCCTCTGAACCTATACCTGTTATTCTCTCATTCTCGATTTCTTAATCTCGAACTATGAATCTGTGCCTTGAAGTCTTAAACTCTAGGTCTCGGAGTATGAATCCCATCTTCTTTATATCTTCCCCTAGTCTCGACGTTTTAATATCTGCCTCTGATTTTTTGACTCTTTACTCTTTGTCTCAACCTCCGTGTTCCTGCTTCTGATTGTCTACATCCCTTTCTCAGGTACTGATTATCGCCTCATAATCTCTGTCTCTTAGTCTCTACCTATGATTATAGTTTCTGATCTCTACCTTTTATTCTTTTCCTTTGTGGCTCAGCATTATTCATTTGATTCTCTGTATCAGATTATCGATCTCTAATTCTCTGCTTTTGTTTCTGTACCTCTGACTGTCATTATTAAATTCTTCCACTAAATCGTTGCCTGTGCTTCCAATTCTCTGTCTCTGATACTCATAGATGCTCATAGATTTTGTCTTTGATTCTCTTTATTTATCTCACAACCTCTTATAATATATTTTTGATTCTTTGCTTATAATTATATTACTCTAATTTTTAATAATTGCCTTTGTTTATTATCTTCTTTTTTTTAGACTCTTTATCTCAGTCTCCGATTATCATTGTAGATAGTTGAAGACTCGAACGTTCGTGGGAGTAGTAGAGTTGTAGGTTTAAAAAATGATCAAGACGAACCAAGGAGTTTGTAATTAACTAATGCCGACGTTTCGACGCTTTATTTTGGAGCGTCCTCATCAGGGCTTTTTTTTAATTATGAGGAGTCAGAAGACGTTTTTTGACTGGGCTCTTGCCCATGGACGAACTCAAATGAGTTAATAATAATTAACAAAAAGCCCTGATGAGGACGCTCCAAAATACAGCGTTGAAACGTCGGCATAGTTAATTACAAACTTCTTGGTTCGTCTCGATCATTTTTTTTTTTTAAACCTACAAACTCTACTACTCCCACGAACGTTCGAGTCTTCAACTATCTACAATAAATATAAAACAGACGGACGCCAGGCTAATACTGACCGGCAAGCAGACGCAGGCATAATTAGCGGAGGTCTGGTTGTATCCGCAAACAGCGTTAGCGCCGCAGTTGTTGACTTCGTTGCAGCTAACGTGGCCCTCGACGCACTGCCGTATGCCGTCCCCCTGGTAGCCCTCGCCGCAGACGCAGCGGTAGCCGAGGCCGTCGCCCGCGGAGGTGCACTGGGCCTTGGAGTGGCACTGCGACGGATTCGTCGAGCAATCCGCGATCACGCACTGGCCGTCCACCATGCTGTAGCCCGGATGACAGGTGCACTCGTACCGGGAGTTCGCCTGCACGTACGAGCACATCTCGTTCTCGCTGCACTCTCTGTGGTCCCGGCACTCGTCTGCGAAAGTCACGCCATTCTTTTCCTTCACTCTTTCCTCGCTAATTGTACTTTTCTTTTTTTCTACTTTTATTTTGAGGTTTTATTTTGTTTATCTCTACGTTTTTCTACTTGTAAAATTTAAGCTATATTTGCATTTCTTTTTGCCTTTATCTTATCAATGGTGAGAGATGATCGTATCGATTTTAAAGTAAAGAAAAGGAAGAGATTTTTTGGACGTTCATTTGAAATACAATTTTTATGTACTTCACTGCGAAAAGTTCACTCTGTGTACCCTCGTCGTCGTAAAAAGTACATTTTAGTTTATTTTATATTACACGCTAATATTTAACAGTGAGATCATAAATTGCATTTTATAAGCTAAACTTTTTGTATCATTTTGTTTATCACCCTCGGGCATATTAGTGGTTACTTTATTGCTTGAGATAAAGAAACAGGCTCAAAAAGTCGATTTTCGCGCGCACTGATAAAAAAGTAATGTTAATTAAATTCATTGATAAGGCAAAGAGTAATGAGTAAATAAATTCTACTAATTCAAAAGTTATGAATCGACGTTCTACATCTAGTTGGAAGCGTGTAAGTGCTACACAAATATCCTACAGTACAAGTGTATTTTTTAAATTCATTGATAAGACAAAGATTAATAAATAACTAAAATCTACTTAAAAAAAAGTTCTACATCTACGTTCTACATTTAGTTTGAAGTAAGTGCTAAATAAACATCCTACAATACAACTGAATAGATAAATAAATATGAAAATAAAGGGAGAACCGTCTGGTGTGCAGGTAGTTCCATCTCCTTTGTATCCAGTGTTACAGACACACTTGGCGATCGGTTCGTCCTGACGACAAGATGCATTCGGGTCACAAATATCGACTTCGAAACAGGAAACCTCTGTCCAATATTAATTCATCATGAAAATTAGAAGGAATGCCATTCGATACTCACAAGCTGACGGCGGCCACTTGCGCTACTCGAAATCGCGTGGAAATTTCTTTTTTTTTTTACCTACCGGTTTTCGAGCATTCAATACCGTCACCTTCGTAGCCTCGGGTACACTGGCACGCGTACTGCTCGGTGCTGGGATCGAGGACGCATTGTGCGTAAGGGTGACACCTGTTTAATACGTTGCACGGCGCTGGACATAAGCAAGTATAATTATCATTCCAGAGAGAAGCGAAGAATTTTTTTTTTTTTTTTTAAATGCATTTTGCACGCAAAGATCATTCGTGATTTATGAATAACAGAGAAGAAATTTTTGTGAAAAGTATTTAGTTGCAGACTCGGTATATAAGTTTGCTTTTTAGTTGACAAGTGATTTCAGATATTTGAAGCGTTGTATTTTCTGAGTTTATCACTTTTTTTAAAAAAAAAATTACATTATCGCTAAATGATGTTGTGCATTGGAGCAAACTTTATTGTATACGTACTGCAGTTATTGACGTAATATTTTAGAATAGATAATTTTAATCATAGTTTGCAGTAAAATCTTCTAGATATTAAAAAATAGAAGCTTTAATGTGTTAGATTGCATATTGAATTTCGATTAAAATAAATGTCAAATGTTCGTGTAAATATAGAACGATAAAAGTATACTTTTCAAGCCGCTAAATATGTCTCTTCTCAATTAAGCATTTATTGAGTAAAATAATGAAAATATGTTTATATATATAATTTATATTATGTTTATTTACATATATAATTAATATGAATAGCAGTTTTTTCTTATGAATGGTGGCAGAACATATGAACTGAATCGAAAAATTTCATGGCGTTAATACGAAATGTGCAAGCGAATTTAGTATAAAAAGCGTAAAAGCAACTTATAAGCCAAGCAGGATTTATCAGCTCGTACTATTGGATCCAGAAAGACCCATCGTCTCCTGGATCAATCCTGGGTGTGGTACGCAAAGTCCTTGCGGATGTTTATAATCGAATCCCAATGGGCATATGCAGATGTCATCCAAGCATTGTGGTAGGGGTCGTGCCATTACTAAAATTCACGTTGCAGCAACCAAATTTAATCTTTTTCTTTTTATTTTTACAAAGCTATTAAGTAACTTCTTAATATTCACGTAATTTAAAAAAATATTATTTAATTGAAAAAGTGAAAAGTATTTAAAACAATTTTTTATTTCAATACAATATACATTACTTATATACAGTATTATATGTAAAATAATTAAATTAATAAAAATAAATGATATGTACAACTCGAACTCATGCTAACATGCTCAAGGAGATTCTAAAAATTGATTTTAAATGACGATTTTTATTTTCAATTTAAAAAAATGTTGTCCAGCAATGACAAACTAGCTTTAAAACAATATTAATAGCTTAAGTACATGTTTTACTTAGAATCTCCTGAAATTTTGTATTGGTTAAATATTAAGAGGTAATTAATGCTAAATAAAATTTGCATGCATAAGATACGTTTTCAATACCTTTACTACATCTACTGACTACTTCCAAATAAAAGGCCCCAGTGGGTACTGATTACCCTTTTTTTACGCACATTGATTTCATAATATGATTAAAAAAAAGCACGACGAGAATTTCACTTACGTTCGTTCATCACCTCGCCAGAACCGTGGTCCGTTGTGTACTCTTCTCTAACGCACATGCTATTTTGGAATTCCCATCCCAGTGGGCACCAACACATTTCCACATGGCACTGCGGAATGGGAGTCTCAGTAGGCCCTAATTCTGCGTCCGAGTCCGGATAGCACTCGTACCCATCGCCTGCAGAATGTTAATGTATTAAAATTTAAACCTGCAAAATATCTTGCTTTATATTCAATTGAATTTACCAAGGTATCCGGCTGTGCAGGTGCATACGTGAGCTTGACGATCTTCACTGAAGTCACAAGTGGCCAAATGAGAACAGTCATTTTCTTGGTCGCAGGGAGCTACAATTTAATGCGAGCATTTTATTAATTAATTAATTAATTAATAAAAACAAATGTACTTGTGCTTGCAAACAATTAAGTATAGAAAAATTATTCATTACGTCGTGTTATGGGATAGCAACCGCTCGGAGTATTTTCAAATCCTGGAACGCACATGCAAACTGGTTGACCATTCATCATGACACATTGTTCGAAGTTTCCGCATTGAGTGTCGTCGCAGGTGATTAGTTCTGAAAAATAATTAAAATTGTTTTTTGTTGAAAAAAAAATATAAAGTTTAAAATCAAATCAAATTTATATATATTTTTTTGTATATACACAAATCAATTTATAGAATAAGAATTTTTATTGACCATTCTGGAAACATAATGGTTAATTATACTTGGAGCGCAGATTCTATGTTTAGGCGCGCAGAATTCGGCGTTCCAGATACATACAAGCCCACCGTGTTGTCAGGGTGACAGGGGCTTATATAGAATGCGAAAGCTACATACCGATAAAATTTTATTGGAAATATTATGCGATATTAAATATGAAATAATAAAGTGTCGATTACTTACTTTCACAGTTACGTCCATCGCCGGAGAATCCTGATTTACATTGGCAATCGTGACTTCCCTGGGTATTGATGCAATAAGCGTCTGGCGAACAAACGTGATTGCCGAGATTGCACTCATTAATATCCACACATCCGGAAGTTCCATCTTCGTTGTACAATTGTTGGTACCTATAAAAGACACAAAACTATTTTAGGTAATTACTCGAAATCATTTTTCTAAGAGTTATTTACAAAAAATTGTAAACATACTAGTAAAGGTAATCTTTACAATTTTTTAGTATGACACTTCTTCGTGAATTAAATTTTCCCTCTATAAATTTTGACACTTTTAAGTATAGCACAGTATTCTTATGAATCTAATATAATCTTACTCACGTGTACTTTAAAAGTTTACTATAATATTCAAGTAAATTTTGGATAACTAATCCTTATATCGATCTTAACAAAAGCTAGCATCTTTTAAAATCAAATATAAATAAAAGTGTGTAAATAAGGCTATTTTGACTAATTTGTCAAAAATAAACAAAATAAATCCTAAATGCACTTTACCCAGGATCGCAGACGCATCTAAAGCTGTCGCCGTCGACGATGCAGGAGCTGTGGTAGCCACAAGTGGCCCTGCCCTGTATGCAAGGGTCCTCCTCCTCGAGCGGCGTGATCTTGGCATTCATGGCGAAGCGCACGATGCCCTCGCGACTCTCGTAAGTCGTGATCCCCCTGGAGAACTTCAGTCTGATGGTGTCGTCGTCGTCCTTGTTGTCCGGCGCGAATCCGCACTCTTTGTAGTAGATTATCTGATCCTCGTTGAAGAGGCGGGCGATCTCCGGGGCCGAGGCGATTTTGTAGCTGCGCTCGGTGTTCGAGCGGATCGTGCCGGGCTGGACGCGCGTCAGAATCACCTCGTGATCGCCGTAGTCGACGCGGGCACCCTCCTCCACCGGCGGCAGATTCCCTGTGATCTCCGATTCCAACTTCAGCTGGCCGAACACGTCTAGACCCAGGTAGTTGCTTCGGATCGTCACCTTATCGCCCGTTGACTTGAACGTCAGCTCGACTGTCTGATTAAATACGCCGCCTGTTTTCGATCGATGCATCGACAACAACAGAAATGCAAATGAAGTCTTATACTGCAGCTCAATATCATAATGGAAAATTGAATTTAATGCGTTGATTACGCAATATTAATTTAACGACTAATATCTACAGTTTTTTAATTTAATTTATAGTTAGTTCAAGTGAATTTTATTGCTTTCGTAGAGTGGATGAAAGCTTCCTCTATGAAGGAAGCGAAAATTGAATGGATGTCTCACCTGTCAATTGATATCCATTTTTGGTCTCTCCAGTGGTCTTAGCGAACAGCCAACCGATAACGGTACTCATGGGATTCAGCAGCTGGAAGCGATTTCCAATTCCATCTGGTATGTGAGCTAGCGCTGTGTACGGCCTGCCATCCTTCGTTTGCACGTAGCACTGCAAATCTTTGTCACTGAATTCGTGGTCGTTTATCCTGCCGGACACCTTGCCGAGGACACGCAACGGTACGTCTGAAAATTTACGCACGTCCACGTCGCATTTAACTAATTTTCTACGATTTTTTTTTGTTATCATCACATCAAGTAATTCAGTGATAATAATGAGATCTGCATTTTTTTACACTTTTGAATAATTATTATAATTAATTTCAAACGAGTAACTTAGAAAATCACAAATTTAAATGTACAATAAAAATGCGACCCTGCATTTGTAAATTAGAAAGCTCATTTCTATTCGTTTTGCAAATACTTTAGTATACTCACCATTTGGCAGGCAAGATTTTCCATTTCCAAAGAAGCCCTGCTTGCACTGACAGCAAAAGCCCTGCTCATAATCGATACATGTTGCTTTGCTGTGGCACTGGGTGGAACCGCCACTTCTGCAAGTTTGCACCTGATCCTTGCCTCGATTATCTAAAAGTCGTACGCTTGGTTAATTGCGTTCCTGGCACAAAGCCACGGCTAATCAATATCGCTTGTTTGCTTAGCAGGCAACATATCGTATTAGAGGTGTACTGAAGAGGGAAATCTTTCAGATCCCGGAATAAACACTATATTTCTTATTTAAATGAATTAACATAAATTATGCAAATAATCTTAAAGGAATTAAAGCTTTACTAGAAAAACGATTATCATTTTTACCATCTACGTTATCTGGAAGTTGGATGTTTTCTCCATCCGGAATCGGTCCAATTTGAAAGACCCATTGGCCAGGACGTTGTATATTAGACCACCTATTTGTAAAAGAAATTTTCAACGTAAGTTACATTAAAAATATGTAAATGTTGTAAACAGCTTAAATTGGGTGTATTTCTTTAAAAATTGTCTATAATTGTACGTACTTATCAATATTTTGAATTTGATCAGTTCCAGAACCGGTAAGAGCGTAAAGCTGATTCTCGCCCATAATACCGGCTTGAGCTTTCGCGTCTGGCAATCCATTGGGATGAGATTCTCCTTGAATCCATTGTATCCCTCCTTCGGGATAAAGCAACTCAACGTAAGAGTGAGTTCCGTTTGAAGAAATAACCGCTTGATAAGTATTTGTCTGCGATAAAATGATTCGCGAATTAATTAATTAATATAATGGAGTAAAATCCTCATTCGAGTTTCAGTATTAAGTTGAGAGACAACCTTGTCCTTTTTTTCGTGGAAGTATCCTACGTCGAGCCACGTTGCGATGAAAACGTGGGTTGGCACGAAATTCTTTGCATTTTTAAAAACGGATCGTATGAGGCCACCAGCGCGGCTGAGGACTTCAGGTGCATCGGTTTCCACATAGTACACTGTTCCGGAGCCTCGTATGTCCACGTGGGTATATAGAGGAGCTATCACTGGATCATCAAGGGGAAATGGAATATTGAAGAACCTGCTCATTGATCTAATGAAAGATAACACTCCATTTCCGTTCACCTGTAATTTCATCGTTAACGAGAAAATTTATAATAATTTTCAATTGGTTTGTTCAATGCGTAATTGCAGTAGTTTAAAAAAATTTCAATATTTCGTGAAACAAATATCAAAATATTTTAACATTTAGAATTTTAAGTATAGACATTGTCGAAAAATTTAATACTTATAGTTGTAAAATTTACTTGAAGTTTAAGATTAAACTATTAGAATTTTGTCTATAATAATGAAACTTTTTTGTTTTAATTAAGACTCGAGATTAATCTTGGTATTGATTGAGACTACTAATGAGAATTCTTTATCGATCAAGTCTAAATCATTGAAAGTACCCAAACGAACTCGATAAAATAAGTCAATTTCAATCGTATATTACGTACACACCGTTTTCGTTCCTAATTTATCGATAAAAACTCGATAATTTTAACAGATACAAAAAAAAAATGATGTTCTGATAGACAACTCTGAAAATTTCCTGGACCATAAAAACTGTATCTTACAAGATTAAATGATACACAGCGAAAAATTTTGGAACCTCCACTTAAATTTAATAAAGCATTTCCCTTGAGCACCAATAAAGCCCAATATAACTGGTCCATTCCATTGCATTGTATAGAAAATTAGCGCGGTAGAAGCGAACAAAATAAAAAGGGACAGACGCAGATAAAACAGGCAGGAAAGACATAAATTGTATGGCACGAGGAGCCGAGCGGCGGGCAAGTTATGTTTCCAGAGCAAAGCGAGAGAAGTGGCGAGGAGTAGGCCTCCCGCGACACGTGCAGCTGCTAAAATTTAAGGATGACGCAACAGACGCGGCAATTATGGCTTTACGAGTGTCGCGTAAACGAGCGCGGTAGCCGGGAAGTCATTCACCTAACTCGATTGTGCGAACCGCGGCGAAGGGAGAGGAGAGAGAGAGAGAGAGGAGGATGCGCGCACAATGCGGCCGAGGAGCTGCGATGCAGTATGAGCGTTTCGCCATGTGCGCCCGCACGCGCTCGGCGTAAAAGTAAACAGTCCCCCCCGGAGCGACGCTTTTTCGCCGGTCCGCCTGGCCCGCGCCTCCGATAATCCGGCCGAAAGCCCCGGCCTCTCATAATTCCATCAATTGGTTATAAGATGAAATGCACCCACTCCGGGCGCCGCTCCACATTCGATGGGCGCATTATGCTACGTGGCAGCTGCCTTTTCTTTCCCCCCTTCTGGCCTGTGCAGCTCTCCTCATTAGCGAGGAGTTGAGTGGCTCGAAAGAGTTCGTTCCGTTTTTATTTACTCGTTTTAGGAAATAAGGTAACTATTGGGGAAAATCTACGTGATTTTGGCTGTGGTGGTGATGGTGAATTTTGCACGGAAAGTTGTATGTACTGTTTTTTTTTTGTTTGAAAATGTTAGCGTGATTTTTTAAAAAGACGTTTTCAGTGTAATTTTCATTTGAGTGCGTTACTGAAGTTAAGTAGCTTGAAGAGAACTAGAATGTGGAATTAGGACAAGGTTGATAATGTAATAACAGTTTTGGTGATTTAAGCTTTTATAACGTTTATTTAGGAGAGAGTGGAGTATTATTTAAACATTTTTCTTTTCAACGCTTTAGTGTTTTAAGAGACTACGTTTTAACTGTATTTTATTTTCATAAAATTTATGAAATGTAAAATAAATTTGTAGATGAACAATTAATTTAAACTGTAAATAACACGATGTACCATGTGCTGGAGCAAATTAGTAGAATGTTTTTTTTTTATAGCTTATTCATGTTGGTTTGGATAATTTCATATTTCTGTTTAAGATATAGTAATTTGGTTATTTTTGCGTTATTGAAATTATGAAAAAAATTCAAATTTAATTGTGACAATTTTCAAGTCTTTAACAACCGACAGTAACATTGTATTTATAGATAGTTGTAATTTGCCTACATCGGTCAAAAAAAAAAGTTGAATGAACTATTGATTAACTGTTAAATTAACTTTTTAATTCCACGTACGTAAAATAAATTATATTTATCACCGATTAATTCAGAATATTGACCCGTATTGTATTCACAGCAGGCAAAGGTCAGTAGTAAAGTTAACGATACCCAAATAAAATCGAGGTTCTGCTTTTCTCAGAACATTTGGTGTACGACAAACCCCCCGAAAAAAATAACTATTGTACAATTTAAATGAAAACACGTGATTCCTCGATCACGCCATTTAAATTGATGCCCCTTAAGAGAGCATTAACGAAGCAGTGTCATGTGTTTGTCATTAATTCCTGTCACTTCATTATAATTCGATTGATTTACATTGCAAACCTTATGGCCAAAGCTTCAACGAAAAAATTGATATGGCGAACGTAATAATGGCGCTTATAACAATTAATCATCGTACACTTTTAAATAAACATTGATCGACGACTCCTGCAGATCAATGCGAGAGACAATGTATATTGCACTTAGCTGAGCTTTATTTTACTCTTATTTACATGAACTAAATTAGATTTATCGATAAGGGATAAAAATAACTTTTATTCAATGCTATTTCCGATGCAACTCAATCATTTTATTTTTTGTTACATTGTAAGACTGGGATTTTACAGTGTATAGCACAATCGCTGTGGGGCTATCGCAAGGTCAGAGGTTGCGAGACGACGTTGGGCTACACGCATACTATGATTCCGCGAGTGCATGAACTATGAATGAAGAAAATTGTGATAGAAAACGGATTCGTTAGTGTTGGTTAGTGGAATACATCAATTAGAATAAAAGGAAGCTAAATGTCGAAATGGAATTCGTGAATACTAAGTATACTGCTGTTGTTTATCCAAATTTTAAATATATTAAAGTTTCATTTTCAATTTAAAGTCCGCAAATAAGTCTGCTATTTTTAAAACTTATTATATTATATGCCAAGTCATACAGGTGCCTAAAACATCAAAGTTTTAAGAATTGCAAAGTATTAGTTTTCGCGACTGAATAGAACAGCTGTTCTAGCTGCTGAAAATGGTAGATTTTATTTATAAGAAGACAATGAAAACTTATTTTTATGTTCCTCTATGTAGAACTTTGACTTTAAGTCTAGAACATACATGAGAGAAGTATTATTAATTCAATTTCAAGAAATCAATCAACATAATTTGTCGATAAAAAGAAAAGAAATCACTAAATCTTTCATTCATTAAAATTACTGAAATCTTAGATTACCAATTTCACAAATATTTCCCAATATTATCTATTTACATTTTTCGTATTTATTTATTAATTATATGAGTAATTATATAGTAATTATAATTACTATCTGAACAGTGTAAATATAAAACGTGAAATTGTTCCTATTAATTGATTCTATTCAAAGATTTTTACTTTGAGAATTTAAATACCTGCTTAAATCAATTTAAATTAGTTTAAAAAAAATTGCTCAAATTATGCTAGAAGCAAGTAGTACATTCCACAAACGTAATCTCTAAAAGTAGTGATTGCTATCTCAAGCACAATCAATGCGCCGCAGCTAAAAGCTCTCTCAAAGTCGCGTAAATGAAATGAAAAGTAATTTAGATTAGGGATTCTGGAGGTGCCGCGAATGAAAGCTAATGGTATTGCAGTTTCGAGTGCATTCCCGATTGCGAACGCGAGGTCACGGATGCGGTCCGGATCCCGCGAAGATAACGGCCACCTCGCGGAAAGAGAGACCCGGCCGCTGACGATGTGATGGCACAGGCGCGCAGAAAAGCTCGGCAAAGGAAAGAAACGGAAGCAAGGGCTCGACACACGTCGATGACGAATTCCTGCTAATGGCGGAGAATGCACTGCGCGGGTCTAACGCAATCGTGTAATCAGTCGCAATCATTTTGATGAAGAGAATCGTCGGCGATAACCGGGAATAAAGATGATTGTCGTGTAGGCAGGTCTCCATCCTCCCGGCCGAGGCTTCACCCTGCATCGCGGCGTATCTGTGTCAATCAATTTTATTCGTCATCTTGCAAAACTGTAGGAATGATCGTATAGAGCGCGCGCCCCCGCGAACGCGGACGTAACCCTGAATTGAAAGTCTACTTATTGCCGCTTAGCCGCGCCGCGCTGCATATCATTTGCGGAGATAAGCCCTTCTGTCATTGTCAATGCTTCGTACCTATACACTTGTACGCCGCGCGGCACGCTTATTACTCTCCTCTGCGTCTCGGAGCTATATATATGCGCTTTGACTGATTCGTCGCTGAACTTGAACTTGCGAAATATTTTCTTCGATTTTTAGTTTTTTTTTTTTTAAGTTTTTATTCAGTTGAAGAGTGGGTTTTTTGGGTTTAGGATATACGGCATCGGCATTTTTTCAGTGAGATCCCCGTTGTTCTGTGGAATTTTTGTGGCAACTGCGCAATTTGTGGACTAAGTATGGACTTTAATTGGGAAAACTATTATATTGTTTAAACGTAGATTTAAAAATGCATTAATAACATTACAGTTGTTTGCCCTGGTGAAATTTGTGGTTTTGACATTTTTTTACGGGTCAGGTGATTTCAACTGTGATAATTTTATGAATGATTGAATCTCAGATTGTATCAATTAGTGCAAGACATTATAACGAGATAATCCGCACCATTAATTAAACACATAATGAGTATTATTCATATATAGGCATAGATAATGGAAAAATATGTTTTATATTGTATTTTTTTTCTTCAGTACGAGAATTTATTTTTGTTTTAAATTTCAATTAAGCATAATTTTTTTTTAAATATAATTTTTTAAGAAAACGAAAGCATCAAGTTCATGTTTCACAGTTTTCACACACGATTAATTTTGGTAAATCAACCGTTATTATTAATTTTTTTTTAAATCGTATAGAAAAGCGTATCGTCATTGTGAAGCTGTAGTGAACTATAAAAAACATTGATATAAGTAAACTACTCAAGTGATATAAGAAAATGATTAATATTTGAAAAATGTAAACAATTAAAATTGTACAGCTGTATATTAGTAATGTACAATAAACAATTTTTTATATAAAATTATGTAATAGGGATTCTGAAGAACGTCATTCAATAAATATACACATATATCATATAAATAATTCTATTACATCTTTAATAAGAATTGCAATGAAAAATATATGTGGTAACGAAATACTCTCGATTAAAATTTAGCATTCCCAATAAATAAATTCAAAGGAGAAAGATATCTTATAAGTGAGCTCATTGATGTAGCACTTGCGGCATGAGTTAATTTATCTTGAGCACTTAAGTTTCCGTCAATACCTCCGCTTTGGATTTGCCGTTTATAATCTCCATTCCATATAAAGAAAACCGAGATAAAATTGCGATTTTTTAAACAAAAACAAACGGATACATCTTCGAAACTGAAAACAATAGTCATGTCACGTATATTTCTGGAAATTGGTTGGTGATCTAAGTGATGAATCATTTTTCGTGCATCTCGAAAAAACTTATAATAAAAACAAATTTAACGAGACAAAATCGATTTATTAATAATAAGTTTTTTTTTTGTTTGTTTCATCAAGATCGAAGAAACTGATACAATCTCCGATTGAACTCGAAAACAAACAGTATAATTAAGTACGAAGCACAATTTGAATTTATTGAACCGCGTTGACTCCAGCGCAAAAGGTCAGTTTCGAAATCGTTAATAGAAGTATGGCAATTGTTCATTAAAAGGTTCGCCCACCAGAAATATAATTTAATTAATATTCTTTCGTAAGCAGACCGCTCGAAAATAGGGCAATAGAAGGAAAAGAAGCGCGTTTAACGCGATTCGTTTCGTTATCATTCTCACGATAAATTCGTGTCACGCTTAATGCAGCCGGAGGATGAGCAGAGGCAGAAAGAGAGCGTCGAATTAAGCGGATGACCAAATGTCCGCATCTTTTCATAATCTCCTCACAGACAGGGCCGCATTAGCGCGTTACGAGGGAATTAGAATTTTAAGGGAATTATTTCGCCGAAGGACCTTCCGAGCCGCGAGTGCGTCAGCTGTCGCGAATAAGCCAATTGTCCAGATTTCCTCGCTTCACCCTATCGCATTATTTCCCGACGAGCCTTCAGAAAATTCGCTCGGCGCAAAAGTTCGCTTAATATCCCTTAAGCCGCGGCATCGGTCGATTAATGAATTAAAACTGCTTTATACTCCACGAAGCAGGGAGCGATATCTACACATTACGCGGAGATTTCAGTTTTAAAACGGCGCAATCGGCGGTCGTGCTCTAAAAATTCTCTTGATACAGTTTCCCATCGGTTGAGTAACCGCCGATAAATCGGGATGCGAGAGCGGCGCGAGCGCGAGATTAGGGAGAGGCATATATAATGCGCGAACGAAGTCGAATAAGAATTCAAAAGGGGATACTCACAAAAATGACTTTGTACTCCCTGGCGAAGAGTACGATCGGCGTCTGCAGCTGGAGCTCGCCGGAGGCGATCATGCCGTTGGGGTCGGCCTTGAGGCTCGCCGAGCCTGGCGCCGTGTAGGGATAGAGCTCCTGCCTGCCCAGAGCTTGGGCCTGATGGCTGAGCGCCGCGAGGAGGAGCAGGGCCCCCAGAAGCGCGCCACGTGCCATCCTTGCGGGCTGTCCGTGCGCTACTGACGATCGGCGGAGTCCGTGAGTGGCGGCGCTCTCCCCTTTGCGGTATCCCTGGGCGCGCTCCTCTCTTGGCAGTGTGCTCGCGGGGCTTTTCCACCGGGGCTCGCTGCGCCGTCGAACGGCTGCCACGGGAATGCGGCGCGCGCGATAAATTCGACGAGAGGCCGAGAGCGAGAGAGAGAGAGAGCCCCACCCCTGCGGACACTCGAAAGCTGCGTTCGCGCCTCCGCGCGCCCGCATCAGGAGGCGCGGTAGCGCCTCGAGGCAAGTCTAAGTTCGAATGAACGGCTTGCCTACGAGGCCGCAACGCGCGCC
>JAWWEN010000025.1:465184-479726 GCA_035582955.1 Sycophila texana
TATATTATACATAAACTATTAGATTAGATATTATACTTTCGCCAGAAAGTTAATGTAAAAATAATAAAAGAAAAATGTTAATTATTTTTCTATTGATTGCATTATTGCAAATAAGTTTGCAAATTTTGGGGTTGTGTATACAGTAATAAGTGCTTGAAAAATATTCAACTTGACAACTACATTATTAATTTATATATACACACGCGAGCGGCTGTCTGCGCTCGGCGGCTAGCGTCTGTTATGCTTGTCGGCCGGACAAATGAGAGGAGGCGCGTCGTCGGCCGCCCGAGGGATTATAGCATGGCTTTTTCTCGCGGGTATGTTAACGCTTGATGCACGCCGGCCGCCCGATTCTATATTTCGCTCCCGCGCGGCGGCGGTCTGGGTAGTCGCTGCGCTGCTGGAGAACCCTTCGCTTTTAGCTTCCATTTCGGAGCAGCGGTGAAACAATAAGCGCTCCCTGAGACCTACCGACTTTTTTCTATTTTTGATTTTTTTTTTCTTGATTTAACCTTCGGATTGGCTGCAGGGGTAGAACGCGTGCGAAAGTGTAGCTGTCGTAGAGGAATTTGATGGTTTATAAGGGGTTAAGATTATTTCTTTTAGTGATTTGTTTATAATAAAATAAAAGAAAATGAAAATCAAGTTTATATACCCTTGTATCATTTTGTTACGCACTTTTCTGCTATAGATATGTCCATTATCTGTATATAGAGATAATTGAATATATTATTTAAATTCTGATTCATTAATTTTAAAGAAACTTGGATTTATTAATCTATTCATTTTTAACAAAAGTATTTTCGCGACAACCGTGAATTTATACACTTCTTTTGGCAGTATACTGACAGAGGCATTTGTTCGTTTAATTAGCAAATTTTTATTAATTCTACGATCAATCTAAGAAAATCTAGAAATATCTATAAAATGCAAACAATTTTAACAATATTATCGATTTTCCTGTATAATTTGAAGATTTATACAACTATTACTACAAAACAAGTGGGTCAATTCGGACTATTTTTACGCTGATCAATATCGAGATTCGACATTTTTAAGTTGAAACGCTGAGCCTTAATTCAACTATACCGCAATGCATTTTAATTTAAGGGATAATTCGGGCAGTATTCGATTAATGATTTAATTTGGGGTTCAACGAACTAGTAAATGGTTGAATTTATCGTCCTACTTACGACGCAATAAAAAGGGAAATCGTTTACAGCAGCACGTCATCTTGATATCAGAAAACAGTTGACTTATTTCTATTTAAAGTTCTTCACAAAAGGAAATGCTTTGTTTTTCCAGTTCTCGTATTGGCTATTGTATATACTGCGATCAGATGCTTGCCCTGCCACACTTCATTGCTGAAGTGTTTACCTAACAGAAAACTGTTATTCGATTTGCTAATAAGAGAAATTACTATTCTTTTTTTTTAATTTTAACTTGAATTTAATTCAATTGTTTTGTAACCTGCACATGGAAAGTTTTATTCTGACAAAAGATAAATTTATAAATATTTCGATCATATTATAACTGCAACTGTTTTCTTTTTTCAGTGTATTTTTATTATTATTAAGTATATAGCAATAAAATTTACTGCACTTTTCACTAAAGCATTAAGAAATGCGACAAATAGACACATTATTATATTTTTTAAATTCAGTTTCATTAGTTTTATAAAAATTAACTAAACGTATGTATAGTAAAAATTACATCTCGTTTTTTTTTGTCACGTTTCTCCTTACTTTAAACAAGACTATAGTAATTCTTAATGTCACAGTGCCACTTATCTAATAAAATTGAGAGAAATATTAATAATTTTTTATTAAATTGTAGATTTATTTAATGCAAACTTCAAAATGATTAGAAAATATAAAAATGTTGAACACATATAGATTCGCACCTCGACAGCGAGTGGGTCGCTTCGCAGCCTGCTCGTTAACTCGTCATTATTCGATTAATCGCGGCTCGCGCGCCGATCGGCCTTGTTCCCGTGCGCGAATCCTTAACAGAAGTATACGGGCATTGCGGCTCGATGAAATCGCGGCCGGCACTGCCGAAAGGACGTACAAATTTCCGGCGTGGCTATTGTGAAACTCCTCGGGCCGAGCGGCCGCAGCGCCTTCTCTTGCCCTCCTTTTGGCAGCTTCCGTTCGGTGAGCCGAGCGCGCGAAATTGGCCAGACACGAGATCGGCGAGCGAACGGAGGTGGACCTACTTTACTGCGGGCTCGCTTACTTTTTCTCAATTCTCGGCCAAGCGTTTAGTCGCGCGGCGAGCCCTTATCGCGGCCGCGGAGCCTAATGCCGAAGTATAACGTCATCTCGGCATTTCAGCTGATTGCCGCGGCTTTATCTGCCGCAGACATCGGAAATGCCAGTGCGCTCGGCCTAATGACGCTCCCCTTTTTCGGCATTGAGCTAATCAGCCGAGTGCATTTTTTCTCATTACGCCCCGCGCAATTTCGGACGTTATTCGGACATTCAACAAGGACTGCTGCTCTTTTTCCGCGAAGTCTCTTGGATGCTTGCTACTTGCTGTTGCTTCAAATGCTTGAAACTCTCGTCAGCTGCTTTTTTTCTTGCGGTTCGCATGATTGTTTGAAATCTTGATAACTGACTTCTGGCTTTATTTACTTGTTATATAAATCTTGAAAAAGAACTGATATCAATCATATTCAATTAACGGCCATTACGTTCGTGATGGTCTTATTTGAGGAGATAATTAAGTAGAGTAGCATTTTTAATTTTAAAACTGTGATAAAACAGTTGTTGTAATTATTTTAAAGGTAGCTTGCAAGATTCACGAATTTTTTAACTTTTGATCTTTTGAGCGAAGCGAGTATTTTTTACTTCTTAAAATTTGTACTTACATTTGGTCAAAAAATGACCATCCATCGCCGTGGGAATACTGAACTAAAACGACTAATGTGTTTAATTGTTAGCAATATTTTATTTAGAACAATGAGCCCGCAGTCAGTGTTAAAAACTCAGTCACTCTCTAGTCTAAACTTTCAGGTCAGCTCTAAAATTCAAATGAAAAAACATTCTGGATATATATCAAGAGGAATTAATAATTCGATTCTATTCACATTTTAGTATTTTTACTCATTCAATAAATTTTCATTAAAATTAAACTGGTTAAATGAGTTCACTAGGAAATGTCTATAGGCAACTGATATTTTTTCCTGATCATAACTAAAAAAATTATTATAATTAATATTATATTACAATCAATTAAAATAATCAATAAAAAATTATTTCCATTTAGTCTTAGTGTAAATCGATCTTTATTACAAGAAATTACATCACTAGTTTGTACATATAAAATATATAAATATAATACAAGAGCTATAATACAGAAGTGTTTTAATGTAGGTGTTTAATTATTATAATGCTCGGTTTGTGCCAAGAAATTGTTCGTGTTCGAAACTTCAAAGGGTGGTGAACAAATCAACGAATAAAAAAGCACCATCGTTCAAAGTTTCATGGAATTCACAAATTTTCCCTCTTTTCTTACAGACTACGAAGATAAATGATTCGATTGAACGGAAGTAAAATTCATGCACTCTCTAGAGTAGCTAAATGAATATTTCTTTGTTTTTTTTTTTTATGAGAAGACGTTTATCGTTGACTCTAAGTATCGACGTAAAATCGAACTTGAACCGAGATATAAAACCATTGCCCGCAACGATGACGGTCAAAGAGTCTCTGACAATGAGTAAAGGGTTGCGTTTTGAGAGTGTGCGTTGGCGTAATAAAATTCTATCGAAGGCAGCTCACGAAAAGCACTCGAGACGTCGTTGCAAAAGTTTAAATCTGCCTCTCACAGTCAGTGCTTTGTGGAAAGCACCATTGAGCGCAATGATTTAGCGACCAGAAGATACGCCTGCCCTCCTCGCGCACAAAATCAGAATGAACCCACGTAGTCATTATGTTGGCCGAAACCGCAAAATTTTCTTTTAAAACACTACGAAAAAATCATACGAGCTTGTAACAAGTTTACTTATGTTCGATTTTTTCACATTTTTACTCGGTCAATTTTCAAAATTGTAATAAAGCATGATGTTGCTATTATTATTTGTAATTCTTTCATTAATAACGGTTTTCATGCGTAAGATAAAATATTTAGTAGTTTTTTTTTTTATTGTAAGTTTGAATTATAAATTAATGTATATTATACCAATGTAAAATTAGTAAAAGAAAACTTTTAGAAAATCAAAATCAAAATTTTTTTGTTTTTTTTAATGATAAGTGATTTTGACTAGAGTTACGCACGAACCATCAATAAAATAAAAATAGCAGAGTACACAAGTAAATAAATAAAATGCACCGATCGAGTGTAAATTGTACTGTAAACGTTGAGAAAAATAAATTCGAGTAATATTGTTGTTTACTTGATGAAATTTCAGATATGACTTTCTATAAGTGAATTATTAGAGCCAGCTACAAGGTGCGGTAACTGTATTAACAATTAAAGCTACGATAATACCATGAATTAACGTGCGTGCATTAATATACTATTCAAGGCGCGTAGGCCTTTTTTTTATTTATCAAGATTTTGGCAGTGTTTCATGAGCTCCGGCACAAACGGCCCATTCGACAATGTATAATATCGCACTGTGCTTTCGCGCTCTTCTCTTCCCAATTCGTGCTGCGTTTCTTCCGTCGAAATAATTATTCGCCGCGGAAAGTCATCGCCGAGTCATTCAAGTTTTACTATTCGTGCACGTAAAAGTTGTTACGCTATATAAAAATGCCGCTCCGACCGATGCGAGCCTGCGAACAACGCGTCGGTCTTCCGAGCTTACGATAAAATATCTCAATAGGTTCAACATTAACATTTATAAATAGTAAAGCTGCCGATGCACTATGAGCCGTACCAAATCTTCGTTCGTCTAACAATTGTCCAGTGTTTCAAATTCATGCTAAAAATCGCTAAATACTAGCAATATTATACAATTTTAAAAAAATGTCTTACTTTTTTCTCGCTTTCGGAGAAATAATTATATCTGTATAAATAACATCATTCGCAAATCGGACCATGCTAGAGACGAAGTCTCTTTATTATGAGCGTCGAATAGGGCTTATTCGTGTCCGCTAAAAATTGTCTATTTCGTTTCACGAAAAGAACTTGCACTTCAACGTAATTCGCGAAAATATTTAAACAATAAAAACGATGCAACTGACTAGTGTATTTTAACCTACTTGTAATTATAATTTTACTCCAGAATATAATATAATTTTATATAACATAAATTTATCTCGACAATAAATTAATAATGCGTATCTTAATAATAATTATACAATGCAATATATTCCTTCGAAAAAAAGGTATTGTAAAAACATTAAAAATCTCTCTGTAAAGTCATTGGAGCGTTTTTTAATTTTACGTTAAAAAACATTATCGATATATTTACAAAAAAAAATTTGTAAAATCACGTATAAGATAATAATTGTATATAAATGCACTCGACTGCGAAATAAATGCATACAAAAATGCCACTATTCAAGATTAGTGTCAGTACTGTGTCAGTCGTAAGCTTCGGCGCGCAAGTACAACCGATGAGCGTACGCCTCTGTCTTCAACGAATTTTCTATAGCCTGAGTTGCGGCGCTATCTCGACTAAGCTTTCGTCGTCTCTCGTTTGGAGTAGAAAAAGCGTGGCTCGTTGGCCAACAGTCTTTATCGGAAGTAAACGTCTTTTTATTCTCTCATATGTGTTGCGACTTGAGTTCCCTGGGAAATCTCAGTCTTTTTAAGACGCGCGAGCTTCTACAAGCGCGCGCTAATACATAATACGACGATGGTACGTGGTTATCAGTCGTCTCACCAGATCGCATCTTTTAAAATAACCGCTGTCTAATTTTTCATGATTAGAGAAGTGTGTAAAACGTTGTTTCGCTTGAACTACTTTGTTCGAGTTTAAGAAAAAGACTCTTTTCCACAATAATCAGTTTTATTCGTACGGAGAAAAAATGTTGTTATCTCCTGTTTTGTTTTCTGCATAACAACAAACAAGCTAGCTATATGCATAATATTAAAAAAGTAATTTTTAATGGATTCTCTCTAATTGCAACTTATACATAATGTACTTTTTTTTTAAATTAAAGTCATAGATTCCAGTACATTTAACGAAGCATTTCTAAAGCAAATACTGAATGGGTAAAATAGGAGAGAAGCTTAAGTGCGGTTTGACGGTTTTGAGCGCAATTTACGTTCTAATTTTCTTTTACGTGTCTTACTAGGACGATGTTACAAAATTATATATAAATAATTTAAAACGAGACTTAAGTTTGAATTAAAGGGGATGATATAAGTTTCTTTATTTTTTTATTGAATTTACGTAGTCGCATTTTTCTTACTTACGAAGCGTTTAAAACAAAAAACACACGCATTTTGATGGTTTATGCAAGAATGTAATGCACTGTTAACGAACAGATGCAAATTAATTAGTACACCTTCTCTAATCATCAAAACTAACAACCAGATTTATCACTAGAGCTTACAGTTAATAACGAATGATTAATAGATCATTCTCTAGATAACTATTTACAATTTTTTTTTTGTCAATGACTGCAACTTCCAATGATTTTCAATGATAATAATGATTGACAATGTATATTGGTGCTCGAAGAGTCGAGTGGACGGGATCCGAGCGACATCTCGTCCGATAATACAAATTTCGATGCACGATATGCAGCCACCGCACTTAAACAACTACTACATACATAATAGACAAAAGGTCCTTCGAATAATTACTCTCGGCTTTAGCCGAGTCGGAGTCTGCGCTGCAGTAAGTACCTCAGGCCGAAGCTCCGCTTTGGCTTCGGCATCTCGGCAATGACAGACGCGAAGTATTGCCGGGGACGGGCGTCGAAGCAAGTGATCAGCATCACGCGGCTCTTGCAAGCCTCCACTCGCTTCTGCAAGATGTTCGTTTCCGCCTCGAGAGCTTCGACGAAAGCTGGATTTCTCCACTCCATGCAGTCTTCGACGTGCACTGTTTTAACACAGAATTAATGCGTATTTTTATTAAAAAAATTATTTTTTTTTCGAAGTATTTATCTGTTTTTCTTTTAATAAATATTTTAATGAAGTGAGATATATTTTATAAAATACAAATTCCGGGATTTATATAACGAAGTAAAATACGATAACGAGTTTTTAAAATATCTGTCCGTATAATTGTAAGCTCTCTACCGCCAGGATGAAAATGTAAAACTTTCGTTGGACACGTTTCAGAGAAGTTCATAAACTGTGACCTGGTAAAAGGCTGCGTCGTACTGAACGCGTTAAAATGTAACATTTACGTATGTGCACGCGTTAAAAGGTCTATATACGTACGAGTTTGAATAAAAAGTTCAATTAGAAAGTTGCGGACAGTGCACTTTTACTGCGACCAGCGACAGTGATTAAAACGAATGTTTTTTTATTCAGTAAAAAAAAAAATAAAAAATAGAAAAGTCGAGGACTATAGTATTAGTGAAGCACTGAACATGCTCAATTCTTCACAATTAGAAGAACACTCCTACACAAAACAAACATCCAACTCTCAAATTAAAAAAAAAAAAAATTCTAATGTAATATACGAGTAAAGAGTGAGGAATGCAACTGACATTCGTAGCTCCAGCGATGATCGGGCACCATGAGTCGCCTCTTGGACTCGCGCAGCTCGCGCTTAAGACGGCGCTGGCGCAGGCGAAGGCTGCCTATCCTGGACGCTGTGCCAGGCGGTAGTGTGAGCACTCGTGCGTGCCTGTCCAGCATCGCCACGTCCGCGGCGCTGTACACGAGTGTGGCCGCGGGTACCGGTGCTGGCGCCGGGCGCCCGTACCCTCCCGGTCGTCCCACCGCTGAAACAGCCGCACAACGTCGACGTTAGAACACCCAGCGCGCCACCTAGATCGGGACACATAACCAGCCGTTAATGAGCTGTTTGTTTTTATTAGTTGCCTAATAGCAATTTTTTTCTTCCTCTTGTTAGTACATTATTTTTTCTTTTTTTTTTGTTACAGAAAAGCGAAATATAGTGGGACTTAGATTTTATTTTCAAACAATATTGCTCAGTGAACAAAGTTATACACATAACCAGTCGTTAATGAGTTATTTTTATTTATTATAGTTACCCAATACTATTTTTCCTTTTTTTAGTAGTCTTTTTTTTCTAACAATATTTCTCAGTGAACAAAATTTCACTTTAGTGAAAGATTTCATTTTAAGAATGATTTTATATTAAGATTTAAAAAATAAACTAATTTTTTTTGTAGTGTTTTGTGCGCCTGTACTTTGTAAAAGAGCACTTTGCCATGAGTAATAAATCTATTAAAATTAAATTGAAACATCGTCTGGTTTTTTAAATTGCATTCAAATGAATCATACTTTAGTAATAAAGTAAATAACAAATGTTAAGTACTTTTTATTGTAAAATAATGAAAAGTAAATAATGAATATTTAAAAAATTTTATTTTTAGATTCCTCAAAAGAAAGGAAAGGAGGAATGAAAAAGTGTATTTTAATATCTCTGCAGATCAGTTCAGTCGTGCTTCAAAGTGTATTATTTAAAGAGGAAAATGCGTGTTCAACGATACCTGCAATCTACATATTCATTTCCTCGGATTCTTTGAGAAATCGATCAGCTAACACGTATACCTACGCCAGTGTCGACTGCACGACCCCCGGTAAGGTTGATTAATGAACTTTCATATCGTAAGGTGAAATATCATGAAAAATTATGCAAGCCCACGAATGCCTGAGCCTTACGTGTTCGCTCCACGAGCTATCGCGAAAAAGTCAATAAATTCCTAGGCCCCGTTATAAATGGATTCACGGGGGCTTTCTTTTTTTTCTGAAAAAAAAAGAACCGATACTGCTTTTCATAGATATGAATGGCAATAAACGTCTCTTGGATATTTCCCAATGAATTTTCACTCCTTTGAATTTTTTTTTCGTAAAACAGAACAATTCAGTCGCGGAATACGTGACTGTGTCCAGAGATTCAAAAAAGCAGACTTTTACGCAATGCTAAAGCAAGAAAATATTATTGTTTTCCATTGATTTTTTTTTGAACAGCTAAAGGCAGCAGCAAAAGTTCGTCCGTTCGCGAATAAATGTTAAATGCAGACTAAAATAGCCGCATGAACCGCGGTTAATTAGATTAAAATTATTTTCGCCGACGTTTCGGCAGATTATTTTCGACTTTGTGACTTATAAAGTGTGGCCGATCGCTTCAAAAAGTGCAGCAAGTGTAATATTAAACTTGATACTTCTAAAAAATGTAATATTACAAATTATCCTTCTAATTTTCACGAAAAATATTTTTATATTTTTGCAGATAATCCACCAGCAGCGTGAAATTTTGCCGCTCAGCAACTGCAGTAGGCGACGAGGAATGGAAAATGAAGAAAATAAAATTTACTGTGATGCTCTTGCAAAGCGCTGGTCTGCCTCGAGGAATCACTGGCTATGCTGCTCGTCTCGCTGTCTCGAACGACGCTGTCGTATCCGGAACTTTCGGCGCGATGTCTCGAGAGAGTGGCAGGCGAGAGTTTCGCAGCTCGCGAGGCTGAGTCAGCTCCCGAATCGTAATCGTCCTTGTTTAGGCCCAGAGATGAGCCCAGACTCAGTATTTTCCTTTGCATTCTGCCGGATGACGGAATCGAAGATGGTATTGAAGATGGTATCGAGGACGGGATGGTTATTGAAAGTGGCGTTGGAACGTTGAAACCTTTAAAAGAATGCAAAAAGAGAGGAATATTTAATTTTCTTTTGAAACCAGAACAATATCAAATAAATGTTCTTTAAAAAAATGTCAGTACAATTTTCTTTTATTTTAGCACTCGCACAAAGAATTTTACTGCGCATTACGTTTATTAATAATGATGGGTAAAAAAAGACATACGTTGAACAAACAAAATAAAAGTTTAAATTCTGTTTCTTTTAATATCCATGAACTAAAGTAAATAAAATTTAGTTGATGACTCAAATCACCTTAAGTTAAAACCAGTAGTTAAAAAATTACTCATAATTTTAAAAATACATGCACGCGTTTGCATAACTATATGTAAAGGAAAGAAAATAAAGTGTTCATATGGATTTTCATAATTTTACTTTTTTAGAAACACATAAATTAAAAAAAAATACATTTAATCATTAAGAAACACTTGAATAAAATGCATAAAAAAAAACCATGCCAAAAGATGAATAGACGAAAAACAAATCTTTTAGATCTATTCCCAAGTAAAAGAAAAACTTACTGGGGAATTTAATTTCCTCCTCGATATCAGATTTGCCGGTGACCGTCCGCTCGTTGACTCGGTGGAGGAAAGTGGTGCTGGTGCTAGTGGCCTGCGACGCGAAAAGCTTCTTTGCCTCGATGTATTCCTCCTCGGGATCGGAACCGGACGCGCCGTTACCCGGTATCCTCTCAATCTCCTCTTTGAGATTGGGGTTGGACGCGCCGTCCGGGTGCCTCAGACTGGAGATGTTGCACTCGCCCAGGCGGCCGCAGTAGCGGCGCGGGCTCGCCAGATGGGCGACGCTGCTCGGGTACCAAAAGGAGGCGGTGGCGGGCCTCGTCATACTTTGCCGGCAGTTGTCGCAAATTTTGTCCTGCTCGCTTTTGCCGGCCACGTACGCCGGCTCGCTGTAGATGCTGCCGTGATTGCTGGCCGCGTCGTTGAATAGGACGTCGGAGAGGGACAGGGACTGGCATCGCGACGGTGGTCGAAATACTCCGGATGCCGAGGCTACAAGTTGGAAAAGTAATAAATCTTTTTTCTTTTTTAATTCTCCTTTCTATGTAAATCTGAATTAGTGAAATTTTGATGTATATAGTAATACATTGCAGGTTAAAAGTATCCCACTAATTCAATTAGTGGGATACTTTTCACTAGGAATATGTGACTATTCACTTAAGTTTAGTGAAATCGGAGAATTTTCACTAATTCAGATTTAGAGAGTTTGCAACATGAATATTTTTAGTTATTGCATAGGCTGTTTTAAAAAATATGGAAGCGCTCGAATATGTTTACGATGAGATTTTGCGATTGGCTTGTTATTATGCCTCGACTTCATTTTAATCGTTGCATTTAGGAAAATTTAAATAAATAAAAACTTTCAACAAAAAATATTGCATGTTTTTAAAAATTGAATCTAGTGCATCGTGTACATATTCGTGCATTGAGGTTTTAAAATGAATGAGTTTGCATCTTCTTTCTATTTTTTGAAATATGATTTAATGATTTCATTTAAGAGAAATACCAAAAGTAAATAATTTTTTTAATAAAAATTACAGTACAGACATGTTCATAATTAGAAAATGTTAAGTTAAAGTTCTTAGTATAGTTAAAAGAGCATAACTTCAAGTGAAAGGGGCCGAGATTTTCATCAGAAAGAGAAGGCATTGATGGAGTGCAAACTATTAGGCAAGTTGGCGGATTGCCGAGCTTGCATGAAAGCTCGGAGGGGTCAAGGTCAGGAATTTCAGGCGCGACTCTTTGAGCTCCGCCAGCTTCGTACTTTGCGATTCATAAGATTCGGGGTTAGTGAACTTACATGTCGGAGGCTCTCGGACACTGGCTGCGGAAGACTTTTCCCTCTGGTAAGTCAGGGAATTAGTGACGTTGGCAAGGGCGAGTTTGCTTTGGTAGAGTTCATGGAGCCGAGCCAGCTGGTCGAACTTGTGTCGGTTTTCTTGCTCGAGGAAGTCTTCGTGGTCGAAGTATGGTCGGGGCAACATTCCCATACCCACGGGAGGCGGGAAGTGAGACCGGTACCGCTCCGTTTCCGACAACACCGACAATGAATCTACAATGCATCAGAGAAATATCCAAATTCAGCTACTATACAGTTTAATGATTAGCAAAGAGTTCATTTCAAACATACATTCTCAATTGTAAAACATAAATTTCGTGTAAAAGCTTTTACATGATTATTAAATGAAGAAATCATTCTACATTCAAGTAAATTTTTTTCTCTAATAGAATTAAAAGTTTTAAAATCTAAAAATGTCTAACGATAGAAATGTTTACCGGTGAATGTTGATACTACAGTAAGATTTTCTTGGCTGAGTATCCTAAGAGGATGCTCATCCTGGCCGCTTTCCGACATCGGATGGTCCCTCATGCAAAGAGCAATATCTTCTTCCGTAACTTGCAGGCAAGAATCTTGCATTGGCGCTTGGTCGTGATCATCCATTTCAACGATTTCGAGGATCTCGTCTTCCGAAGACAGCGAATGCCTCGATGGCTGAAGTGATACTATATCTTTGTGCGACAAATTCAAGCTCTCCATTGATACTTCTCTACTAACACCATTGCTCAACGGTTCGATTAGTGGCAGCGGCGGTGGAACGATGATCTCTTCGTCGTCATCGTCGTCCTCCAACATATCCAATGTCCTGCTCAATCTCTCAAGACTATCCATCAGTGGACTTCCGGTCAGGTCCAGACCTGAATCGGTGTTCGACTTAATGTTGAGAAGGTTCAGTTTAGCTCCGATCTTCTCCGTGATGTCCTCAATCTCGTTGACTTTCAAGCTATCGCTTTCTGTGGTTGACAATGAGGTACTGTCGTCGTCACCGCCGGCGCTGCTGCTGCACGTTTTAAAGGTCGTTAGCTCCTTCAATTGTGCTAATCCGCTGGACATCTTAAGATCCGACATCTGCCGCGAGGTGGAGGACGAAGCTGTGATGTGCTTGCTGCGTTGAATTTGCGAAGACTGATTTTCAACCCACTTTCTTATCATGCTTTTCTTGTGGCTGTCCATGAAACCGTAACCGCTGGAGTGCTGCTGCTGCTGCTGCTGCTGCTGTGAATGCAGAACGGGAGGAGCAGGTCCAGTCATTTGCATGGGACCGTCAATCCAGGTTTCCTTCTTGTGCGTGGGGTCCTTGAGCATATGCCGAGCCTCGGCTACCTTGGATTTGGAAATTCGTGGTCCGTCGATCCACTGCTCGTCGGAGGCACCACCGGCAGTTGCTACGGGGATCTTACTCGATGGCGAATCCGTCACCTTTGACGTTAATATCTTCGAGGAGGCTTTGCGAGCTGGGCTTGCTTTCGGTGTAGCGCTGTGTGCTGGCGAGGTTTGCTTTGAGGCTGTCTGTGCCAGGGCCTTTACTGTTTTCGTAGCTTTGTGAGCGGGACTTCGTTCTTCCACTATTTTTCCAGGTTTCTCCGCTCCCGAGCCTCTTAATACTCTATTCATAGCGCATCTGCAAAAATTAATTAATATCCAACAATTGCTTCCATCTAACCTTCTGCTACGTTTTCACTTACACGTGAATCTATTGGAATTTGATTAATGGAAGCTTTTACGGAAAGTTGTGACAAACATTTCTGAAGCTGAAGCATTAATTCGACTTCAAAAGTCTTTGTCACATCATCCCTTAGAAGTTTTCACTAACCATAAATTGCTGCCCGATAGTTAGCGAATCGACCAGAAAAGGTGATTAATTTTTTCATCAGAGAAATCGTTCGTAATACAGTTGTAGGAATCGTTAATTTTCTCGAAGACATGTCAATTAATTTTGAGAAGTAAAAAAAAAAATACCTGTTATCGCCGGAATTGAGACTGGGTATGTAAACGGGTGGATGTTCGCCATCGGTGGCATCGTCGGTGCTGGGCCCAACGTAGATGACGGTGTCGGCGGACAAGTCGCTGGAGCTCGGGTCGCACTCGCTGTTCTGACGCGCGGCCTCCTCGCCCGAACTGCCGCCGCTGCCGTTGTTCTGCGTGCCGCCGCTGACGAAGCGTATCTTACGTCGACGCATGCGGTGAATGCGAGACGCAAGCTGGCACGTCGTCAGGGTCTCACTGTAGTGCTGGGCGTTGGGCGACACGTGGGCGATCATCGTTGCGTGGCATGTAAGAGAACCCAGGCACTCCTTCAGCAGCTGGGCGAGTTTGTGCTCCTTGTAAGGCAGGTGCTTGTGCCCGTTGAAGATGGCCAGTAGGATGTTGCCCAGACCGGACAGCGGAATCCCACCAGAGGATTTGCCGCGTTCCGAGTTTCCAATGTCGATCAGATGCAGCCTACTGCGACCTCCTGCAACTGTTTGCAGAGTAGCCCATTCTTAACTGCTTTTGTTGAAGGTACTTCCTCAAAAAAGTACTGTTTTTTAATTCAACAAGTTGATGAAAAGCAATGCAAGTTCAGAGATACAATAGAATCTATCGGAAGCGCTCAAGAAATTATTCGCTAGTGTACTTATCATGTTTTCCAAATTCCTGAGAAATGCAGAAAAAGCTTTTTCGTCTACTCTTTTAGATTGGTTTAGATTGGCTTTTTGGTGAAAAAATGTATGGAAACATAATTAATGTCCGTTACCACACAGATAATTTGATCTCCCGCTTACAATCTCTACGAAATACTCTAAAAAAAATTCTCCGATACGAGTATACACTGAAAAAAATAATAGGGGAAAGTTTACGATACATTTTGTAAGATAAGGACAGACTTTGCAAGCCAAGAAAATTACTATAAGTTTTGGAAAAATTACAATTTTTATAGTAAAATTTGCTATAATTGTGGTAAATT
>JAWWEN010000025.1:479826-522317 GCA_035582955.1 Sycophila texana
ACTTTTTGCACGGGATATCCTGCAAAAAGCGCCTCTTCTTACGGGGGCCCCGAAACTGCGCGTAGCAAGGGGGAGGAAGAGGACGACGGGGTCGAGAGACATAAGAGAGATGGTAGCTTTGATTTGTGCTTGTGTTGAAGTTGCAGCCTGCGGATGCAACGCTGTCCGCATGATTAAGAGAGATGAAGCTGTGGCGCTCATTTTATTGAAAAATTTATTTTCGAGCTTTGCTGGTGGGGGTCTTACCGCTTTGTGAATGTGTATTTTAGTAGTTTTTCAATTTCTTAGGATATTTACACAGACCGATATCATGTACAATACCGACAATTTAAGACTAATCCCATCAAAATCTGTTAAGTTCCTGGACCTGCAGGATACGGCAATGACAAATTTAGAAAATATATCACATACTTTTATTGATTAAAACACTTTTTTCAGGTAACTTAAAAAAAAATAATAAATAAATGAAAGAGTTGGACCGCCGTTGGAAAATTGTAATTAAAAATGACTACTTCTGATGTAAAATCATATTTAGGCAATATATATATATATATATTGAAAAAAATAATAAAAAAATGATAGCATAAAAATAAAGTATCAATACGCTGTTTGAAACAAATTACACTTGCACGATATGACTATAGATAAATAAATAACATGGAAGTTATTCTTTATATATAATATATGTATTATTTACATACACCTTACAAAACATTACATATTACTTATTTTAAAGTCTGCTATATCATACTAGTTTTTTAAAAAATCACCAAGAAATCTGGTTTTACATTTAATGAAAATATAATCATATATGTATCCCGTTTAAAAATCCCAACTAAAAATCGATAAAGCACATCTAAAATAGCGATTATGCAAAGTTTCAGAAAATTCTGAAGAAAATCGATCCAACAGTTGAATTTTTCTATATCAACAAAGTGCAGTATTTTTCGATATGCCGTGAGCAAAGATACGACTTTGCGCACGCTCGCTTAAGATCAGTTGCATAAACCCATACCTTGCACATCACGTTTTATCAAAATGTACCAGAATAAAGTAGAAATAAGTACCTTTACACCATCAAAGCGAAAATAATTATTTAATTTCATTTAATTAAAGTTGTCCTTCAAACGTATTATTATTTGTACTACTGATTGCAAAGCTCGACAAGCTAACATAATGTAGCCTCATTAAATAACGCGTCTGTGTACGTTCGTGAATCTTTGAATCGCAAATGCGGTTCCCAAAGTTCGATATGTCGATGCTTTCGCGTACTTAGCCGCGCACGCGTAGCTCATATATTATATAAAAGAGGGGGAGAGCAGCAGCAGCGAACGGGTAGTTTCTGTTCCTTTCAAATGTCGCCGAGTTCGGATGGTCCCGGGAGCCGTTAGCCGCAGGCTGTGCACACGCTGCCAAACTTGCACTGCCTCTACGGATTACGTGGGGTGCTGCCGATTTCTACGTCACCCTCCTCCCCCGAATGTTTACGTATTACAGAAAATTGAAAAACTCCTGATGGAACGTGTGGAATAAACTTGTCACTTATGAGCGATTTATTATTACGACTTAGTGCATGCATACTGCTACTAAAATGGAGACACCAGTCAAATTATGAATTTTAATATTTATTTTATAAGAAGATTTAATAATCCAGTGCACAATTAAAAATCGAAGCGAGTAGTTTTTATATAATTTAAAACAAATGTATTTCTATTTAATAGCGATAAATGAATGGTTATATGTTGTTTGATGTGTTAATTTGAACATTAGCTTGAATATTAATTTGAGTATATTGTGGCAAATTTTACTATAAAAATTGTAATTTTTCTAAAGTTTATAGTAATTTTCTTGGCTGGCCAGGTCTGTCCCCATCTTACTAAATTTATTGTAAACCTTTCATTATTATTTTTTTCAGTGTACAGGCAATGTCAATTAAAAATGTTCCCCCTGTTACTTTTCAAAGTGCACTAAAAGAAGCTAAAGGTACATTTCAAATAATAATAAGGCTCGCCGGTCAGGGCAGTAGGAAGCCCCAGTGGAAGTAGGATGTTTCATTACAGGAAAGTAATTTCCTCGGAAGGACAAGGCCTCCGCGCCGCCAAGTATAGATTCGCAATAGAGCGAGTCTCCAGTGTATATACGAACCTCCGCCCTTGCCGGCGACGCTGTACTGGTACACGTGGAGGGTGTAGAGCATGTGCGTGTCGCCGTCCTCGCGCTGCCGGGCGGCCGCGGCCGCGTCGAGGTAGAAGGCTGCGCGCTCGGCGGTCGGCGCCCTCAGCTCGCTGTGCTGCTGTAGCTGCAGCGTGCCGAACAGCGGGTCGTCCCTCAAGTAAACCGACGGCGACTGCTCCGAGTCTGGAAAAATAAAAGACGGGCCACGCCCGAGTTTTACGCCTACGCCCTATGGTTTGGGAATCGCAGCATCTGGGAGATGATACATAAGCTTTCAATATTTATGATTTTATTATGGAAGATTTAAAAGATTAAAAGAGTTAGAAGGAATTGGTGCGAAATACTTATCGCGATGCTTTGTAGCTTAATATACTTCGAAATAGCTCTCGGTCACTTTGAGCTTTAATTGCTCCCGAGTGACAGGCGGGAATGTTTAATAAAAAGTGAGGGAAGCGTTAAATTTTTATTTTTTTTTCCTCGACGAAAAGGAGGTTAATGAGGGAGAATTAAATTAGCGACTTCCTTGAATGCTTTATTGTTCTAACGGTTTATTGTTGGGATGTTTTTTCATTCTTTTCTTTTATGAATGATTGTAAAGCATTTTAATGTGTTTATTAAAATATATTATTATTGATCAATCCTTTGTATTGCTCATTTTATTTGATTAAAAAAAAAAAAAAAAAAAAAATTAATTGTGAGATGGTTTGTGTGAGCATTAGAAATTTTTACGTGAATAACATTGCAATTTTTACCTGAATTTTGGATGGTTCCCGAAAAAAAATTCGAAACTATTGCCGCAAAAATTATGGAGCTTTTTGTAAAGATTACAAAGTTTCATCCAAGATTCATCAGGTAAAAATTACCGTGATTTTCGCGTGATTATATTTTCAGTGTTTGCAAACCGTTTAACGATTACGCTTATTTATATATTTTGTACGTGTTGTTTGAACGTAAAAATCTTTGAAAATCTTTTTTAAGTCAGTGAAATCTTTTGGAAGTTGTATTACAATCGGTATTTGTTTAACCGCTAAAAGTCCATTAACAGTACCGAAATTAAACCGTGGGGTATTTAATATAAGCAGGTATGTCCTTAAGAAAAAGGTTAATTGACATTAAGGAAATATCGTGTTATAAAGGGCATTGATTGCGGCGCGGCAAACTTGCAAACTGCGATCAAACCGCGAGACCTTAATGAAGCGGTATGGGCGTTGAGCGAGAAGGGCATGTCGCGCCTTGCGAGCAGGTGATCACCCCGTAAAATCCCCGCTGTTTACGTTCGCTCGGCTCAGTGTAATGGCAACTATGCCAGAATTACGAGGAGAAAATGAAAGCTTGGTTATGACTGCCGTATAACGCTCCCAAGCTTTCCTATTAAAACTTTAGTAACCATAATGTGTATTAGAGGCAAATACTCACCTATATTAATGCTTATTTAGCGTTGAACTGCGCGCATTGTTCTCTTAAAATACTTTTAATTTCTTTCATCAAATTTTTCTCAGTACAGTTTTCCATCGAAAATTAAGCAATTTTTTTTTTACATTTTATCGCGTGTAGAAGTTCATTTCAGTGTACAGATTTTGCAGAGTATAGCTAATAAGTAAATCGATCTTCCCCGAAAAAAGAAGACGTGACCGGCGAAAGCTATAAGATTAGAAGGGACAGGTATGGAATTATTCTACACCAGTAGCACATTGCGCTAATCCAATAAGTACAAGGAAAGAAGCGAAAGAATGCAGGAGAGAAATGCGCCGCTGGGAAGTGAAAAAACGCGCCTATACGTATAAGGATAGTAGTCGCGCGAGATAAGCTAATATTTTGGCGAGTGGCTCTCACGGTGGCATGCGTTGAATCTTCACAGGGGCAATATCCATAAAAGGGAGCAGCGAAAGTAATATTGTCGGCATCTGCGCCCGTATCTTGGGCTCGCGGCGCAAGTAGCACGCGGCACCGACGACAGGGAGGAGATATTCGGGCGGAGGGGCTTCGGAAAGCCCCGAGGACGACTTTTCTCGTAGTCCGGGAGAAATAAAAAGGGAATCATATTCTTGGCGGTCTGAGGAGGTAGAGCCGCGCGTGCCGCTTCCTATCTTACCGCCCGTATAATGGATGTGACGCCTGCTTAAAGGCAACCCGCCGAGCGCCGCGCGCGCCCGGGTCAATCGCTTGTTGGGGGGGCAACGCATCGTGCCTCCCGATCGGCCAGATAAATCTTCGATTCGACAAGACGCACGAGCTGCTGGGATCCAACCTATTTTATGACTTCGAGCGGAGCGGACTTAGAAAAATGCCCGTAGAGATCTTGTTAGCGGTGGTTCTACTTTTACTTATCTTATTCCGCTTGGATTCCACTGATAAAAAGGCAATGAAACGTTATTGTAGGTATACTTCACTATTTGTTATTTTCGTTGGTAACTCAATATGTGAAATTATTATTGCACGAAAATGTTTACTTAAAAGTTGATCGAATCCTGTTTGTTACTTAACAGTAAGAACTGTTGTTGCAAATGCGAGATAATAACTTTTTTTTTTATATCCAATTGATAAATTTTATCTGTTATAATAACGTGAAAAAAATTAAAGAATCAATATTAACAAAAGAAATTTGAAGTCATTTTGGAAATTTTAGGTTTTACTACTGAAAGGCGCATGAAATCCTGATTTTTCTACTTGTTTTAATAAATTTCCTTGTTATGAATCCAGTACACTGCAAATTGTACCTTGAAAGAATCTGGATGGGCAATAGTCTCCTTGGTTGATATAATAAATTATTTCTTGAATAAAGTCTTTAATTCATTCATTAATTTATTAATGAAACATTAACGCAGGACAAGAAGGAAATTACAAAAAAAAAGGAAATAATTTTTTCTTAACGAAACAAATCCATAACAAGAAATATAAAGTTCCCTATAGAAATAACTAAATTCAATCATTATCTAAAAACAAATAACTTCAAATCCTTGCAAATCTTGCGAAAACACCGGAAACTTTCGAAAAGCCCCGAAAATCCTTATAGAATTTTCAAGAAATCCGAGGGTGATCAGCTCCTCGATTTTTTACGACTTTTTTTTTTTTTTTGTTAACAACGAGCTTACTACTTTTTCCCGGTTTATAGTACTTTTACCGAGAGGATTCGCGTTCACTTTTACGGTCCTCATCGCGGTATCCAGTCGCGTGCTCTGTAGCTTTTTACGAGAGGCCCTGTGTACGTTATATCAAGTCGGCGGCGCGCAATTAGAGAAAAGCGTCTTAGCAGCGAGTCTGGAGGCGCTCGCTCAGCCCCGCTCGCTGGCCTGCCGCCTAAATGGCGCGTCGACTAACGGATCACAGGGGACAACTGGGCGAGAGCGAGACGCGCGAGCCCGGGAATTGCCGCTAGAGCCTCGCCAACCCCCCGCACCCCCGCTGGTCGCTTTCCGCTTATGCTACTTCTGCCCTCTAAAGTACGCTACTGCAATCTCGCGCTCGGCTATTATTATCCTGCGCCTGTATCCTTTACGACTCTGCCGGCTTGTCTCCGGGCTTTAATTATCCTCGTGATATTTAAACGAAGGTCCCATTATATCGCGCCCGACACTTCTTTCGGATGAGTTCTGGATTCTTGGTATAAGCCGATGCGCATAACAATCGTGCTAATTAGATTTGCATATTATAAAGCTCCGTTTATTAATGCCTCGCTATTAATAAGGTTTACTGGGCGAATGATTTTTAAGGGTATTTTAGGACGGAGCTTTTCTTTGGCTCGTTCGTGAGCTTTATTTCAAATATCATTGATTTTTCTCAAAGGTTTCAAGTTTCAAATTTTTAAAGAATTAGTTGCAGTAGCTGAAAATAGTAACCTCATTGAAGAAAGCAACGCAAACAATTTCTCTAGATTTTTTTTTTTTATTTTGTCTAAATCGCCATAAAAACAATATTTTGGTCAAACCCATATTTGTATGGTTTTTCAAAATTTATTTATCCTACTACCAATCCTACTTAAATACTCTACTTTTCAATGCAATTTATTAAATATTTGTCGGTACGTCGAAAAATAATTGGAAGCCGCTGGCATGAATACGCTCTTACTCAATTTGCGTCAGTGGTACTCTACCTAAAAAGCCCTAGTCTATTAAAAAAAAAAAAACTTAAGACATCGCGATTCTTTAATTTCAATATTTTATATTTATAACAGAGCAGGTCCTCCAGGAGCACTCAACTACGTCCCTCTACGGGATAATTCACGATACTCGAGTAAATTAAGCTCCTCACCACACATCCGCAGTACCAAAGAGACAAGTGTCATCCCGCAAGCTTTTCAAAGTTAAAGTTAAAAAGTTTCAAAATCATAATCAATTGCGAGCATCGCTCTGTACAAACTTAGAAGTATAAGAAGTGTTTTTACCCGTCACTATAAGCTAGCCCAGTCCCGGGAGGCTAGCCCCTCGCGTGAGGAGACTCGTATCCCTTAAAAGAGCTGGGCAGGTAAGTCTCGCCGCGGCTCGATCGCGCGAAACTAAGGTTCCACCCTCTCCCGGTCGCTTCGTTTCTGCATCCCGTGAGGGAGTCATTTCGCGGGGCTCATATTCCGCGCGCTCAACTCGTTCCGCCTTGTACAACCGTAAGCATCGCTCGCCGGATTGCGCGGAGGTAGCTGCAGCTCCCTTTTATTGTATACGGCTCGACACGCGAATGGAACAAGAATGTAAAACAATAATCGCAAGGAGCACGAAGTGCTCCCGCTCGCGGGGGGGCCCGGCTAGAGACGAGGAGCTGTGCGCGCGCGAGAGAGGAGGAGAGAATTATAGCGAGCTCTCGGGGGGATAAAAAGGTGAGAGAAGCTAGCGAAGCTGCCGAGCTACTTTGCAATAATTCTTGCCTTATGTCTTTTCCTGTATATTCCCGCGAGCTAGAGTGTACATTTGCTTGGATGTGCGGGGCTACGTGCTTCTTACCTTAAATTAGCGAAATAATTCACGGCCCGAAAAAGTAAATTTCTTGGCGTTTTCTCGGATGACAAAAACTGGGACGTTCGTTTATTTACGGCGAAATATTTTTTCGGTTAACATTTTGCGGAGGTTACTTGAGGAGTGGACTTGTTTCTAGTGGGTCAGGGTTGGTTACGTGCTAAAACAATTCAACAGTTCGATTCGACGATTTAAAAATGAAGGGACCAATGTTTTTTTTTTTTTAAGAAAAAGATTCTTTGCGCTGCTACATATTTTTATTTTATTTTATTTATTTTTTTTAAAAGAAGGACCCTAGAAAAAATTGTTGTCCTTTCTAATATAATTTATAGTATATTTGTAATTAATTAATTTAAAGAATTTCTAATTAATTATTGTTAATTCCAAGTATTCTGATAAGATATACATGAAAGGAGTTACTTGTTCGGTTACAAAGCGATCTTAGAACTAAATTTTCAAAATATAATTAAAATTTATTATCTCAACGTTTCGGCTACCTTTTTTGTCATTTTAGCTCCACGACGTAACACTTGTTACGAATTTATTAAAGCAATTTGGATGAAGGCTACAAAGAAAAAGTTGCCGGCAGGCATAGATAATAAATTCTCATTATTTTAAAAATTGGGTTTGTCGAGATCGTTTTATTCACCTTCCGCGTAATAATTAAACTCCGTCACTAATGTCCTCTCGGCGTGACGAAATAAATAAATAATTTATTACTAAAATATTGCAATGCAGAGATTCTTTAATTATAAGAGAAGAAAATTGCTCTGCAAGCCAGAGAATAAGGGAGTGATTAAATTAGCTCATGGGTATCTTTAAAATGATCGTAAAATGAAAGAATAAGGAATAGGAAAATCCGTAGTGACATTCGAGTATTCTCCGTTGCTCCATTCTAAAGTCTTCGAGTGAATGGGTGCTTTTACCGATGAAAACTTTAACTGATTATCGCCGGGATTATCAAGCTACCCTGGGTATAGGATTGCCAAAGAACGACCGCACCGGCTTATTCGGCGAGCGAAATGCGCCCAGTCATGAGCGGTTGAGACAACGGCCCGGAGATCCTGTTTTTTATGTGAATAGCGGGGAAGACAAAATACTGGTTAATTAATTAAATCCGGAGATTTAATAGATTATCTATACCGTAATCTATTTTTGCTGAAATAAAAGCTGCTACGAAGTTATAAAGTCTGAGTTTTATGATGCTGAAAACATGCCTTAAGTAAAAAAATACTATAATTTAATCTATCTCATATTTGTTTACAAAATGTTGTGCCTCAGTTAATTTAAATTTCACGAGTTTAAAAGATAATTATCAGTCTATTTTGAATAAACGTTGCCTGATTAAAATTGAACAGACTTCAACTAGCGTAAGTTTCACAAATGATTACTGTCGTACAGATTATATTAAACACAAATATTGATTAATTCATTGACTATTGCATTTGTTCCAATAGAAAACGGCATTTGATTGTTAATTTCAATTATATATCACTTCGAGTCAAAATGATTTTATCGCGACAGGAACGATAAATCTGATCGACTTGTAAATTCTATCCTACCGTCAAATATGCCAGCTCACGTATGCCAAAAGACAAGAAGATATTCATACGGGAAATGTTATTGTTTTGTAGCGAAAGCGCGGATGCCTAGCCCGAGCTCACTTCCAGAACGTTAACCCGATTGCACTGGGGAGAGAAGTCGTTCAATCTCTCGAAAAGAAGATGTGTTTTCTCGTCTTTTCATTTCCTACAAGAGCAAAGGGATAGAAAGAAGGAATAGAAAGAGGCAGAGGCACGGTATCGATCTCCCCTGAAAAAAGATGAAATATGCGAGTATCGACGTCTACTATTCCTCCTGATTCATTTCTAGGCTTTACACGCGTCGAACGAAACAGGTTTGCATGCGAACGCGCCCCTGTATTCCATTTGCCATTCTGGCTCTCCTATCGAAATATAAGTTTGATGGGACAAGAAGATTTTCCCCCTGACTGTTCGATCCACCGCAACAATTCAACAATGAAATCTCCATTTTTCGGGATTGGTTTCTATTATTTTTCATGAATCTTTTACAGAAAGATTATAGTTTCTAATTTAATTTTACTTTAGTACATTTCAATAGACTTGTCGAAAAATTTAACTCATTAAAATTTATGATTTATTTATTTGCGGGGGAAAAAGGACGATTTTATTAAAAATCATCGGAGTTTTGAGGGTATTGATTTGACTCTCTTAATCAAAATATTTAATAAGAATGTATATCAAAATTTCGATAAGAATTTAATGTAATTCCTTCTCTTATTCCTTCAAAATTTATGATCACTACATACGTACGTTCGAGTAAAATGATTTTTTTTTTGTACTGAATTTTATTGCAAAAAAATATTGAAATTTTCCTTTAAACATATGGCTTTACTTATCAGAACGTCAGTAAAAGGAAATGTATAAGTCACGCAATTCGTAACTCAAAATTTACTGCGTAAATGAGAAGTAGATACGGAGAATAACTTATTTTCGCTTCAAATTATTCAAAGTGTTTAAAAGCCTATCGGGAAAGCTATTAATTATCCCGAAAGCCGTGAGTTACTGCAAGTACTAAAAGATGTGGACTTTTCGAAATTAGTTTCCTCGAGTTGCATAGCCCGAGGAATAAGAAATTTTCGTAGCAACTAATCTCGACCGGTCAGAAGAAGTATGCGTCCGTTCGTTACGCTCGCCCAAACTCCGAAGGAATAAAAGTTCAGCCACGCAAGAGGCAAGGACTCGCCTCGGCGTTGTCTACGTTCGAATTACGTCGGGCTCGAACTCGAAATGCCTCGCTTTATCAGTGGCTGTGCCGAGAGAGAGAGAGAGAGAGAGAGAGAGAGAGAGAGAGAGAAAGAAGCGAGCGCGCGACGCACCAACTTCGGCGACTTCTTTTTCGCGAGGACGGGAAAAGAGAATTGGGAGACGAATGGGGAAGGCGAAGAAGGGGTTGGGAGCCCTCAATTTTACGGACTGGCTACTCGCCTGCTACTCGCCGGTCCGTAAATCGGCGCACGCGACCAAAGCTGGAAATCAAACTGTGGTTCGATAGCTCGTCGGAGTGCGTTAGGTCGCTGTCCATGAAGAGTTTTGAATACGCGAAACTTTCAATTTGACTTGAAAATCACGAATTCTATTGTGTGCAGTTCTTGTTATTTTTGAATCCGCCTCGGCGACTCAATTATAGCTCAATATCTAACGTGCGGTTATTCAATCCTTTCGATGCACCACTGCAGTGGCATGTATCAGAAAATACTAGCTGTACAATGGCATATGTCTCCTTTTTAATTTTATTTCTCAATTTTTTTTTTAATCCTCCAACAGATATTTGTATTCTCCGTGGATAAAAAAAATTATACCTCAAAGAGAAGACACTTTTAAAACATTTTAGTTACTTTATGGTGTAAATTGTTCAGTTTTAGTAAGTGTAATCTTTGCATAAAAAATTATCTATATCTATAATTATTAATTTCCAATTAATTTTTTTCATATATATTTTATATAATTTATAAGCGTGTCATTTCGCGGCTCACATTACCTCTTCTATTGAAAATCTCTTCTTTTTGTTTATCCATTGTAAAATTATTTTGATAAATCTTAACAATAAAAAATGCTTAAATCGTGTGAATATCGTGTAAAGCGACGCCCAAATGTGCGTCAGCCAGCGAAGTCGTAATTTATAATAAGGCGGCAGCCGGTTCGCCAAAATCAGGGGTATGATATTATGAATGGGGAAATTTCCGAGGTCGGAAACGTTTACGGCGGCGAGTCAAGTACTAACGGGCCGGTTTACGGTTTTCCCCAAGGACGGCCGTTGCCAAGACTCCTCGTTCGCGTCTCCGCGTGTCCTTGGCCCACGCTGTACTGGCGTCGAGCGACACTTCAGCAATGCCGGCGCGCTACTTGACTCTAATTAATCCGAACGATTATCCGTGCAGCTGGTATTATTCGAAGTGCAAAATTAATTGAGGCCACGAGACGTAGGTGCCGCTCGGGGCTTCGAGAACTCCGGATGGGGCGTCCCGTGAAAAGCTCAAGACTGCGTCTAAGAAGACGCTCGACGTCTTGCCTCGTTCCAGCAGAGGAGATATTTTCGATGAAACTACGAGAAGGAAAAAATGAATCCATCGAACTTAGCGGAGCGATCTTTTACGTGGAACGTGCATGAAGAATATAAAAATGAATTTTCCATAAAAGATTCGTGCTGACGTTGTAAAGGAGTGGCTCCTTTATTCTTGAAGTAGAAGAGCCCGATACAGGAAGGCCGGAATGAAGGGGCGGACGCGAAATCAAGGAGGAAGGATCACGCTCCCCTTGCTTTTCTTTTTTCCTTAGCGTGCCGCTGAATCTAGCGGCGTGGAGGGATTTGAATTTTTATAACGGCTAAAGTGCTTGGAAGATGTTCTTCAACTCAAGTCGGAAGTTACTTGAGGAACGACGACTTAGTCTTGAAATCCTTGACTATAAGTCATAGGCGGAAGGTAAAAGAGGCAAGAAAGGCGTCAAACTTACCGCTGGCGTGGGCGCCGAGAAGGTCCCTGAGTTGTTGTTGGCCCGTGGTCAACTCCAAGCAACTGACCCTCACGCTGAATCTTGCGCCTGTCTTTTGGCGCTGTTCGCTGATGCCACGAAAAAGCCAAGCTATGGCGCACGGGATGGCCCCCAATGTATGCCCTGCTTCCGTTGAGCCCAGCATCGTATATGTTTTTCCTGCAAATCAAAACAGATTTTACGATTATTGGCACGATATACGTTTTAATCTAAAGAATTTTCTTTTAAAAATATTTTTAGGTGACAGACAATATGACGAGGTAACAGCGTTTGGCTTACGGTTAACCTGTTTAGTTAAGAGAAAAGGCAGTTGTTTAATTTTTAAATGTACTTCACTTTTAAAGGTAATCCTGAAATCTAATAAAAATATAATAAAGTTTCTATGACCGAAACATTTAGAAGATTTAATCGTACTTTCAGCCATTCGATCAGCAAAAAATTTCTTACAGTTCGAAAAGACTAATTTATTTTACCTCTAAAAAGAAAAATGCTGAAAAACTGCCGAGAAAATGCGACTTAATCGTACAAACTACATATAATTAATATTAACTGAGTGCATAGCAGGTCCATCGGTTTACGTGCGCATAAGAAAATCCTTCCTGATTACAACAACGCTGATAATACGCGAAGAGAGGAGAAGAGAGTTGCGCAACGCGGCGCAGGTAACTATTAGGTAATTCTTGTTATACTCATTGGCGAAAAGGACTAAAGGGCACTGGAAAGAGGAAAAGCGGTAAGGTACACAATGACCGGCTAATTAGCGGTGCGGCAAAGTTTCATTAGAGCGGCGATTTGTCACTCTTATCCTCGCGATTCCGAACCATTGCTTCGCGGGAGGGGGGGAGGTGATCAGTCACCCGATACCCAGCCGCGCGCTTTCCGTCGCAGTCGAGCGCCTCACTTCGCATTCGCCTTAATTAGTTTATTAACGAGAGCTTATTCGCTTGAGCTTTGCTAATTGGACGATGCCTTGAGGAGAGAGATATTAGCGTACAGTCGTCTGCCCGCTTCATTCGCGCGCTGCGACGCGCCACTGTACGCCGAAGAAAGCTCTGCGGACTATTTACGTTTCAAAGGCTGTACAATCGAGTTATCCTATTGTTTCTGTAAGCAGCTTCGCGATACCGACTTTAATGTAGTCATACTTATTTCTTATCATTGACTTGTCGGAATTAATTATTTGTAAACCCTTTCCCAAGTTTAATTATATAAAAAAAAAAAAAAATAATTAATCAGGTTGAGATGTACTTCGACGTGCAAATGATCCAGACCAAGTTCCGTTAGTTAAACTACAGCTGCTTCTTCTGGAACACGTCATGTGTTTATATGTTGTTCAGAATTTCTCCATTTGTAATAGAAAGCTTTTTGAAAGACAAGATTATTCTGGAATACTAACTTTTTTAAACATAATTTTTCTTCTATTCGTTATTAGATATTATATTCACAATACAAACAAAAAATGAATAAGTAAAAATAATAATAATAATAATTGATTTCAATTTTAAATCGCTTAGAATTTTTCGTTTCGAGTAAAACAATAGTAATTCGAAGCATAATGAAAAAAATGGGGACGAGCCTGTACTAGTATTACGCGACGGATGTAAGAAGAAAGAATGAGAGAAAAAAGTAAGAAGCAAAGCGAGGAGTAAGAGTCGTGAAGCGCCCGGGGGGCGAAGGTGCGACTCGTCGCGAAAATAATGGAAATCCCGGGAGCCACCGTTGAATCTTAAACGATATTTAATTTACGTAGCGTAAGACGGTGAATTATGTTATTATTTAATTAGAAGACCGCGAAAGGGCCGCCGCGCCATTCAACTGAGCTGCCATCGCCGCCGGTCAGAGCAAATAAAGCCCACCCTATTACGAAAGCTCTTCCGTGCGCTCGTCGGCCGAGCGAGACGAGGCGCAGCGCCGAGGGAGGAGAAGCAGAGCTGGGAGGACGGAGGTGGCAGGAGGAGGCCGCAACTTTCACAAATGAGTTTGGTTCTTAGTCCAACTAACTTTTCACTGTTTACTTAAAACACGCAGGGCAAAGAAAGAAATTTTACAATTTTCATTTTACTGCGTTTACATAAAAATTACTCCTTTCCGCTCCGTTTAGGGAGTTTATCTTTTGATGTATAACACTTTTTGCGAAGTTTGACGGAGGCTAACTTTCTCCGGCGGAGGGAAAAATCGGCGAGTTTCTTTAAAGACATTTTGAATGCTGCTTGTTTATCGTGTTCTTTTAATGTTTGCTTAATTAAAACCGCAAGCTCCGCCGCGAACAAGGAATTCGTAAAAGAAGAAATGTGCGACGTCGTGGAGTACGAGAGGAAAAACTTTTGTCTTTAAATAAATCGCTTCTGCGATACTTTAAATCGCAAAGTCTGTGTCTCCGTAAGTTAATACCTTTCCTTTTAAGCTCGTAAACACAACTTTCAATTTGAAAAAGCTCTGATGCCAATTTTTCATCTCGCGAAACCATCCAATTGTTTTTTTTTTTTCGTAAATCTTACCGAGCTTTTCCCTAAAAATTTGTAAACCACCCTGCGGTTACATTCTTTAAAATATTCTCTCAGCGAAATCGTTCGAAATTTTCTGAAAATCTTTAAAATCTCAACATACCCGAGGACGATTTTTTAAGGGCCTACATACTAACAAAAATTTTGGCATGAACATTACCATACTATATCTGGGAAAGTAGTTTAAGTTACAGACTGACAATCTGAATAAATAACTGTATTTTATAGCAAAATTTACTGCTTGTATATGACAATTTACGATATTATTCGTGCCTCTTGCACACAGTGACCCCAGGAAAAAAGTGAATTAGGAATTTCGAAAAGCTCGAGCGGGCGAAGATGAATGGCGAGCACAGTGGGCCTAGACGCCGGAATAATTAGCGAGGCGTCGTCGCGTGGCATAAACGAGCCGCGCCCACGCACACGAGCTCCTCTCATTCGGAGATCTCCACGCAGAGCGAGCGGCGAATCTCGCGACTCTTTGAAGCTCGATTCCGCTATTTTACATTCTCTTTTGCCTCCCACCTATGTGTGCCTTCAGCCGCGCGTGTCTGTCCTCCGTCCCTTTGCCCAGGAGAGCCGCGTTTTTCACTGAGCGCCACTGCAGCTGCACCTCGCGGCCAACTTGTTGTTGCTTTCATTTTAGAGATTGCTCGCTCTATTCGCGTTCGATTGCCACTATTCTTCCCCGTTCCTCGTCTCCTCTGCACTTTCCTCCTCTTGGCCCGTCTTTCTCTGCTATATCCATTCGTAGTGCAGCTTTTTTTTTGGCGCCAGTCTCACCGCTACTGGAGGGCTGAACTGAGACACAAAGAGAAATGCGAAAGGCGAGAAAAGCATACGACCGGCGATGATCAAAAGCGACTTGCAGTCAAAGAAAACGCAAGTATCTCTCGCGAAGCATCGAAGGAACTTCTGGGATTCCTTGCTTCACTTCGCAGCAAATGCAAACACTTTTGTACTGCTCGCGTAAGTGACTGCTGATATGAAAATTTTATTTTCAAGATTAACGTACTTGGAAAATTACGTACTAATACAGATGCGTCGTTCTGCGAAAATAGGCTAAAATAATGGATCTACATGAATAATTAAAGCTCTAGACCATTATTATTTTCTGGATGGGTTATTTCCATATTCAGTGAACTAAGTTTACGACGCTACTGCATAAAAATTAATGTACACGAGGATTACCTTTAATTCTAATTTTCGCAATTTTCACAATGGATTTTGGCACTTTCAATCTGTGGAAATGCAAATAAGCAAAGATTCATTGTAAGGCTACGGGATAGTGGTATGGTTATAGTAAATTAGCAATGTTAATCATGGAAGCTACTTTCGCGATATTTTTAGATTACTCAAGTAGCATATTTACATTTGTTTAATAAACAAAATAAATTTAAGTAAAAGAAATATTCCAGAGAGACAGATAAGATCATTTTAAACGTATAATGATAGATATAATTCGAGTTGTCGATTGCTTAAATTTCAAGTGAATTTTACATTTTCAGATTTAGGATAGTAAACTCTCAAAAATATAGAAAATCTGGAAAAATATTTGTTACAGAGGAGTAATTAAGAGAAGAAAAAGACAAGGCAAACGAATATTTATAGAAGAATTCCATTCTGTTTATGAAGATGTCTACTTTAACTATGCGATAGCCATGAGGCTGAAAGAGCAGAAACATTATCCACTAGACTGGCGCATCTTCGTGAGGGAGAAGGAAAAAGAGCATTATTTAAAACGAGTCGCTTTGCATGGGAATGTTCGTCAATGCTATTTTTCGAGACGCTTAACACTGACATTTTCACGTTTTCACGGCTATGAAAGGCCCGCGCTCGAACTAAGTAGATGGCTCGGAACGAAGCATAATATTACCATGCTTCTCGTCGTTTAACGCAACTTTCCTTCGCTTTAAAACAATACAAGTGTCTTTTTTGAAGATTTTTTTCTTTCGCTTTGTTGCGAGTCACGCTAAAGATAAGCCCACCAGCCGCAGCGTTATAATTATTCGCCAAAGTTTTTTTTTAAAATTCACGCTTAGCTCACTCCCGTTTGAAAATTTCGAGTTAAACTTTATTCGCTTCAATTAACTGATAGAACTAAAGAAGATAAACGATTGCCCTCGTCCATTAAAAAAATCGTTTTATAAGCATTCGCAGGAGGAACAATGGTAATGGGAAAGTCAGCTAAAAATTTAAACCCACTATCCGGCAGAATGAATATAGACTTTTTGTAGCGCACAGCACATTCGGCGCGCATAAAGTAGAGGGTAGTTTCGTAAAAGTTCTAACTCCCTCAGGTACGGTGCGGCCGGAGCCTGGAAATGCAGCGAAAAAGGTTACTTCCCGCTTCTTTACGATCTGGAAAAAGAGCGACGAAGTCATCGCAGATCGATCGACCGCGAGAGTGGAAGAGGAGACAGGCCAGGAGAGCAGCTGGCTCCAGCTCCCGACGACGGGGATTTCAAGTTGTTCATTTAAGTAATTATCTCGTCTTCATCCATTCTCTCCGACCTTTCCTTTTTCTTTCTTTTTCTTTTTTTTTTTTTTTTTTTTTAAAGCAGCTTACTCAGCAACGACGTTTTGTCTAGCGGCCGCTCGGCTATTCCACCGCCATCGAAGAGGAGGACAAGAAAGAAAAAAAAAAGGAATGCACAAGCGTGTATAGGCGACGGGTATAAATCGAGGACGAGAGCAGGTCGCGAATTCCCGACGCTGCGAAACCCGCGAGCTCAGTTCCGCTCGCACACGTTCGCGCGCTTTTAATGCCTTTAACGAGGCCCCGGGCATTAAAAGGAAAGTACCGGCGGAGCCCGCACGATCCTCTAATTTTCGATAAAACCGCCGAACGATCCGCAAACGCGGCAGGAGTCGCCCCGCTGAATGTATACGCTGATTACCTTTTGTCCTGGCCGCAATGAGCCGCGTGCGATGGTATTTCGATGAGAGCGGCGAAATAATCGGATTCGCGCTACAGCGTGCCCTCGCGCTGATACCTGCGCGCTGCGCGAGGATTAGGACTAAGCTTTAGTATGGAAAAAAAAACTCACCGAGACCGGCGTGTCCAAAGCAGAATAGACAGCCATCCGTTCCGTTGATCACTGCGTGGATAACGTCGGTGAGAGCACTCGAACAGATTTCGGTCTGGAATCAGAACAGATTTTATGTAGATTATTGTAACTTACTCAATTATAAATTTGGGCATTGAATAATTTATGTTACAATTTCATAGATTTATACTATATTTATTTTAAAATCTTTAAGATATACGCGATAAAGCTAGAAATAAGAAATTTAGAAAATTGCACAGCTTTGTTTGCCGAGTAATGTGTAGTTGTTAATATTTCATTGTCCCTAGAATAAAATTGATCTTTTCATCGAATTCTTGTATAATTTAAAGGGGAAAAAGATTAATTATCTCAAAAATTCTATACTGACAGATCTTTTTTTTCTTCTTGTATTTTTTTGTTGGACTGCATGTGTAACAAAACCTAAGGTCATGTGAAATGATAATTACATTCGAAAATAGACTTTGATGGGATGACTTTCGTCATATCTGTTTTTGTAGAAAGAAGTATTACTCAAATCTGTAATTAAAAAATAAGTTACTTTCCTTGTGAAATCGCTTAATTATATTTAAATTGAAATAAAAGCTATTTTAAATTAACTACTCAGATATGCTGCTATAATAAATGTAAGAAGACAGACTGCATTCAAATAAACAAATAAATAAGGATAACAAAAAAAAAGACATAAATTGAAAATAAAAAAAAAAAAAAGTTCTCATCTCAGTTTCACCGAAAATAAAGTGTAGGTAGGGTGAAAAAAAAGAACTTTATTAATTAAATGAGCGAGGAACTCTTGGAAATAATGGCGTGTCGTTTATTCAAGCGATTTAGGAGGAGGAGGGTCATGGTCCTATATACCGTTTTAATAAATGCTCCGGCAAGCAGCGAAGAGCAGCTTTGTTTGTATCTAATATATTCATAGGCCCGGCAGACTTTTCCACTCGTTTCTTCTCCTCCCGGGGCTGCGGCTCCGACCGAAATGGAACCTCATCATACAACCGCTTTTCACTGTCTCCTGCACATCCACTGTTCCTCTCCCTTCTTCACCTTCCGAGCTCTTGCGCCAGTGTGGTTAAGGGTTGCGGCAATCACCTATACAGCGCCGCAGGGGGAGGTGAAGGAAGACGAGCGGGAAACGGCAGCGAGGCGGAAAGAAGGTAAATACACCGAGGCGAGGAGAAAGGGAGCACGCGCTTCGATGTGCCCCGGCAATGATCAGAATTTACAGAAATCATTTGGGGGCGCGAGAGCGCCGAGCTGCGGAGGGGCTGCTTTTTTTCTGATTACGCCGTACCCTAGGATCAGATTTCATATACGCTGCCTCTGCTGGGCTTTCTATTGTTTGGGAATATTGTCTACGTCTCTTTAACGCTTTATTATACGATCTTACCGTGAACTGGCAAATCAAGTGGATTTTTTCGTTAAAAAGAAAATCGTTATTAATCCATAGGAGTTATGAATTTTATTAAACTATAACTAAAGTTAGTGTCGAAGAAGGTAAAGCAATTTCATAATTGTTCTAAATAATAATAATTATTCTAAAAGTATACATAATGCAGGCAAGTCAAGACGTTATATATTATCGAAAAAAAGAAAACGATAATGTGATTTGTAAAATTTACACATATTTTTATTTGCCGGAAAATTGAGAAAGATGTAAGTAGTATTCTTATTTAATAGCGATCGAATGAAATGGAATAAAATTGGAAGGTAAGAAGTAATTGAGAGACGAATGGAAGGACGGAAAATCGGATATTCACGTTAAAAAGGGAAACGGAAACCAGGCGAATGCGGGCGAAAGAAAGGGAAATAAGAAGCCTGGTCCCTTTTTCCGATATGGTAATTTCTATCTGCCGGTGGCATCTCTCAAAAGGCGTTGCGCCGCACACAAGCAAAAAAGGTCATTTGCTTGTCATCGATTTCACCGAGTACCTTTCAATATCTTTTGCTTTTTCACATAATTTTCCTCTGTCTGGACCAGGGCCCGTCATCCTCCCTCTCGAACCCGCAAGATCATTTTCCATAATTCCCAGCTCGCCCAAACTTACGTTACAAACTTACCAAACAAAATTATATTTTTAAATAAATAAAACGATGCAGGGGTAAAAAATGCACGAACTCTAAAACGTGACTAAAATAAAATATTTGTTCCTTTGCGTATACATTTCCTCGGCTCTGAATATTTTTAAGATACAAAATAAGGTACACGCAATCTTACTACTCCGTGATATTCGCTTCCGCGGCTATGCACAATGAAAACTTTAAATCTGAGGAGAGCAGGAATTCGCTTATGCGCGGAATGAAGCGCGGGCTCGGCGTGACGTCGAGACGCGCAGCAGACCCGAGGATAGCATGGGTAAGGAGGCGTATCACGAGGAAAGTCGCTCGGTGTCGGCTGGAGGCAGGACAACAACGGCGACATTCATAATTATAACGGGATCATCCCGCGGGATATAATGGAAGGCAAACACATTTCGCGGGTAGCTAGAGTTAGGCGACGCGCCACCACCATTCACGAGCCCACCCTCCGTTAGACGTCGGCGCTAGCCGCGACGCTTAATGAAATACGTGACCGAGGTTCCCGTCATAATCTCAAACACTTGATTTTCTCGTTGGCGCTGCGAACACTGCACGAGGGAAGGGGCGCAGGAGGCGCCAAGGGGAGCGTAGGTGAGAGGTCCGCTACGGGGGTTCCCCCCCCCCTTCCCTGTTGGACGATGCGCCGGATCGAAATTCTCCAAGGCACGTGAGCTTACAATGGAAAATGGCTATTACACGATTTTAATATTAAACCGGTGCGAGTAAGAAATGTCCACTTTTCTGTCATATTACCCTGGGAGAAGGGTTTTTGCAGTCTGTTTGAAGAAAAATTACCATGTGGTGAATTGTGTCTGTATGAACTTTTATACATTAACAATACCATTTTATATTAAAGGTTAAAGAGGAGGCAAGTCTGGACACTTTGTATTGAATAATATCTTTAAGTACTTATAATATTAGTTTTGATAAGAATGTATAATGTTTTTTAAAAAAAAGTTAAAAGATATTTAGGATAATGCAATTCTTCACTAATTCTTTTTAATATTTGACTAATGAAGTGTAACTTTTAAAAACTTAGTAGGTCCATTCAACACTACGTGCAATTTGCACAAAAAAATTGCGCCTTTGTGTATAAGAGCTCTAAATCAACTGCCGTGCTTAACAAATCTAAATAGCTAATTCTAAAGCGTCTTTTTTTTGTGAAGTCAGTGTACGTGTTCTTGCATATACATTTTTTAAACAAAAGTTTACGTTAACAAGCCGTATAAAAGACCGATGTCGACGAGTTTAAAGATGTTTACAATATTTGTTTGGATTCGTTCACAGTTCAGTATTGCACTGAAGATCAGTTTAAAAAATGAATTCATTTTTTACTTTCTGTCCTTCGTTTTAATCAATACATTTGTATTTGCATAAAGGACGAGAATTACCAACTTGAACTTGTTCCGGCAGTAAGTAGAATGATTGATTTTCTAAAAAGCAATACCAATATCTTATTGCTTATGTTTCTTAGCTTTTTAGACAGGAGATAGAATACCAGACAAGGGCGAAGTTTATAAGACTGATCCTTACAATCCTGAATAATATGACCCTCCTGGCTACGGTCAGCTGACCAAAGTAAATGAATTAGAATTAAAGCTATAGCCTTTCAAAATTCAAAATTCATAGTCCAGTGTATTCGTTGAGACACTCCTTGTATAGATAAGCGATTTCGTAAGCGATAAGGGTTACAAGAATTTTTTTAATTTTACCAATGCGATCATTTATGTAATTGGAATAAATGAAATTTCAGAGGCCACTACTATATTTTACGATAATGTGTGACGTCTTATTGTAAATAGCGACCACCTATACTAACGGAGGCGGTCTTAAAGGGCATTGCGCACCATTTCTGTACAGATAAACGAAGTCCAAAATGAATTCAGAACTTTAAAGACTCGAAAATTCCACTCCGTTTGGATTTGAATTCGCAATTTGTCTTCTCGCGCTTAATTGAACCGCGCCGTCATAATGAAAATAGGTCGCACCCAGTTGATTAGAGAAGCTTCCCAAATGAAACGTCAGGTTAAAAAAAAAATTCCCCGGGGAATTTGATTTACCGCTCGTAATCCCAAAGACTCGCAGGAATGGAAGCCGCGATAGCCTGACAAAGTGTCACAACAGACGACGAGGTCGTCGCCGGCTTTGCGCGCGCTCGCGCGCCCCAGGGCCAAGCGGGGATGAAGAAATCGGGAAGAAGAAGTCCGGGGCGCGCGCGCGCGAGGCGCGGCCCATACAAAGGAGCCAACGCCAGCGGGACTAAAGCGTCTCAATTAGAAGCTTGCGATCATCAATTTCGCCGGCGGGACGTAAATTAAAAGCGACGCGCGAAACGAGCGCGTATAAGTTACGAGCGCGCGCGCGAGCAGCCCCGCGTTGGTTTGCAGCGCGCGTCCCGATAACGCAATATTGGCGCACCGCTGCGGAATACCAATGCCGCGCGGAGCCGCTAAGAGAGACGGAGGGACGACCGAGACCTGGCGGGCGGAAGTGCGTTTCGGAGGGCAAGGAGAGGGCTGCGGATGCGCGGCAGCGACGAGCGAAGAAAGCGAGAGTGAGGCGAGATGAGCGGGAGTAAGGAGCGAGGACGACGGGCTGCGTCTGTTTTTTGCTCAGGTTTTTTCTTTTTCTTTTTTTTTTTTTTTGCTCTCTCTCTCTCTGTTTCTCCTACTCGCTCGCTCGTTCGCCGACGAAATGTAAAACTCGTGTCGAAAGTTTCGAAAGAAGCGACGCGGAAAGCGTCTTGAATTTCCTTCGGATTCTTAACTTGAATTTGGTGTTCCGATGGAGCACTTAGGTCGTTCTGAGAATAAAATAAATTTATTTGCTTGTAATTAGACTGGAGTTCGTTAAATTGCAAAAGCTTTATTAAGATTAAAAAGATATTTTAAACAAAGCTTCTTAGATTTTTAATTTTACAAAAATCTTATTGAATTTTTTTTTTTTATAAAATACATGAAAATAAATATACTTGACTAAAAATTTTATGATAAAATTTCGAATGAATCATAATTAAAATTAAATACACTTTTTCGACCCATTGAAATTTAATAATCAAAATATCTTTTACACATTTATTTTAGTCTAAAATTTTATAAACGTTACTTTAATTTCAAAATAGTAGATTATGCACCAAGGGAGGAAAAGTAAAGAATGTCTCAGATCGCATGTAAATTGTCGCCCGAGGCGAAGCCGAGGGTGACAAACATGCGATCTGAGGCGTTCTTTATTTACTCCCATGGCGCATATACGATTTTTTTACACGAGGCGCGTGCAGCGGGTTCTTCACTGCCCGCCGGGAGGGCGTAAAGTACTCACTGTACGGGCAGTGTGTAAAAAAATATCTTATATATATTGGGGAAACATACGTATTCTTTGCATATAGTAACGCTCGATATTTTAGAATGACAGTATTTTACAAGGGATTCCACGGGGCGAATGCAATTTCCGTAACCCGCTATCCTTGTTATCGAAGGAAAAGTGAGAATCTGATTATCGTACCTTCACCTCGTTTACGATAATCTCATGCAGCTTTCATTCCGTAAGCATAGGCCCCCGAACTCCGCGTCTATATTATACAGAAAGAGAGAGAGAGAGAGAGCCAAGCGGACATTTGCATCTTCGCGTTTTAGCGCCGAGCTCAAAAGGCTATCAAGGAAAAAAATCCTTATCAAAGATAAACGATCCCCCGAGGGGAGCGAGGGTGGGATGATCGCGCACGGATTTCCATGCGGTCGGCGTCAGCCGCCCTCCACATTATTCGCATTTTAAAGAACAAGCTTAGGCTCGCGCCCTCTTCGACTTTAGCACGGAGGGACGGAGAGCATCTCGCTCTCTCACTCTATACTGCTTAGAAAGTCCCCTCGCCGCGCGCAATCGGCAACTTCGGCAAGTACCTCCTCCCTTCGCCCGCTTCGTTCCGCGGGCCCTGCCTTATTTCGAGCCGAGCGTCCGGGGATTAATTAAAATCCAGGCCGCGAGATTCCGAACCGAAATTGCATTCCACGCTGCTATTTCGTGTGTCGGATGCCAGGCCTATAGCCGCTGTACGCGCGCGTATCCGCATATTAACTCGTAATAATACGACTGTCGATCGGTGCCGATAATTTATGCCCCTCGGCTGTCACATTTCTTTAAAATTGAGGTCTTCATTGCGCAAGATTGGGCGCAGGCTCGGAATTCTCAATGTGGATTTGTTCATTGATACCTCCGTGAATTAATATTTCAAGACTCTAGTTCTATTATAGACTTTAATTTGTTCACTTCGTGTCCAGCTCGTAAGTAAAACCATTTTCAATCCAATATACAATTATTTGCCTTTTTTTTTTCTTCCTAAGGGTATCGGCTCCAGGCCATGTCCCAAAATTATTTGCTTTTAATAAACTATACTCACAGTATTTTCAGACCACTGGGTACAAATCAAATTATGCAGTAAAAATGTCGCTAAAATGTCACTGTGCATTCTAATAATAAATACGTGACATAATCAGGAAATGAAATTTTTAATTAAGAAATATCTTTAGAAACAACTGGCATTTTTTAAACTATATTGGAGTCGAAAACGTTGGTCGAAATCTAAAATCGACGCGGTTCCGAAACTCTATAGTTAATTTGTTACATTATCTTAAGTGTACTCCTGATTATTGAATTTTAGACTTCTCATTTTTTATAGCTCAGATTTAACAAAAAAAAGTACAGTACTCATACTTAATCTTTATAGAATGCATCGTTCTTTTCGAAAGTTAAACGAAATAATATTGAAGTGCTATAAAAAAAAAAGCGCAATCTTCTAATTTATGTTTATTCGAAAAAATGTATAGAAATTGAAAAAAAGGACTTTTTTTTTTATAGCGACATTAAGTTATAAAAAAGGATTTTAATTTTTCACTACATGAAGCATAAATTCAAAAGCATAAGCTCGGCTCTCATCCCCGCATAAAAAAAAAAAAGGGAACATATCCGAATTTATCCGCCGAGCTGCCAGCGCATAAAGTTACTCCACGAGCTAAATTGAGTAAGCGCGCGTGCGAACGGCGAAAGTATAAAACCGATTAGGCGCAATCATTCTCCGTGACCCAACTCATTCGGTAGTTCTGGCCGGGGGTGCGGAGCCGGTAGCAGCCGGGGCGGCGCGCGCGAGGAGCTGCTCGTAAAAAAAAGGGATTCGATGCATAAATCAGCGATTGAAATGACACGGGCAATATTCGCCCTCCCCTGCGAGTCGGAAAAATGAATAAAAAAAGCTGTCAGAAGCCGGAGGAGGAGAGAAAGAGGAATCGACGAGGAGGAGCCTCCGCGAAGGTCGCCCCGTAATCCGCGCATAACTAAGCTCGGCGCGAGCTTTCGGCAAGACTGCGCGGGCCTCTCACCCGAGCCACGCCGTGAAATCACGATAACTCGCCGGGGTTATACACCTATACACACACACACACAGCGAGTGGAAAAGTTTCCCCCCCTCGCGGACGGATGCGTTTATACTTCTGGGCTGGCCCGCTCGAGGGGGGAATCTTTTAGAGGCGGAGTGCTCCGCTCGTCCCGGTGTGTCGTGAAATATGTCGCGATTTACACGGGAGATTGGCGTCATTGCCGCCTGGGGACGCACGGCGGAGCGAAGCTGCCAGTCGGTCCGCGCGTACGACTCTGCCGGATCAAAAAAGCATTTGCGGAATCCGAGGGCGAGAGGCGAGTTCCGCGTGATCGATGCAAAATCGAAAGAGCCCGCCGACGGTTAAACGATCGGGGGTGGAGGGGGGAGGGGAAGGGGGTTGAACGCGCGGACTGGACCGGCCCGCTCGATATCGAATATCAGCGCCGCTCGCCTGGCATTGTATCGCGTGATAGTTTTTTTAGAAAAACCTACTCTTGTTTGCGTTTCATCGGCCCCCGGCAGCTAACTGTTCAATTGTTTCGTGCTTTTTTGCTTTGTTTTCGATGCCCGACGGAAAGAGGTTCAGCTCTGTTATTGAACTGACCGCCACTATTCTTGTAATTTGGAAAATGGAACGTTTTGCGCTCAACCCTCATCCCCTGTTGTTTGTATGCTTTTGATCTTGAATGGATTTTGCGGGAAAAAATAATTAACCGAGTGTTACATTGTTAATGAGTAATTATACGACAATAGTTCCTTTGATTTAGCTACCAAAGAAGGCCAAATATTTCGTGTGGAATGAAACAATATCTAAATATGGGACCAATGAAATATCCATAGTGATTTGTAGATATTTTTAAATGAAAAAAATAGAGAAGGGCTTTTAAAGACATTCAATTTTATAGTGACAATTGTGGAGGTCAAAATCGCAATTCTATTTTGTATTCCATGTACATTATGTCAAGCAGAAGAAAAATGTTTCAATTACATAGATTACGTAAAACTTTAATTCACAAATTATTCATTAATTTTAGTATCTACTCAAAATTAAAGGAGTTTTAGATAACTTGAAATATTTGAGTAATTTTATTAATTAATAATTTATTATTTCTGTAATTTTAAATTAATACTTTTGAGATGAAGCAGTTAATTAAACAAAAATCTCTTTACTTTGGCAAAACAAATTAATACACCTCAAAGTTGTACATAGACTTTTTATGCTTCTCAAGGTAGCAGCGTACATCACTTTATACTGTTACAAATCCGAGCATAAAATACAACAAAAGAAGTAATATTTCTGCTTTCCACGATGAAATAGCGTCCCCACAATGTTTGATTAGATCGTATAACGCGAGCTTTCAAGTTTATAGTCGACGCACATAATGTTTTACGCACGCGGCCTGCAGCAGGAAGAGGCTGGCCGCCTAAAGCACGTATCGTAATCTTAAACGTGACTGCAGTCCGAGATACGCGGGCCATTCGAAGTGTCCGAGTCAAAAGCCCCCGGTGCCCTGCGCGCGGCCGGGTACAAAGCAGAGGAGCCGAGGGAGGGTCCTCAGGAAGAGCGGCGAGAGCGTCGCTGTCAAACTTCATCAGCATTCGTGAGCCGCGACGCTGGAAGATTAATCCCGCTGTAATATGGAAATGCATTGGGAATGGACGACGGGGGCGTCGGACGTTTCGAAGGGTGGGTCGGGGACGTACGCGCGCGAACCCATTGCCTCACTGTGGGAGAGCAGCCCCCGATGGCGGCGCCGTGCAACCTCCACTCGACTCGGACCTCCGTGTGATTGCTTTACAGATTGACGCGCCCGCCTTTATAAACTGAATACACCAACTCGACCTGGCCGCCGCGACGCTAACCTTTGACGACTAATTGAAAACAAATTATGCACGCTCGCTGGCTCCGGGGGTCTTATTTTGACCGATTGATTGCATGAGCTGTTGTTTAATCGAGTCGGTAAAACTTGAGATTTGATATACGCATAGTGAAGGAATTTCTTTGTCTTTGTAATAATAAAAAGCACTGTCATTTTTATCCGAATCCTAGTCGATTGGCCAAAGTGGACATTTCCTAACGAAAAAGCTCTGCGACTGCATGCAGAGCTTTGCAAGTAACAATTGCAACTATACTTAAGAACCAGATGAAAATTACACGTAAATTTTACGACGAGCTTAGCCGTAAATTTTAGGAAAAAATTACTTACGAAGGTAAAGTACTTTTGTTTTATTTTACGCACTAAAGAGTAACGAGTTTTATTTTACGTACTAACGCGCATTGTTTTATTGCACGTACTGATGTGTAAACTAGGTGCTTAAAGAATTTACTGTAGGCGCAAAATCCTGTGAAAGCCGATCGAACAACAAATTTTGTGCAACCATAAAATCATAGATTAATATATTGACAGCTTTGCAAACTTTGCAACCTTGTATCGTGATGTTCCCAAGCTCGGGACTATGTTAAATGCAAGCTTCGCTCGTGTAACAAACTTTACACTCGTCAAGGACCTACTAATACGATATATACGCGAAAAGCGGATATTCCTTGTACGGGGGTGATTTTGTTGGCTCCGCATCGTTTGGGAAGCAAAATATGCCCATCTGAGCATATCACGCTTTACACACCCGTGTTGCAATGTATATTCGTACTGCGTGGTCTATTTCTCCGCTGCTTTATTTTTCCTACGTGGAGAAAAATTTTGCGAATCATGAAATTAATTTAAATTTAAGCCAATACCACATGTTAGGCTTTAAAGAAGCTACCTACTAGTATTTAAAGAGGCCATCTACTAGCCTTTAAAGATGTCACCTACTAGTCTTTAAAGATGTCACCTACAAACTAGTCTTCAAAGATGCCATCTACTAGCCTTTAAAGATGTCACCTACTAACTAGTCTTTAAAGATGCCATCTACTGCTCTTTAAAGAAGACCATCGACTTATCACAATTTGCGAGAGAAAAATGCCTCGCATCTACGATAAGCGATTGGATCCCGTAGTCAGCCCCTAATTCAACGAAGCCACTGAGGGCAGTTATTCGGGGGGCCGTCGGGGAAAATCTTATCGAGACAATCGCAGCGCAAAAGACGAGCTCGAAGTGGCGCGGGCGAGTAGGCGCGAGCAGCGGACGAGGACCGCGCGTAGTGGCCGCATAAATCGAGGGCTTTACGAGCGGACTCCGGTCGTCAGTACGAAACGATCCATTAGCTCACCTGCCTGGACTCCGCCGTAAAATCGCGCTCTCCTCAACTGTCCGTCTCCCTCGCGCGCTGGAGGGTCCATCGGTCTCGCGGAACGGCTCGCTCGATCAGCAACGTGCGTTACGGGGGCGGCTGCCGCCGCCGCGCGGCAAACGAGCCCCGGCCGGGCGCAATTGCCGAGGCCATATCTGCGCGGCAGGCCGTCTGCGAGTACCGGTTCATGCAAACACGCGCCGGCCAGTGGTAACAGCCGCCGGCCACCCCGCCCGACTATTAGCCGTAAGTCAATAATAAAGCCCCTGCTTCGAGATCCTGCTGCTATAATGGCCCCGGTGAATTATCTTCGGTCTCCTATGCGCCCCTCCTCCCCCTCCTCCTTGTGGGCGCGTTTATTCGATATTCGATGCGGCGGGCTTTTTTTTCTGGGTGATGTTATCTGGTTTTCTTTTTTAATTGTTGAGTGGGGGTGGGTGCAGGGTGATCAGCTTAGAATTTTTTTTATATATCTCTTTTGTAATGTATTTACGATTCTTATTTAAATCTATTTATGGGATTAATGGTGTGGTGCTTGCGTTAAATTTTATTAAGTATCTGGTTATTGGATAGTGTATGTCAGAAATTTGTGTTTTTTTTTTTAAGGATAGTAAAGTTAAGGCTTGTATTTGAGGATAAAGGATTATTTTTATTTAAATGGAAAAAGCAGTAATAGAAAAACTTTTCTACTGTGGGCTAGAGTCAACGATGTTTTCTGTCATATGAAACAAGAACGAATATTGGAGGAAGCTCGAGTTTGTCGAGTGATGAAGATAGATACTAGTCGACATCCAAAGTACGATACATTCAATTCACTCGACCCGCTTTTTAATTAAACGCACTGCATATTGAATATTGCTTTCTGCACTATATCAGGAGAATTCTCTAAAAAGGAAATACGATTGACTGCGGTTTGCCATATAACATGTATTGATGAATGCAATTTATTAAATTTCTAGAATATGTAGATAACAACATTAATTAAGGTCAATAATAACATTTTAAAAGAAAGGTTTTATTATCTTTGATAAACTTATTTTCCAGATAAATCAATAAGAATAAACGGATATAACTACGTATAACGTGTAATTTTACGCTATTTGCACAACGACGTCAATATGCTCTTCAAACATTGTCTATGAGACACACATGAAACCGCAAATTTCAAGGAAATAGACGTCTGCACAGTCAACTATCTCATTTCTACTTTTATCAATATTTTCTTTCTTTTTGCTACTTAATGAATGTTTGTACTGCTAATAATTTTGTTTGTACTACCTCAATTAAATTGTAGAAAATCAAATTGGACAAACATTTTTGATATGCATCAGAGCCTCAGAATCTCTCCTCTACTGTCAAATAGAAGGGCATAAAAAGTGATAAATCGTATAAAAAAAAAACACGAGCAAGGGACTGAAATATCCCCCAGGCAACTTTTAATTATTCTGCCATCCTCCCTACAGAGTGGAGTGACATTTTGACGAAAAACCAAATAAACGCGCAGTCTTAAAAATATTCTACGATAAAATTTTGCGCGCGCAATATTTAGCAATTGAAATAAACAAATTTTTGTTTTCTTAAATAAAGTTTTGCAATTAATTTGAAGGTTCGCTGGACTACATACCAAATGCATTTTCAAATACGAACAAAACAATGGATATTAATTAAGCGTCAAAATGAAATAAGCAATACTTTTGACCTAACAAAGTCGCCTTAGCACGGGATATATCGCGGTGTCAATCGATTTTACTTGTCGCAGTTTCACAGCGGTAAAGCCGTGCGTCGTACAAAGACAGAACTCGTTGTTAGATCCTCCATTCTTCGGGGATATTCGGCTGTGTAATATTTCGATGGGAGAAAGGCAGGAATTGAAGTGTGGAGAGAGCGAAAAAAAAGATTGAAAGACAAAAGCGCGTGAACCGCGTACTCCATCTGAATGATCCTTGTTCCGTACACGTTTCCCGCTCTCGAGAATATTGAAATATCGAAAAACACGTTCCTCCAATACCGGTGGAAAAACCCTCGATGTACTCCCAAAAGAAATCAAAAACTTTTTTTTTCTTTTTTTTTTTGTTTGCAACCAATGGACAATTTTCCATTTATCACGTCGCGGGCGGAGATTGTCTTAAATAGCAGCTTCGAAAAGTGGATTCACGTGCTTTTGCTTTGACTCTTGACTTCTTTTAGTGTTGTACTTTTAAGTAAAATTAAAAAATTTCATTTTTCTAGCTATATTTTTTCACTTAAACCAACCTTTATCTTGTCGTAATATTGATTTAATAATGGTGACTTATTAATTTTAATGAATATGCCTCGGAATTAAAAAATCATGTCGGCATCGACCTTTTCTTCATTTAAAAAAAAAATTTGAAAAAATTAATGGAAAACAGTAGAAAAGGAACATTTAGTTTCAAGTGTATTTTATTCATTATTTTAAGAGAAAAATGACTTGTTTCACGTAATGCTATGATAAGATCCACAATCACAAGTTTTACACTCCCTTATCGGGATCTTCATTTAGGCATTACTTAAATAAGGGTTAATAAGGGATTTAATAAAGAGGCAGTTTGGACTTGCACAAAAGGAAACACAGGCAGTCATCGTCAAGGGACATAATTGAGAGGAATACATTTGTCTGCAAGAGTCGAAACAGGCTCGAAGAATGGCACATAGCAGTGGCATCCCTTATATTATAGTTTATACGTCAACGTTCATAGCGAGGCGAAAGTGGTAAGAGCAACAACGTCGGGGGGTTACCCGAGAGTAGACGGAGATGAGTTTTAGAGGTCGATAAATTAGTTTAGTTATGCTCCAGGCAGGTACGCCCGACTGTTTCCGGGAATAAACTAAAGCCCTTCACGTGGCACGTTCACTTCGTTCTTCCTTTTATTTCTTAAGATCTCATTTAGTTCCAATTGCAATTTTTTTTAAGTGTACTAAAATAGTGCAGCAAATTAAATTCTTTCGGCTCGCAAGTTTATATCGCACTTTTACCCTTTCTTCTTTTTTTTTATCCTCGGTTACTTGTGAAAAGTCAATTAAACTTTTGCAATTGTAAGTAGTAAAATAAAGTGCTTTTCTGGCAGTCGTAACATAGACGAATAATTGAATGAATTGCTTATAAAATGAATGCTATCGGTTTCGATTTACATACCTGAGAATCCTCTTCTGTGAAGATGGCATCGAAGGCGAACATTTTCGGTGCTGCTACAGTTGGTCGCCGATCCTCCGCAGTGGACGACTGCGCCGAGGCCGGATCGATTAGTGTCACCTGCTTTTTTCGCTTGTCCGCGCTAAAAAAACTGCCACCCTCACCAGATGAAACTCGCAACATCACTTTAACCTGGAAATGAAAATAACGTGACAACTGTAAAAAAAGCTTTACTTGTGCATTTATGAAAAAAATTATTAAACTATCAAATGCATGTAAACGCTCATCGTTTTATTAAAAAAAAAAAAGTTTATCAAAACATTTTTTTCATTATTTTAAAAAATGTGCGCATTAATATCCTTAAGCAAATTCCTGTTTGGGAGAATACCCTGTCGAACTTTTAATTTCGGCTGAAATTTCGTCGACGGGATGGATAAAATTGGCGAAGCTTTTCATTTAGGGGGACAATAGGCCGATAAAAATTATTACAGTCGCTATAGAAAAGGTATTACAGCTGAATTAGTATAGGGCGCAATGTACCTGGAACAAATTCGAACCGTCCAATGACCGGCAATACCTGCATGTGGCCCCGGGGGGATTTCCAGCGGCGCGCACGTAGCCCTGGATATCGGATTTGCCTATTAGGTAATAAAGTCTCACGCGAAAATAAAGAACCAGAGGCTTCGCTCTCTGTGCCCCGCAATTTACGGCATTGTTTAATCTCCTGCAGCTCTTATGCTTTATGCATGATGCACTTGACTAAATTTTACGCGAGCTATATAATATTATGAAGACACTAGATTAATCGGCGAAGCTTTTTTTTTTTAAGCGTGAAAATCTTTTTTAAATAAAACAATTAGAAAATTATTGTACTAATTTCGAATTATTTATTAGTTGTCCAATGGTTTTTATGTGATTTTTATGTTTTGTTTAAAATTCTTGACGGCACATTTTAACATATGACTCTCTTTAAGAAATTTTTAAAAGAGATATAAGTAGGCTATTTTATGATACAAACCCGGCAGCAAAGAGAATCGTTTATTTATAGTATAGGACGATTATTCTCGCGTCGCTTTTCGCGATTATCATCGAATCGTCATGCTATTCTCTGCCATGGATCCGATCTGAATAATGCATCAGCGGTTTATTGATAGCATTACAATGGAGCTGAGCTATTTTAGTTAAACGAATATGCACTGAATCTATCTTGAGTTCTGAATAATAAATCCTTGTTAAATTTTTTTCACAATCCCATTCACGCAATGCTGCTTTCGATAAAGCGATTTGAAATTACCCAATATATAATTGCTAGACTACATTCTCAGCGATTAGCTGCAATTATAAAAAGATTCAAGATTAAAATGTTTTATTAAAAAAAAATGTTTAATATCCGATGCGAATTTTGCACCCTTGACTCAATTAATATAAGAAACTGAAGCATAATAATCTGAAAAGGCTCATTGCTATTCGGAGTGCGCGGAGACACAAGGGATGGGCAAGGGATGGTGCAAGTCTATTGACAGGCTCACGTCGATCGCAGTGTCTTCGGTCCCGCAGAGAACACCGGCGTCGTAGCATTACTCAAGGTAGAGCGTAGGAGGCGAGCTTGAAATATTAAGCACATCCCCTGATCAATTCAACTTATATCCGTCCTACAATTTAAATTCGCAATTTCCAGTAGTCGCAGCTTCGTTTAAACTTGTACAAGTAATCGATCAATGCGTTTTTTTTTTAATTACTTACTATATTAAGCTAAGATTATGAAGTGAAACAATGTAATTAAGACTTTAATGAATAAAATTTATGATGTCATTAAAAGCTTATTATAGACATATTGCGTTTAAAATAATATTATTAAAGCAGTAACTCGATATCCTCAGGGTGTAATCCTTTTAACTCTGTCATAAAGTTTATGAAACATTTCTACATCGTGCGTATGAACTGTGCGAAATTAACTTTATTCGGAGATAACTCTGTTTACTGCGTTATTTTATTACAGGACTTTTTTTCCTCATGAATCGTAACCTTTATTCTTTTAATAGTCCTCGCTATTTATAACTCTGCGTTCACTTTATAGGAATTAAAGATAAGTTTTTACGTTCCAAACCATATGCGAAAAAGCGAAACAAGTTTTACACTAAAATTTAAACTAATAATTTTAACAAAATTTTAAATTGATACGTTAAGCTTATAGTTGAACGATACTTTATTTGGAATAAATGATTTTTAGCTTTTTAAAAGATTGCAAGAAACGCCAAATTGTGAAAGATGAATGCAATGAAAAACAATTTATTTCAACGAAGCAGCTACATCGTGATTTTTTTACACTCTCTTTGTACTCGCGTACTTGGCGTCCTACGCACACTGAGCACCGCAGCTTCGGAACTTCTTGTCCAGGAAATTGAGTTTTGCGATTCTCGTTTACGATTGCGAGTCGCAGTCACGCCTCCGGGCGTCTTTTACATACGTGAATTCAGTGTTTTCCTCCTCGAATATTTTGCAGGAGTCAGTCAACTCGTCAGCAGGATATTAATAGTGACGCAGACATAGACAACTAAGAAGTTGCAAAGCGATCTTTACCGGAAGTGTCGCGAATTTTCTTTACTTTTACACAACAATTTTCATCTTTTTCGATCTCTGCTTCATTGATTCTTTGCTTTTAATGTTATTTTAAGAAAGATTTGGCACGAATAAAATTATAGTATAAAAATAAGTACTGAAAATTACTCTTATAAAATATAAATTTCCACAGCTGTCTTACTTTAGTAGTTTTTTTTTTAACATTGAAGTGCACATTTTCGAGTCGCTGACAGTTCTTGTGGATTTTTTCCCAGTGCTTTATTTCCGTCGGCCAAGCGAAGAGGACGAGCATTGATCCTTTCCTGAAGGTAAGACGACGACGCGGCAACTCAGCGCAAGATTCGCTCAACGCAACCTTGAATTATTTGGGTGGCTACTCTCTAGGGAACGCGAGTCCGTCTATCTTGATATTTATATGTTGGATTTCATGCCAGAAGGATATTGAATTTTTGAGCCGAATGTATCGATGCGCAATGAGGCCGAACTGCTTCCATCGGCACGTTTAAATAAATAAACAATTTTCATGCCGTATTGTGGGAAATTTGATTTGTTTAAAAAATATCAAAAGTGCGCCATGACAATGATTAATCGACTCAGAATATAACAATATTAGAAATATTCAAATTTTTAATTTCAATGATTTTATCACCTTCTTATAAAGCCCAAAGAATCTACTTGGTTTCTAGTAGGATAAATGTAAAATTTATTTAGTAAGAAAAGTATATAAATTTACAAAACTGGTAATATCGAATTTATACTTTAACTGTCAACGAGACAGTATCAGAAAAAATAAATTAGAACTTTAATTGAAGTATAATTAAGAAAATTCTTTGATTAAAATTGTCACTGTAAAATTATTGTTTTAAATAAATTTCCTTTTATTTTATAACAGTCAGTAAAACATGAAATACTGAACTGACATGTATAGATAAACCATAACCAACATTCACAAAAGTCAATCTAAAAGCCAACTATTATTAAAAGAAAAAAAAAATTAATTAGCAATCAGTAATTAAGAATGAAAATGTAGTCTCCGGACCGCAGTACTGTCTCAGCTGTGCGCGTACCGCCTGGAGAGATGCGGTGGGCCACAACTGGCTGTGCCTCGGCTCCTAACAGCAGTATATTCCGCGAAGAAAACGGCAACGAGTTCCATTTTCCACCCTCTGCCAACGTCGAATTTTGCGGCAGGCGCGCGCGCGCGAGACAGACGCCGCCGGCTACGAAGGAAGGTGAGAAGGAAACGAGGGGAAGGATCACGCCGGTGCCTCGGCAGTCGCGATGAGGAAATGCCGCGTGCCGAAGCCCAAGACTTATTCAAAGATCATCCTGCGGTGCTCGAAGATAGCCTAAATAATCTGGGAATCGAAGGGCAAGCGTCGAGGCCGAGCCCCTCCGCTAAAGCGTCTAACGACATCAGTGCTTGAGCCCGAGAGTCAAGTGCCCGGGGAGGTACCCGGTACCCAGCAATTAACTGCGAGATGAGATTCTCTTTTATTGATTTTTTTTTTCAAGTCTAATTTTTCAATCTAAATAACTTCGTTAAAACATGTAAATTCTTAAAGCCGGGCGAGTGTGTTAAACATGTTTCGAGCTCCTTAATAAAATAAGTTGACCTATTTTTTTTATATTTTTTTTTCAACCGCAGCTGCTGGCACGGTTACTAACAAATGTTTTTAATGTAAACTTCGATATACAATTATTATATACTGAAATTATAAATTTATTTTTGCTCATTACACAATTTTTTATATTGATATCATATTTTCGATAAAAAAGCTTTAGCCATAGAATATATATTAAAAAAAAAAAAACGAATTATCTCGCTGGCATTTGACATCGAAAACGAAATACGTAATCCCATATTAGCAACCCGCAACTTTCTGCATGGCCGTTTCGTTTATACTAACGCAACGCAAGAATATCGCATTTCGAGCGACGTGACTGACGGGCGAAGTAAAAGCCTCATGAAGAGACTTCTTCCCCCATTTCATATCTAAATACCTGGCCGCAGGCTGCGAGTGTATCAACGGAATTTATGCTATCTGCCCCACGAGGTGCTCGACTTACCGAGGCAAATTCTCGCAGCCATGAAATGGGTCAGAGTGTCGCGAACCTTTGCGGCCGTTGAAATAGCGAGGCGGCGGTGAGTGCAGAGGCGATTTCATCTCGCCGTTTCTACGAATCCTACAATAGAGCTAAGGGCTTTCCATGCAAATGCTATTCCGTCGAGCGTGAAATTTACGACGAAGACATTTTACTTTGCGAGAAAAAGAGTAAAGCTTATAAAATACATTTACAAGAATGTCATTTCGTTCTAAAGCTTATCAAGTGATTTTTAACTAGACGTCATCACACATATATATTATTTATATGCCAATAATCACTAAAAATATATTTAATAAGCGCTATACTGGGTACGTCGCAATCAAAGCATTATTCAGACGTAAAACAAAATTTAATTCGATCAATTATATTTAATTTTTTATTAGGCGCGGTATAAGTAATTTCATAAATCATATGCGTTACTTAAACACTGTTAGAAGCTCAACTCAAATTCAAAGGCGCCTCTTCGTGTGCGATGTAATACACGGGAACGTCTTGGTACTCGTGACGTGAGGTAAGTGAAGGTAACTCTCGGGAGGCTGGAACATCAGTTATGATTGTCAATCATGCACGTTGGCGAAGCAGCCCGAATTACCAGTTAGATCATGCTCAGCTTTTGCCCGAGCGGTGTACTTGCTAATGGTTGTGTATAATGTAAGTTTCCCGTTAGGCGTACATTATTATTGAATAACAATCGTGACTGTGAGTGTGGCAGATTTCAAGCATAAAGTTAATATTTGGAATGTTTACGTTAACGAGGAATACTAAAAAAGTTATTCTTGCCAGTCAAACAATTTTGATAAAGAAATTACTCATTAGAAAGCCCCAGTTACCGTTTAATCTTATTTATGCAGGCGCATTAGGGTCGGAGAAAAATTTTTTTACTTCACTAATCTTCTAAGAATTCTAAGAATAAAAGACAAAGTACAGCGTCAATTTAGAGCGAATGCAATTAAAATACCAAAAGTTTTAAGGATCACGTTTAATCAACACTAATAGCTGCAGGACAACCGGTCGAAAATTGTGTTTTTTTTTTACTTGTTCTCCTGGCCTATTCCGCTCCCAAACTCTCGGGGCGCGATAACGCGCCTCAAAGCCTTACGGCAATAAGTCCACGGATTACGCGAGTCGCACTGCTCTAAGAAGTGTACGCGGCACTCGGTGAAGTATGAACGTCATCAATTTTCGCAAGCCTCACGCCCTCCCCTAAAAGTGATTCTGTCTGAGGGAAGGTCGCCGTATAGCCAGGGGATAGAAAAAAAAAAAAAAAACTGGAAACAGGTCTGATTTATACTCGGCTTTGACTTTCTCTCGGTCCCTCCTTCGTTAGTTTGACTTCGCCTTTGCGCGGCGCACGCGCATCGCTCTGATCTTCTTCCACTCGGCGAATGAAGGCCCCCCCCCCCACGTCCAGGTGGATCCCGAGATAGAAAAGTAATTCCGTCAAAGCGGACGAGCGGATGGTGAAAACAAGGGAGCAGAGGTAAATTGGGCCTCGGCAAAGACGCCGCTCTCTCCTTCCCTCTTTCTCGCTCGCCGCGGCTAAGACGAAGACTAGACGAAAATTGCGGAGGATAACTCGATAAAACTTACCGGTCACCGGAGCCCTCTTCTTTCTCTCTTTCTCTGTTCTCGCCTCTTTCTTCCCTCTATTTTATTTTCCGTTCCTGCTTCGTCTTTTCGTCCGCCGTGGATAGAAGATACTGCTAGGCCAAAATTCAGTTTCTCCCCGATAACGATGGTAATTGAGTTCTTTTGCCCCTTCTGTCTAAGAATTTTGTAGGATATTGTGCGTTGCGAAGAAAGCAAGGTGAATTTCCGCGAAGACATCTGCTACCCGGAATGGAATTGAGGAAATCAAAGTGAACATTTTTAACGCTCTGGTAATACGAATTTTTTAACAATTCGTGCGCAAATTTCTCGTTTTCGAGCCTGTTTTCATTAAGTAAACTACAATATTCTCGTATTTTTGATGCAGCGTGTGTAAATCAATTCCTTCAGTATTTTACAGTAAAAAGCCCTTATTTCACGAACGCAGTGTGCAAAGTGTCTACTTTAAGCACGATTTTATATTTTATTTAATTTTTCTACTTAATTTCATTAAATTTTGTGCAGGTATTAAAATACTATATTTTAATATAACGTGTGCCAGGGATGATTTTTCGAAAAATTCCTCACATAACTGGTACGCAGGTATAATTCGCCCCTGAAGAATCCTCTACTTTGCGCACTATTTTACGTAATTTACTATTTCAGTATCCGCAGAAGGTAACAACAAAGTCGAAGTAAATAAATCAGTCCCTCGAGCGGTCACGTAATTATCGGTAATGAGGGTTGCGGACCTGGATTTTCACGGATCATCTGGCGGAACGAGCCGAGAATCGTTGAATTGGCTGCTGGAAGATCGGAACTATAGCGGAGAATGCAAATTGCTCGTGTCTGACTTAGGCCGGAGCGCAATAAATCTCCACGTAGTCGCGACGATTGGCGTCTCAACACCCAGATCAAGTTTTGGATTCACATGGGAATTGGAATTTCGATGCTCGAGACTGCTCAATTTAAGTTTCCCCTGCTGGAATTGAATCAAAGTAAAATATAAATTACTCTTATTATTTTGCCGAGCACGTACCAAAAGTTCGAAATTAACTTATTTCTCGCTTTTTCAACGTTTTCTTCCTTGCGGTAAAACGAGAACACGTGAAGTTACTTGTTTATATAAATACAATACTTATACAATTATTTTAAAAAAACAATTACGTATTAACTAGTAAAGAATAATTTATTGCTCCAGGTGAAAACTGAAATGTTTTAAATTATTAAAAACTACTGTAACAACAATTATTGTAGTTATGTAAAAGCTTGCTTTGATTTAAAAAAAAAAATTTTAATAAAATGTAAAATAATTATTACATTAGATTTTACTTTATTTTTAAAAAAATTCATAGAATTTTGAAACAACGCGAATAAATAATACAAATAATCAGCGACACTCGAAGGCTGTAATTTTAAGCCTTTCTCTCGGAAAGGTGCGGATAAGCAAAATTTGCTCCTTGTTTCATTGAACCCAAACACGCACTAAACTACTTTGCGTACACATGCTCTCTAATAAGCGCGCAAACCTGGCCGATAGCAAAAAGCTCACGTCAGGCCTGCCAGCATGAAAACGTAGAATTTACCACGACGCCTTAAGCATCGAGTTTTTTTTTTCCTTCCGGCGCGGCGCAAAGGAAGCCGAGGCTCGTGAGAAATAAAGCGAAAAAAAAATGCAAGAATTCGAGAAAATGAGAGGCGCGGCGCTCATATAGAGGCGTAGTGTATAGCCAGACAGCTGGGGCTCAGGTACTACCTTCTAAAATAATCAGCGACCTTCGAAAGCATTTTGCCCGCGGCCGAAGCTCACCTATCGTCCGAGCAAGCCCCCGGCGGATAAAAAATTACTCTCCGCCTCATTCTCATGGCGCGCACATGGCGCTTACCATATTTTTGCGCCTTCGCCTTGAATAATCCTGCATGACCAGCGCGCGACCACTGTTTTCGCACCATTTTACATATTCATGGAAGAGGCACTGTAACTTTCCTGAGTTCAATGTTACACATGCAGCAAGATTAAAGTTTTTAATTAACGGCGTACCTTATACGTTGATAGTTTTTAATTATACTGCAGTGTAGTCGCGGAAAATATTATTCATTCGTAGTAAGTTTTAGAATTAAAAGTACATATTATTCTCCTCTTTGCGAGATTAAGACACTATTTAAAAAAAAAAATTACCTTTTTTCTATACAAAAATTGCAACTAAATTTAATTTTGAACTAGGTACTTAGTTAGAGTTATACAAAACACGAGTATACATTTATTGAACCGAACGTTAGTCTCTTTACTTAAATAATCATTTTATAACTTTAATTATAAAATAGTATTTTATAATTTCATAAAAAATATTTATACGCTCATTTAATTATAACTCATGCATTTATGAATAGATTTTAATTTCTTAGATAGAATAGTTGCAGACACGAGGATCTCCTAATTAACATAGCAAACATTATAAAAATTCAAATGCATAGTTATTTACCTTGCACGTGAAGGTAAATATTAAAAAGAGAAGGCAGAGGCTAAAAGTAAAATATTAATAGCGCAGCGTAAAGGAAAACGTGGTCCGTAAGTGATTCGAGCCTGGCAATAGTCAGACCGTCGAATCGTCCGGGTATATAAATGTTATGCACGCCCCGCAATATGGGGAACTTGTCAAATATATCATTCGACTCGATAGCCGAAGTGCAGATGCGGGGGTGGTGCGCGAACCTTCCACGCCTCCCCCGCAAACTTTACTCAATTTCCTTCATTTCCGGCCAGGGGAATAAACAAGCGGCCACGGCGCGGGGCGAAAAAGCCGCGCTCCCGGCAAAGGCTCCGCGCGGCGCGGTTTCTGTGTACGTGCATCCTCCGCACCTCCGCGCGCTCCAAAGCAGAAGTGATGGGCGCGCCTCGAATCGAAGAATGGAACTTCTCGTGCAGTTGCGCGCACTCGTGAACTTCAACAGGTACCCTTCGTATCGGCAAGCGGCTTAATTGACTTGTCGTTCCACGTTTGGTTTCTACTTCACTGCACTTTACTGCTCTCCGACGCACGTAACGTTACTTAAGACGAACAGCAGCACTTTCTATCCGGCCCCCTCCCCCTTTTTTTTTCTTCTTATACTCTTTTTTATTCTCGTGCCTGAGGGAGAGCAGCCCGTCATTACTTTAGCCTCCGCGGCAACTTGAGATCTTTCGATTTATATCTTCAATCGATTTAATTACATTGACTTTCGTTTCATGCAGACGCGCCGCAATTATAATCGAACTTTTGTTTTAAAGTGAGTATTTTACTATTGCATTAAGGATGTTAAAATTTTACGGAGAAGAAGGGTTTACTAAAAATTGTAGTATATTCAATGTTATCGTTCTTAACAGACCGATATTAGGAATTAGGAAAAAATTGTAGCATTTTTTTTTTGTAAAATTTACAAGAGTCAGATTGGTTAGGGTTCTATTAAATTTTGCAAAACTATTTCAACTTTTATTGAAGAATTTTTCTCCCCGTACGCCTGGGAACAACGTAAGTTTTAGTACACTTGAAAAAGTGCATTTAATAAACGCCAAGACGATCTTTTTGCATTGACTAATAAAATACATGTTTATAGAATTAAAAAAATAAATCTATCATAGAGAGAGAGTATGAGATGCAAAATAATAACGGCGATGGATAATGTTTGCTAAAATAAATTTAGCATTTGTTTGGCCGAGGATGACAATGATGCGCCGGGCTGGGGGCTTCTTATCGCGCGGGCCGCGCGACCCGGTCGCTTTAATAATCAATGAACTGCATTGAAATAACGGGGCGCGGGTCTTTTCTTGGGCGAGCGAGGGACGCTCCGGCTGCCTCCTCCTCCTCGCCCCCATAAAACTTTGATGTCGAACGTAAACCCGTCTGCGACAGAAGGCGAAGTTTAGCCCACATTCACTAAGCCTTCCACGTCGTAAATCGAGCGCAGGCAGCCACTTTCATCGCGGCGCGCGCGAGCCAGCTTCAACCCTTCGTCTTTTCTTCCGCGCCCCGCCCAATACTTTTTCCGGCCGGCGGCGCGTCGTCAACCGCCTCTCGGCGCGTACACGTCGACGCGTAAGCGCGCGCGGCAGCTGCCGCCTCGCGGAGGAGCGCCTCCTCTCTTCTTTCGATTTTATGGGAAAGTCGAAATGGCTTCGCGAAGCGCCGCCAATTCAGGAAAAATGCGGGGCCCCGCCAACCGTATAACCCGTGGGGGGGGGGGGCGACGCGGAGAAAGAGAGACCCTGGGGGAAAAAGGGCAGAGGGCTCGACTAGCGCCTGGCAACTCTATCAGAAACTTGCACTATATTCGCACCTCGCAAAATTGGTGAATTATGTCTTCCGCCGCATGAATCAATTCGTATCACTGACTTTTTTCACTGTGGGCTGCACGCTTGAGGGGAAGCTGCAGTGTTATACTGATACGGTTCAACCTATATGTATATAGGTTTAAAAAAACAAAGTTATAGTTGTCGTGTAATATGGAAGCTGAAATTGTCTTAGTATATATCGTGAATAAATTCCGTATAGCAAGCAAGCGAGTTCCCAGCGAAGAAAAGAGTATTTCATGAAATACCCTATAAAATAGCACATCTTATGAGTTTCCCAGCGAAAAAAGCTCTTTTGAAATGTATTATTCTTCGTGACGACATTCACAAATGTGCTTTTTTGGCGGGAACCTCGCTTCTATATTATATGAGTTTCTTAAGTGGGAATTTCGCATAGTATGCTCTTCTTCGGGGAAATCTGTGAAATGTGCATTTTGTCACAGAAACGAGCTCCTTTTTTTTTGCTAAATTGAAAGGTGCTAGGAACAGTGAACTAAATAATTTGATTACTATATCGACATTCATCGATTATAGCACTCGAGAAGATATAAGACTATTTAAATTTTTAATTTAAAATTATTCAAACGTAGAAAAAAGTCGTCAATTTATCGTAAAATAATTTAATTTTTATAATAAACCGTGAATGCATTTGGAGGATTGACTTGTCACCGAATCGGCTTAAGTCACTATACGAAATTTTCTCAAAATATTTGACCCAACACAGTTAAAAATCCGTTCAATTATAAACATTATTTTTGTGTTTAGAATTGAACGGACACAACATCAACAAAATTT